>JAFIDM010009631.1:293870995-293914439 GCA_023159025.1 Thereuonema tuberculata
TCAATTGTGTTCTTAGATAGTTCATTCCGCACGTTAAAGAAAGATTAGGGACTTTCGTATCTTCACCGTCGATTTGTGGCGTCAAATCCCTCAGGAGTCCGCAGACGCAAAACACAACAGCTTTCAAAGTTTAACGGACACGGATTCAGCGGACAAAGAGGGCACGCCAATCAGATCGTTTTCTTTGTTAACATGGGAACCAATATGAAAGACGGAAGCAATCGTTTTTCAGACAACCACTCATGAAACACTTGCAATCCTCAAACGAGGAAGTTTCAGTCATTTCCTCGCTCGATTCATGTTGTCTTTTTTGAATTTCTGAGATTAAAAAGCTTTTAATTATCGGAGTATAGATATTTAATAAACACGTGTAAGAAAAGGTAAGATGGCTGTAAGAGGTTGTTAAATCAAAGTAAAGAAAGAAAACAAAGAAATTTGAACCGAATCGATGTAACTGTCTGCTTCTTTCTCGCCGAAATGATCGCAAAATCACTATCTACGATTTCTAAAATAAGCAGTGAGAGTAAATTCTGATTCTACGTTATTTATTCTTTGGTTTAATTTGTAATTAACTGTTTATTTTGGACTATAATGTTCTATTACAAATAAAAAAGGTTTACTGTTAACGTATAGTTTGGCCTGTGTCACCATTCTCAAAATATGCACGCTAGAACAAACAAATCGTGGCTCTGGCTTAGCTCTCCAGTTTGAAGAACATAGTACACACACGCAACACACCCTCTTTCGTTTTACTGTTCGTTTTCGTTTACGAGAACTTTCAGCGCTTTTGCGCCTGCGTCAAGTCTCCTTCGATTTCATCAAAATAGTGATGAGGAGAAATAAAGATGGGATATTTACTTTTTATAGTGTTAGTTTACTAGTAGCTGCGTTCCATTTGCGGTTTTCGGGAAAGAATTATCGAAAGAATAAATACTATTGCAAAAATGCTCCTTCGTTATTCTTTTCTTAAAAGCGAAAATGTCCAAAACAATTTCTTAGGAAAGTGCCCATCTCAGCGTATCACCCCTCTGCAGAGTAAAATCGTCCGCCATTGGTAATTCTGGCTTTCGAAAACGAACAGTATTGCAGCCATCACTATAAATATAAATAAAGAGTTTACAAATAATTTCTCATCGTTGCTGAGAAGATTGATTACCACGAAAAACGATGAATTCTGGAAAAGTTTCCTTGCCTTTTCCGGCTTGAGAGCGGTACAACGGACTTGAATGCGCGCCAAACGTACAGTACGTCGCCGCCAAACGCAGAGTCTGCTCTTTAGCTCTGACGTTATCATTTGCGCGTCCAGCTTAACACAGCCGTATGGTCGTAATGATTCCATATCTGTTAAATCTATTTTTTTTTTTTAAGGATATTTTTACCGACGACTGAACTATTCCCTATATCAGGGTTTCTCAAACCATTTTTTACCCATGGACCCCTTTTCCCTTCTATTTTTTTTTTTTTTTGGTGGACATCCTCATAGCTATTCGATAAAAGAAAAAGTAAAGGGATTATATTAATAATCAAAGAAATAGTAAATGATTATGCTTTGTTTTCAATGAAAACTAATTTAATAAAATTCTATGGAGCATTTATGCAGACTGGTAAATAATTAAGAATAAACCCTTTTAAAATAAGTGTGATTCAATGAGATCCCTGTGGACCCCGGTTGAGAACCACTGTCCTATATAATAACAATAATTAATGTAATTAGTTTTTGGTTTTCTTTGTTTTTTTTCCCATTCATGAATGGAAAATTTCATGTGCACATGGGTTCCCACTCCTGCCATCAGATGCTTCACATGCTATTTTAACTAATCATAATTAAATAATTAATATACTTAATTTTTGCTTTTTCAGACACATACAAAAGATTATAATTAGCCATTTAATCTCGTTTGGAAAAAATCCTTTTAAACATTATTTGATTTTATTAACGTTTCACTAAATTGACTAAAAACGTTAAAAATTATTTTGTTTTAATTACAAGGCCAAATATTTTGAGATATCTTGCATTTGAGATGAGCACAAAAGTACTTTTTATTGTATAAATAATTAATGGAATACTTTTTATCCAGAAGAGAAAAAATTCAAATGACAAGTATTTCTTTTATTGTTGAAGAAATCATATGTTATTTTATTAATTCCAAAACTATCTTCAGTTGCTTCTACTTCTCTAATTTAAATTGGGAACTTTCCTACATAAGCCACAGTGCTTATCTAATGATTGAAATGTATAGTGTATATATTATAATGAAATCAAATCAAAAGTAAGGAATTGAATTAAGGAGATGATGCCAATAGTTAACCAAACATCCCTCCTCTTGTCTGTTCGATTGAGTAATCTAAGTTTTATCTAGATTACTGAATTTAGTAAAATATAGGTAGAGCAATTTAAATTCACAATGTAGAATTAAAACTTAACTTAATGGTAAGTTTTCCCAATTCTTATCGTTCTGTTTTGTTTGTATTGATTATATTTACTTTATATTTTTTTAATTATATTTCCTCCTTCCTTTTGTCGATTTTGGCCAACTAAGGACCACGGACACTAGCCCCGTACGACGACCGTCATGGTGGAGCTAGAAAAGTTCAAGAGGGGGGGACGAGATTCACATCAAGTCCAGAATAACACTGAGATAGTAAGTCCTAGATAGAAACGGACGAAACACAGAAGAAGAAAGAAACAGCCATGCCGATGCCGGGATTCAAACCCAGGTTCCGACACAACGGCCGCACGGCAGACCGCCGTCTAGACCGCTCCGCCTCGTCGAAACGGCATTTATTATATTTATTATACTTTTATATTTTTTTTCATCTATTTCAATGATTATAAATTTGCTTTATTTTCGAATCTAAATTATGTTTAAATGAAGGCGCCGATTCATTAAATTAATAAGAAAGGTTAACATTTAAAAGAGAACAATATATATAAAATGACTAGTTTCGCCATTACGACAAGCCAGACGATCAGACGAAGTCATGTCGTAATGGCGAAACTAGTGTGTCGGCGCCTTTATTATAACATGCAATTCACACGTTAAAATTATCTTTAATATGTTATAACTGGACTAGACATTTTTCTCCTGCCTGGCATTGGAAAACAATACTCATAGCTCTGTAACGACTTCAGGAGAGGCCCAGGAACTACAATGGAGGATTTTCAAAAGAACCTACTCGTGAATTTTAAGTTGCCATTAAACACATTAAAGATTGTTCCAACTTCCCCTCTCGTAAACTCCATCCAGGGCTCTGATGTGATAGGGAAAAAGAGAAGTTTCTGAAAGACGTGAAATGCGATGCACGGTCAGTAGAGAGAGACCTCCGCCACGATAGCAGATCGTTGTTAGACTGTGCTGTCATCGATACGATTTTCTTCTTTTATTTGGAAGGTCCCTCGGCTCTTCTTCTGCTGCCCCTTGCAGTCTATGATATAAAAAATTCGATTCAAATTCTTGTTTATCTTATCTGCATTTCTAATTATCTGTCATGGCGTCAGGAATGGATAAGATAATTGGTTTTGAGTTTTAAACATTAAAGTTCCGATTCATTTCCCCGTCTCTCTGGACTGTTTTACAAAGTGTGAGGATAAAAAGAACATTTCTAAAAGCAAGTGAACCACGTTGTTCGCCATTGCAAGGGTAGTTGAGCTGCTGGATCGGTTGTGCCAAGACTGGAACAAACACAGTTGGAATATTTGTGTGAATTCGAAGTCCATCAACATCTTATCCAGACATAAGACAGGGTCCAGGGTCAAAGGCATTTAACTAAAGGAACGAAACCCCCCCCCTCCAAAAAAAATAATTAATTAGAAATAGTTTAATATGCTCGTATTTTAACATAAATCGGAAAGCAAATGCACACGATCTGTTTTCGCGCAGATTTTTAATTGAAGATTATCTCTAGTACCGTATATGCTCCAATAGAGGACCCCGGCGTTTATTTGCAAAACTAGCCTCGGCTCCCGGCGCTTAATAGAGACCGGCTGCTATTAGAGGCCGGCCATTATTAACAAAAACCTTCAGAACGCAATATTTCTACACATAAATACCGGCTAACATTACAAACAGCTACTTTATTTGAATTTCAAATGCTACATAAGACTGTTAAAGATAAATGGCAATGTCTTTCTGTACCTTTCGCTGCTATTCGTCGTTCGAATCCGCAATGATGGGCGGCCGCCTCACCGGAAGTTTCTTTCGCGTATTCTACCGCGCGAATCTTAAAGGCAAAGTCAAATGACCGTTTCGGTGGCATTTTGTAAGGCAATGTACCGTAAGGTATTACGCACGACTATAAAGATACGGACGCTTACACTAGTACCGGACGGCAAATATCAAAGACCCGGCTATTGTTAGAGACCGGCTACTATATGGCCGTGTCCCCCTGTAGACCGGCGCTTATTAGAGACCGGTGACAATAAGAGCCTCGGCGTTTATTGGAGCATATACGGTACATAAATTATAATGTAATTATAATTTTGAATTTTGAATGTAAATGTTTATAAATGAAGGACAAGATGCAGCTGATGGTTGGTCTTTTCGATTGTTTTTTAGAAGGGAAGGTCTTTTAGCTCAATCGGTTATCGAAAACAAACTGATTATCATAGAGTACAACAAAGCCTCATTTAAACAATTGTGCATTTTTTAAATGGCATTTTTAATTTCAACTTCGCTTTGACGGACTTAGAGAGAACATAAAATAAAAGTAAAATAAATAAAACAAACTGCATTCCATGCTTCATTTATAAACAGAAATACGCCAAATTCCAAATTTTCATAAGATCACATGGTAACATTTTATTTAACTAAAGACAATCTTCAAATTAAAAAAATATATTTTTTAAAACTTTTTTTTTTACTTAATTTTTTCCATTCGAGGATTTTGTTTTTCGTTTATTTCTTATTTATAGATCTATTAGCGGCTTATTTTTAATTGGCAAGGCTATTTTCTTTTGTAAAATAAAATAAAGTTTAGTGTATATTTTTTTCTTTCAGTGTTGTGAGTTAAAACTGATTTTATCTGGAATTTAATCTACAGTGGTACCTCGACATTCGAATTTATTTCGTCCCGTGACGATCGTTGTATATCAAAAAAATCGTATATCAAATCAATTTTTCCCATAGAAATTAATGGAAATAGAATTAAGTTGTTCCAGTGATACGAATTTACCAATACGAATACCATATGAAGTGATACGAATACCAACCAAATATAGATTTAATATAAGATAAATACAATGTTTATTGTATGCATGATATAAATGTACTATATTTTTTTATTAAATATACTATTTTTTTACTTACACTAAGACTAATCACTATCACTGCCACTCTCACATCTGGCCCTTTTGGCCGCACTTGCAGTGGGTGTATCGCCACTAAGACGTGGTCTTTTCAAAAGGAAACGATCAAGACAGATCTGTTTCTGTCTCTTTTTTAGAATGTTTCTAAAATGCGCAAGGCACGTGTCATTGAACAATGCACTGGCTCTCCCTGTAGACAATTTCTCCGGGTGCTTTTCTACAAAATCGGACACTTCTTGCCACTTAGCAAGGATATCACGAATTTCAAGTGAAGATAGCACCACCTCCTTCTCGACCTCCTCCTCACTGCTGTTCTCCTGCATCACCTCTGAGTGCGTCATCTCTTGTAACTTCTTCAACTCCTCCGTCGCGAGTTCTTCTGCATGCTTCTGCACCAGATCCACAACATCTGCCTCATCCACCTCCAGCCCCATGGAATGGCCAAGAGATACAATCTCCTCCTCAAAAAGTGGTTCTGTTACCTGTTCGAATCTCTCGAAGTCACGCTCAGCACAAACATTGGGCCACAGTTTTTTCCAAGCCGAGTTCAGGGTTCTCATGGTAACCTCTTGCCAGCAAAGATCAATCAGTTTAAGGCAGATTACAATGTTAAAATGGTCCTTCCAAAACTCACGTAACGTGAGGTTAGTATTTTCAGTCACCTCGAAACACCGTTTAAAAAGGTGTTTTGTGTACAACTTCTTGAAGTTGGAAGTAACTTGTTGATCCATGGGCTGGAGGATAGACGTCGTGTTTGGAGGCAGAAAGAGAATTTTGATGAAACTAAATTCATTCAAGATGGCGTCCCTGTACTAGCTATTCGTATCTCAAAAATTTCTTCGTATTTCGAGGCGTAAATTATATGAAAATATATCAAGAAAATCGTATGTTGGGGCGTTCGTATCTCAAGGTATTACTGTATTTATTAAAACACGTTTCTATTAATAAGAACAAAAAAAAAAAAAAAAAAAAACAACACAAAAAACAAACAAACAAACAACAAACAAAACAAAGGCGATAATTTGAATGAAATTTTAATAATTTTTTGTTTGTTTTTGTTATAGCTATTTAGTCGTGCATTCGCCAGTGTGAAAACTTCTGAATTGAGCTGCAACTTAGTCCTATAGCCTCTTGTTCGTTGTTAACTGCTGCCATCTAGTAGACATGTTTTAAACTACAGATTTATTTCTAGGTGACAATATTTTTAAATTTCCGTATTTATGTTTCATCAGGCTTTTTATTTCTCTGTTTTGCAGAAAAATAACTGATCAGTTCGATTAACCTGGAAAAAAAAAAACAGATTTTTCTTTACTCTTTTTTTTTTTCCAGGTTAACAGATTTATCTTTTATCTAACTGAAATAAAATAACTGGTTAAAAATACAAGTGAATACAATTTTGTGCTAAAGCATAAATTTAAGGGCGACCCATATTAATAAAAAAAAATTAAAATAATAATAAAAAAAGAAAGTACATTAACCTAAGGAAAAATACAAAAAAAAAAAAGCTAGGAAAAAAATAAAAAAAAGTTAGGAAAATAAGATAAATAAAAAAAAAAAGTAAATATACGGATTTGAACCGACAACCTTCTGTATATGAATTTTAGTCCTTATCCATCAAGCTATAGCTGACAACGGAAATGAGATGGTTGCATTTCTAACATTTAAGCTAATACTGGAAATCCAATGAAAACAATGCCAAATATCTCGAACATGGGGTGGCGTTGGCCTCTAAAAATACCCAATTCCTACAGTGTTTGGGCCTCTGAACAAAATGGTGAAACCCGTTTGTCGATCCGACCTTCCGTTCGGGAGTTGTTAGGGGTGGACAGACAGAGACGGATGGACGGACGGACAGGAGAAACGCAATACCTACCGATTTTGGTCGGTATCACAATAGCTCCCAAATGGGTGGCTAAAAATTGATTATTTTTTTGCAATTCCTATGTTTAACTCGAACTAACTAAGATTTTTGAACTAACGATGCGTCATCCCTTTGTTTTATTTTCTTGTTATTAAATGTTTAATAAGCAAATGAAAACTAAATAAAACTATTATAAAACTAATTCAAACGTTAATTCAAACGTCAAACGTAGGAAACTCGTCTTGCCTCGAGTTTCCTACAGCATCTCACTAATATTGATGATTTGTTAAAATTTGTTGTTAAAAATATAATTTACTCTAAAATTCAATACCAATCAAGTGAAACTCAAAAGGAGTTCACTGTCCTTATTTGTTTCAATTTTTACGAAACTGAAATATAAATTCAACTCTCGTGTGGACAACGAAAAAAGAAAATGAAAATTTTACTTTTTTCAGAATTTAACAGTTCAGCCAAAGAAAATTAAGTTGGAACAATGTTACTGTTACGCTTTTGAAACTGAATTATAATTTGCATAAACTTAAAAAAATTATAATTCACACATTGTGTTATTTTTATTTTTACTGTTAGAATACATTAATTATCAAATTTTTTCCTTATAACTCATTGATGTTTTAATGTACCGATTCCTATTTTGATAAATTAGATTTCTTCATTTTCTATTCCTTTATCTTGCAATTGATCATATCAATGAGCTAAAGCATTGTTAAAAAGCGGATAACACTGAACACATTTAACACATGAAAAAGGAATATGCAACAAATGACGTCACAAATCCACTGACTAACCAGAATTCCAAAGATTAGCCCATGACAACTAGTGATCTTATAATTTTAGAATTGCCAACAAAGTATAATCTACTTATTTGTTAGCTTTACATTATTAGTACATTCGTATTAGATTGACAGTAAAACAAAATCTTTGTTTATCGCATGTTAAATCTTTGGTGTAATTCGTATTAGATGTTCGGTAAATTCTGTTTCAGTGGTGAATTCCTTATTTTTCTTACGTAGTTTTGAGACTTACATCCTTTAACAGTACAAGTATTTTCTTAATATTTTGTTATCGAACATGTTTAAACTCCACTATATTTGCTGAGTAAAAAATTAGTTCTGTTAAATAACCAGCGGATTCTGAAATCTGCTTTTTACAATCAATTTTGCTTGGGTAGGACTACATTTTTCTTAAGTTTAAATATTGAAAATTTAATAATAATTTGATCTAATAATTTCGATTAGTTATATGCGGGGCTTTTTTTTTTTTTTTTTTTTGAGAAGCCTGAGTACATCTAATTGAATAGATATAAACTTAAATCAAATTGTTTACCTAAGTTGCAACTTATTTATATTATGTGTTTTTATTTTTTTCTTCGAGATCTTTTGGTATTTGATTCATTTAAAGAACCAACTTCATAAAAAAAAAAAAATACAGTATCTGTATTTATTTTTAATTATTTGTATTTATTGTTAATTATATATATTTGTTTTTAATTATTTATATTTATTTAATTATTTAAAATCAGTCAAATATTACTATATTTCTAATTTATATATTTCTGGAAGCTTCTCGAATCCAGAGAATGCTGAAAATTTCGTTGTAACGCCATCTGGTGAGTAATTTCTCAATACAAACTCCCGTGCTTGTCCTCAGATAACAGACCACGGGGAAGCCTGTAGTCAGTAAGGTTCATCAGAACGAATAATTTTATTTTATCGAAGTTTTTGCAGTTTCTGTTAATTTATTACAACAAATACGTAACAATAAATTCTTTCTGAAAACTTACTAATTTATGTTTTTCCTAGCATAGCTTATTCAGAGTTACCGTATTTACTCGCATAATTTCCCCTTTTTTTTCATCAATATTTTGAGAAAAAAAAGGGGGCTGGGGAAATTACGCGATGTTTTTCAATTTGAGGAAAAAAAATATGGTGAAAGTGTAAGGAAAACCATGTTAAATATTGATTTTTAAAGCAAGAAATATAATTAACAACAATTTTATTAACACGCAACATTTAAAATATAAGAAATCACATCTCAACATTTGTTTTTTCTTCAAAGTACAGTTATTGTTGTACTGATTCAGAAGGAGTCTGCTCTTGTACTGACCGGGGTGGCGGTGGAATCTTCCCCTAAAGTAGCGTGGGATAGAGAAATGCGGAAGTAACGGTACATTGTCGCGTCGTCGTGAGTTCACCGCCAGTCAAGATCATGTTGGAAACGCGTTGAAGTAGAGGTGGGGAAATTATGCGATAAAAATAAAAATTGAATTTTGTAATCCACAAAAACTGGGGTGGGGAAAATACGCGATGGGGGAAATTATGCGAGTAAATACGGTATTTCTAAAAGTGAAATATTTCGTTGAAAATAATTTTATTCGTAGGCTCTCAAATCAAATTCTTATTTATCCTAAATATTTATTGACGAATAACTTAAACTGATCAACATGTGTAGTAAAAAAAAAAACAACTGACAACGATTTAAACAAAATTCAACTTTAAAATTCAACTTTTTTTTATGCTACAAATATTTTAATGAGTTAATTGTTTTAGGGAGATTTTTTTGTTTAAAATAATTAAAATAACAATAGTATAAAGACTGCATTTCATCTTCTGCTTCTCCGGCAGCCGAGTCTTTTCACTAACTTCGGAGTCTTCTTACTTTTCGTTCTTAAAAGAAAAAAAAAAAAAAGTATTCAGAATAAGTATTATGAATAAGTCATATTTAACTGGAACTAGTATGACTTCTAGAGGTAGGGAAAAATATGAGTTCTGATCTGCCGTAACTTCCTGATCCGGTCTCATGATAATTGAGAGAGTCTTCAGTCAGAGCCGTTTCTAGATGTTCTGTCACCCTAGGCGAGAACTGAAAAATGCCGCCCCCTCCTTTTCAAATGCCGCCCCCACCAAAAAAACAAAACAAAACAGAATCTTCAATTCAACAACCAACCAAAAAAAAACGACAATCCTATTTTAACAACCAAAAAAAAAAACGGAATCCGTCCTTCGGCCGCCCTAAAATCTTGCCGCCCTAGGCGGCCGCCTAGTCTTGCCCAATGGTCGAAACGGCCCTGAGTCTTCTCAATAGACATTCTGAGCGATTTTATTTAGCCAGGGTTCGTAGCGATGATCGTATAGCAATTACTAAATTGTGTTGTGGCCTCAATAACCCAGTTTCAAATTCTGGAGTTGGTATTTTTTTTTCTATTCTATGTTTATTTTATTTTTATTTTTTTAATCTTTAATTTGTTCTTAAATATATATATATTTTTTTTTCAAATCATTATTTGTAGAAAAAGAAACATGAATGCTATCGCTATTTCAAAACTATTTTTTTTTTTTTTTGGATTGATGAATCTTACCTTAAGAGCAAATTACAAAAAAAAGCAAAAAAAAACCAAAAAAACAAACTTATAAGTGTTAAATAAGAATAGAGAATAAAGAAAATAAAATGCTAGAATTCATTCCGATGTGGAGAGATGATATATTCTGATTAGTTAGAGCTACGTAGGCTGTAAGGAATTTAAGGTTTTCATGAATTTACAGAACTCAACAACTTATGGGAGGCTGTTTATTGATAAAAAAAAGAGAACAAGAGTTAACTGACAGAACCCTTAAATTAGCATAATCAAAATGTTTAATTTATTTGCATTCAATTTTTGTTATTAGAGCTAGTATTGTAACTGACATATATTTTTTGAAGTTACAGAATATGATAAAGACCATCAAAAAAAAAAGAAAAAAAAAAAAGAAATCGAATCTAGAAATATAGTTATAAATACATAATTACATTTAATTTCAAAAATTCAGAAATAAATTGGTAAAAGTAACTGAAATAATAAAAAACTACCTGAAGAACTACTAAAAATTATTTTTTTTCTTATTATTTGAGTAACAATGGGAATTGAAAATATCTTATGTATCATCATGTCCCACATTCACGCACTCTTAAACAACTGTCCTGTCCCATAAAGATAAATGAGAAAAGACAACGTGATAACCATTTCAAATTCCTGACGTTTACAATATATATATGCTGAATGTATTATGTATTTGCGTATTTATGCATTATATATCTATTTCCTCTTCCCTGAGAAATTATAGACTTGGAAACAAGAAAATCGCCAGTGAAAATTTACAGGAATGTACAGGAAATTCAGTCTTCAACGAATGGAGCGAAAACATTGAAATACATAAGATAAGTAAGAAATTGTAATTAAGGATAGTTACACTGATAGGATTATAGACAGGTAGAATTTATATTGAAGTAACAAATGGATATAGGAAATACTGAAATTGTAAATGCTCAATAAAATCTATAGAAAATAAATAGTTAAAAATCCAATTCTATTGTTCAGTAGTTCAAATAGAATTATTATTTCTAATTTCATTTGAATTATATTTAATTTGACACACGTAAAATAATGCTTATTTTATTATTACTATAGGATTTCTATCACATTGCAAATTAAATTACTTTAAATTTATTATCTGTTTTCAGTATGAAAATATTTGGAATGAATACAGTAATAGTGTTTTTTTTTCTCTCTAATTAACACCCAGAACAATGTTTTTATACTAAGAAATTTAAAATATTTCTGATATATTAAAGATTGATTATATCTTTAATAATTAATAAGCAGTTGATAAGTTTTTCATCTTTTCTTGCATTTCAACCACACAAGTATAGAATTCAGTTTGTTAATGCTTATGAAAAAACTCCAAGAACAAGTGAATATAATTTTGTGCTAAAGAATAAATTTAAGGGCGACCCATAATAATAAAAAAAATTAAAAATAATAATAAAAAAAACGGTAGTACATTAACGAAAGGAAAAATAAAAAAATTAGGAAAAAAATACAAAAAGTTAGGAAAATAAGAAAAAAAAAAACCCAAACGAACAAATCAATATCCACGAGGACATTGAGAAAAAAAAGATTAAGAAAAAAAAAATTAGATATACGGATTCGAACCGACAAACTTTAGATAGGAGTTCGAGATCTTCACCATCAAGCTATAGCTGACAACTGAAATGTCTCCCCTGCAATTTTCAAATGTATATAACTAATTTAATTCTTTCTCATAACAGAATTAACAGATATTTAGAAAAAAATAAATTTATTTAATTTTTAAAATCACAAATGACAGAGTAATAAAAAGGGAAGATAAAATGAGAAGTAACTTTTTATGGAAAAGAAGAGAGAGAAAAAAAGAGGAAATTTCGGAAGACAGAAGAACAGTAATGGATTTATTGAGAAAAGATTGCTCCAACAGTTCGGCTGTGAGCGTATTTTTCCGGATAAGCAGAAAAAAAAAGCATTTATTATATAGTAGACATTCTGAACTAAAGCATATCCAAATTTCAAGTCGATCGAATCAGTAGTTGTCCGACCTTCACCTTTTTCCGGTGGACAGTCGGCTGTCGTTGCATGGCAGATAATCTCCAATGCTCCTTAGGTGAAGTTTAGGTTTTAATGGGTGGCCCTTAATTTTATGGTTAAGCACAAATTTTTATTTACTTGTTTAATATTAAGTGTAGTTAGTATCTTTTTATAGTATTTTGAAGAAACATCAATAAAGTACTTTACTTTCTTATTACACAGATACAAGTGCAGTAAATTTGCTGAGGTTTTGAACATTTTAAAAACTAATACATTTATAACTTACTTCTAAGTATTAATAATTATTAACAGTGTACAAATTAACTGCAACTCCGCAGATTTCACTAGTCCAGTTATTTTTTTCATTTAAGAGCATTCTGAGATGAAACAGAAAGTAAACTACTGTATAAAGAATAAATTTTAAGTTTCAGAAACAACTACAAAAAGAAAGTAAGAAAAAAAGATAAAACAAAGTAGACCATTTTTCAAGACGAATTGGAGTAATGTTAATTTAAATTTTGGTAATTATTGAAATTAATATAAAGTTACAACTCCTTTGAAAAAATTTACTTTCAAACTTACCTTCTGTTTTTGATTGAGGAGCAAAGAAAAAAGGAAAATTTATTCAAGAAAACAAGGAAAAATATTAATTGGAAAATTGGTGAATGTAAGCTTCGAGTTACCAAAGTCTTTACAAAGTTACTACATCTCATTACATTATGACATTTCCTAACTTACCATCTTTTTTATTTAGGAATAAAAGAAGAAAAAAAGAAACTTTGGTTCAATAAGAAGTGCAGTACAGTAATGTTAACTGAAATGTTGATCAAGAAAAGTTTCCAGTTATTGAAATCCTTATAAAGCACTACTTATCAGTAAAGTACAGTCATCTCTCGAGTTACGTCCGTGATCCCATAAAGGGAATAAATAACATTTTCGGCCATACTTTCGAATAAGACGCAAGCCAGCGTAAAGTGAAAAGGCAACAAAATACCATATGCCAGTGGCGTATATAGAATATATTTACAACAATGAAAACCTATCTGTTCAACCAAAAAAAACGTTGGGAGGACATATCTTCATTATTTCGGGGGGGGGGCCCTCGGCCCCCCCCTTATATACGCCCTTGCCATATGCAGTGACAACAGCGCATTCAGCGGCAACTTCCCTAGGCAGTCAGCAATCGGCATGTGTCTTCAACAGTTCCTCTGCTGATTTTCTGTTTATTTATGTATTTATCGTTATATATTTCGCGATATTTTGTGCAACATAGCCCCTATATGCCCAATCATAAAACATAGTGATGAATTACAAAGAGGCGATCAATTGATCTTGAAACGAAGTTGCAAGTTTTAAAGCAACATGAAGTTGATAAGCCCATCAATGTGATGGCACATGACTTCAAGATGGTCTCATTCTACAGTGACGACCATTTTCAAAAATAAGGATAAAATCGTGGAGGTTGTAAAAGGATCTGCTTCCAATAAATCGACGAGTGACGAAGCAACCACAAGGTCCTTTTCTAATCTAAAGCTATAAAGTTCAGCAACAGTCTTGGTGAATATTATGGTCTCTTCTTCTCTGTTTCATCATTACTAATGTTATTGTTTTTTATAAATAACAATTGTTAATAATCAGAGAAATATAGAGTGTTTGGGACAGTATACTAATTACGGTTAAGTCCCTAACCCCTATAACTGTTGGTTTAATGTATCGACTTACATCCGTTCGACTTTACTTCTGCCGGATGGAACGGAACCGGGACATAAGTCGAGGGATGACCGTATAACAAATGAGAAAGGATTTAGTATATAAAGTGCAGTCAGTACTAAATTCCATTCTCTTTTATCCATTTGGAATTTTCAGAATAATTACTTACACCATCCTGTTTTTTTAAGTTAAAGAAAGCTAAAATAAGATCTAATTGGTGAAATCAAAGCACTATAAGGTAAAAATTAATGTACTGTATAATAATAATATACTACTTATCAGTAAAGTGTAATAAATAGACAAATTAGAAAGAGATTGAGTATAGAAAGTGCAGTCTGTACTAAATCCCTTTCTATTTTGTCCATTTGGAATTTACAGAATAATTACTTACACCCCTCTGTTTATTTAGTTAAATAGGTTAAAATATGATGTAATTGGTTAAATCAAAGCAATATATTGTAACAGTTTATATGTAAATATTTTTAGATATCATTTCTTTGTATTTTTGTAGATATTATTTATCTGTATTTATCTGTATTTTATTCATTTTAATCGTTAACCTTTATTTATTTTAAAACATTCGTTTTCTATTTCCCAAATATTGATGTTCTGTTTATTTCTAAATTCTTTTCCGTTGCAGCCGTTTAATTAATTAATTAATTTAAAATTCGTTATGTTTTTATCTAATAATTCTGTATATTTTAAATTCCAATCAAATCACACTATATAAATATTATAAAAACCAATGTTTTTCATTTAATAAATTAATTCAGTTCAGTTCCGAAACTTGAATCGTTGTCTTTCGATCCCAAAGACTTTCCCACGAATACTATCACAATATGATAAAAATTAATGTATAATAATCCATGGTTAAATTAATGTTAACTGAAATGTTATTGTCAAGAAAAGCTTCCAGTTATTGAAGTCCTTATAAAGTTACCACTTATCAGTAAAGTATAACAAATGGACTAATGAGAAAGGGATTTAGTATAGAAAGTGCAGTCTGTATTAAATCCTTTTCTCTTTTGTCCATTTGGAATTTACAGAATAATTACTTACACCACTCTGTTTATTAAGTTAAATAAGTTCAATTAAGATGTAATATATGGTAAAAATTAATGTATAATAATCCAATATACAGTTATATATAAGATATAGTTAATGTAATGTTAATTGAAATGTCAAGAAAAGTTTCCAGTTATTGAAGCCCTTATACTTTCTCAGTACAGAGAAAGTATAACTTACTATCTTTTTTTATTTAGAAAAAAAGAACAACATTTGTGCAATAAGAATACAGTTTCGTGTTATTGAAATTTTTAAAATAATTGTGAAAAATCCCCGGCCACCACCGAGAATTGCACCACGGATCTTCCTGTCTGCAATTCAGTGATAAAACTGGACAATCGAATCCCTCTCCTTAAGAGAGAGAGAAAACAAGAGAACATTCATTCAGAAAGAAATGAAATAATCTTAAATTGAAATTTTTTAATAAGCTTAAATAAAAAAAAAAAAATCCCTACATATTTACAATTTCTTTGGAATTTCTTTATCCAATCATTCTGTATATTTTTAATTAATCTTCCAATCAAATTCTTCAATGTAAAATCTATAAAAACCAATGTTTTTCATTTAATAAATTAATTGAGTTCAATTCCAGAACTTGACTCGTTGTTTTTCAATCTACACTACTTTCCCGCATACACCATTACAATATGAGTGCTCTAAAATGTGAGAAATTGTTAGTTTACAGTTGTATAGGATTTATAGGAATACTAATAGGTGGAGAATATTTAAATAATTTAAAATTCGAGGACTATGTGATAATCACAACTAGCAATACAGTAGAACTAGAAAACATGCTAATAGATTTAAAAAATAAACCCATGAAATTGGCCTAAAAATAAATTTTAGAAAACTGAAGTAATGTACAATAAATGCATCAAAGATAAGAAAGTTATCTATTTGGAAAACCAGATAATAAAGAAAACACAAATTATAAATGTCAGGACAAATGATCAGCAAACAAGACGATTTTTCACTTGAAATAAATTCAAAAGATTGAGGGGGTGGGGCTAGAGATCGTGGAGGTAGAATAGTAAATTACTAAGAAGCAAATCCCTTTATGCCTCAAGCGAAAGCTGTTTAAACCGCATATTCTTTCAACACTTACATATTGATTCTGACGAAAAATTTAACCAGAAAAAAGAAACGACACAAAGAAGAATGAAAAGACTAATGATAGAAATAACTCTGCCTGATGAAAAAGGAACATCTGGATTAGAGAAGAGGTTGGAATACAATAGCCAATATATCAATAGGAATAAATGGACCTCGGATGGACAGGGGGCGAGAAGAAAAGATAACAGATGATATAAACAAATAACTGAGTAGACTCCTACAGACGACGAGGATGTCCTAGAACAGGTGTTCTCAAACTTTTTCAGCCACGGATCCCTTATTAGCGATAATAATCCTCACGCCCTCAATGCCAATAGTGTGTCTCAAATAAATATGTGAAACACGCAGACAAAACAGTCTTGGCAACAGCAAAATGGTCGATGACATTATCCATTAGGCAGTGAAACCTACAGGCCAGTCAATAAAAACATCAAACATCGCAAACGTGCAAGTATCTACGATTTTTTTATATGTTGTTAGAACCCCTGAGAATAGTGTATACCCAAGATTGCAGCCTTGAAAACCCTGTGCTACTCCTGTGGTGTTCGAAAAACTGCGAAATTCGGGCACCTGTGTCAGTTTTGTCAAAAAAACCACGTGAAGGAAGCGTTTATCGGGTTTTGTCAATCTACACTTTTATAAAGCAAAATAAATTTGCTAGAATTTGAGTCCAACACTAGCTCTCTAGGTCTATTGGTTGAGAAGATATAGCCAGTCAAAGATGGCCAAGTTTTTCCAAAAAGTGGAAAGTTATCGAGAGGGTCATGTTCCAAGACACGTACCGGCTAAACTAATGGTTCTAGAGAAAGATCATGAGAGAAGAAGTTATAGAGAATTAAATTTGCTGCAATTTGATTCCAAAATGGTGCCTCTAGGCCTCATAGTTTACTCAAAAACATACTATGAAAACATAGTAAAACATCGGAATTTGGAAAAATGAGGAAAACATTGTACTGAATCATATTGGTATGTATTTCTTTAAAAACACGTGCAAGAATGTGAAGTTAACATTGTAGATGTAACATATGGCTTCAAATAAACATACACTAAACAAATAAAGGTAAACATAAATGTAAACAAGAAAATTCTATCTATGCAGTCAAGCATAAACACCGCATTAGTTTAGATCTTCGCCCTTTTGGAAGTACCGGAATATGGTCTTATCCAGTCGGGTTCAGTGGGGGAGGGAGTGGGAGGATGGACGACGTTTTCTGGAGCTGGAGGCGGGTCGTCATATGGTGTTGGATCGTCCACATCCTCATCCTCCTCGTCCAGGACGATAGGGGTGACGTTGTTGCAACTTCGCGCTTGGAAAAAGGAACGTAGGATAGAGCACTTGAGCCCTGCCTTTCTGTAAGTGCACAACCCTAAGCACCATTTGAATTTGAAGCCACCATTCTAAGTAGGGTCTGAGGAGCGGGCTCTGTGCACATTGTGATCGGCATGAGACCTTGTTCGCTGGTGGCCCATCCCCAATCACAAGGGTTTTTGTCGACCCCCAACCATTTTTGCACCCGGTGGTAGGTCCTCCAAGAATGATAGTTTGCAGTCTCTGTGGTGGGGGGAAGGCGGACAAGGTTGACTTTGGCCGTTGCTGTTGATTTTACAAATGCTGAGTATCGCAGGGTGTTCAGCGTTCCGGGATCTCCGCAGTAGAGGTTCATCAAGATCTTCTCGCCAGCCTTTCCTACTTCGTCCTCGTTGGAGTTTCGATCAAGAAAAATGCTGGCGAGATCTATCCAGTGGGTTTTTTTTTTGAGGACGTTGCACCTTTTCATTTTGCCTTGCCAGAAAAGAGCAGAGGTGGCGTCACATCCACTGATGGCATGCAGGAATAAAACTATCCCTCGTGGAACCTGCATTTCTCCACATGTAAAGGAATTTGCTGTACAGTGAGTGCACTCTGACCCACTTCTGCCGCCTTTCTGAAAGTACACGTTAGTACCCCTGAGAGTAGTTTATACCCAAGTTTGCAACCTTGAAAACCCTGTGCTACTCCCGTGGTGCTCAAAAAACTGCGAATTTCTGGCACTTGTTTCAGTTTTTTCGAAAAACCTACCGTAAGGAAGCATTTGTCGGGTATCTTCCCTCTATACGTTTGTAATGCAAACTAAATTTGCTATAATTTGAGCCCAATCCAAGCTCTCTAGTTCCATTGGTTGCGGAGATACAGTTAGTCAAAGAAAGTTAAGATGGAATGCGTCAGCTACGTTTTCAACCAATTTGTAAAACATAGCTGTGGTTTTTGATGGATACCCATACGATGCATCTATGAGGAGCACTAAATCAGCTGAACGCCTGCGACGCTCTGCTTCTCTCTCCTGCAGTGACATTTTGTTTGATGAATCAACACCCATCAAAGTGCTCCAAGCATAACTGCTCTCAAATGAATCTAACAAACGCCGACTGATCATCATGATTCGTACTGAATTGGAGATGCAGGGTATCGAGGTACATCAAGCTCACGAAGACGCCGATGCTGATATAGTGAGGACTGCCCTCTCCAAGAGCTCATCGTTCGACCAAGTTTTCATCATTGGGGAGGACGTCGACCTACTGGTCCTCCTCAACGGTTTAAGCTCTGGACAGACGAACGTATACTTCCAGGAAGGCGGCAGAGGTAGGTCAGAGTGTGCCCAATATCCAGCAAATTCCTTCACATGTAGAGAAATGCAGATTCCACGAAGGATAGTTTTATTCCTGCATGCCATCAGTGGGTGTGACGCCACCTCTACTCTTTTCTGGCAAGGCAAGATGAAGAGGTGCAACGTCCTCAAAAAAAAAAACCCCACAGGATAGACCTCACCAGCATTTTTCTTGATCCAAACTCCAACGAGGACGAAGTAGGAAAGGCTGGCGAGAAGATCTTGCTGAACCTCTACGGAGGAAACGAGGGAACGCTGAACACCCTGAGATACTCAGCATTTGTAAAATCGGAAGCAACGGCCAAAATCAACCTTGCCCGCCTCCCCCTACCACATAGGCTGCATAATATCATTTTTGGAGGACTTACAACAGGTTGAGGGTCGACAAAAACCCGTGTGCCTGGGGATGGGCCACCGGCGAACAAGGTCTCATGCCCGTCCAATGTGCGCAGAGCCAGCTTCTAAGACCCAGCTTAGAATGGTGGCTTGCAAATGCAAGAAAGTGTGCTTAGGATCGTGCACTTGTAGAAAGGCAGGGCTCAAGTGCTCTATCCTATGTTCCTTTTGCCAAGGGCGAAGTTGCACAAACATCACCCCTATCGTCCTGGACGAGGAGGATGAGGATGTGGACGACCCAACACCATATGACGACCCACCTCCACCTCCAGAAAACGTCGTCCATCCTCCCACTCCCTCCCCCACTCATCCCGACTGGATGTGACCCGGCCCTTCCAAAAGGGCGAAGTTCTAAACTACAGCGATGTTTATGCTTGACTATGTACATAGAATTTTCTTGTTTACATTTATGTTTCGTTCTTATTTTATGTTTACGTTTATTTGTTTAGTGTCTGTTTATTTGAAGCCATATGTTACATCTACAATGTTAACTTCACATTCTTGCACGTGTTTTTAAAGAAATACATACCAACATGATTCAGTACAATGTTTTCCTCATTTTTCCAAATTCCGATGTTTTACTATGTTTTCATAGTATGTTTTTGAGGAAACTATGAGGCCTAGAGGCACCATTTTGAAATCAAATTGCAGCTAATTTAATTCTCTACAACTTCTTCTCTCATGATCTTTCTCTAGAACCATTAGTTTAGCCGGTATGTGTCTTGGAACATGACCCTTTCCATTTTTTGGAAAAAATTACCCATCTTTGACTGGCTATATCTCCGCAACCAATGGACCTAGAGAGCTAGCGTTGGGCTCAAATTTTAGCAAATTTCGTTTGCTTTATAAAAGTATAGAATGATGATACCCGAGAAACGCTTCCTTCCGGTGTTTTTTTCGAAAACATTGACACAAGTGTCCGAATTTCGCAGTTTTTCGAACACTACAGGAGTAGCACAGGGCTTTCAGGGTTGCAAACTTGGGTATACACTATTCTCAGAGGTCCTAACAACACATAAAAAAATCGTGGATACAGTGCCGTAGCTAGATGATTGGGGGCCCCGGGGCAGAGCCGGTGCTAGGAGGGTGAGGGGCCCCTGACAATCCTATTTTTACAACCAAAAAAAAAAAAAACAAACGAAAATTTTACTTTAACAACCAAAAAACTTTCGTTCGGGGGCCTCCTTTACTCGGGGGCCCCGGGGCACTGCCCCAGCTGCCCCAGTGGTAGCTACGGCCCTGCGTGGATACAAGCGCGTTTGCGATGTTTGTCTTTTTTGTGTCGATTTTGACTGGCCTACTAACTGGACAACTAGCGTCATCTATCGTTTAAATTTAAGACTTTTACTTTATTTTCTCGTAATCTCAAGAGATGGTGCAACTATTCCCTCCACCTACTCAGTGCAAAATTAACAAGATTTTTCCGACTTATTAAATACTTTCCTGCGTTATTTGTTCATTATTCAAGAGTAGCTCATGGAACCCCTGAAAATGTCTCGCGAAGCTCCAAGGCTCAGCGGAACAAACTTTGAGAAACGCTGTCCTAGAAGAAAGAGGAGAGAGGAGAGCTGAAGGAGATAGCTGGACTGAAATGGATGACCTTGAGAAGGGGAGGTGACGAGAACTAGGGGAAGCCTTCTTTCTGCAGTAGACACCAGAGGGCTGATGATAATTCCTAATTATTTTCTTATCGAACTGATATATTGGTTTGAGTCATAAATAATTTCTGCTCTCGGGAATAAATTTTAAAGACTCGTTATTATTACAAATGACTTATCATACCTATCAAGTTTGGGGGTCATTCCACATCAGATCACCCGATGAGTTCACCACACCGTCACAGATTTTTATGAAAATTTATTTGCATGTATAGAGTCATAAGATAAGACATTCTGCAAAATATGCGATTTTTAGGTCAAATATTTGCCGAGATATGAATTTTTGAAGTTTTTTTTTTGTGCCACGCCCCTTTTTTGACGTATTTCCTTGAATATCTCATCTGCTAATCAATCAAATGGAACCAAATTTGTTTTCCCCATGTATTTTTTTATGCTGAATCCAAAAATTCCAACGAAATTAGTCTAGGACTAATAGTTTTGTAGTAATAGACAACTTGTAAGCATTTAGGAAAAAATTTAAATGGCCATGTGGGACAACATTTAAAAATTTGAGATTTTAACCCAAGTCTAAAAAAGGTCTAAGGAAACTGATGTAAAAAAATGAAGAGGGTGTTTTGCTCCTGAGCTTAGAAAAAAAATCGCAAAGCTGGTACTCTTTTTCGAATCGCGTAAATGAAATATTCAAAAATTATTACTTTGTCAATGCATATTTAATTAGTAAATTCAAGTTATCCCTTGCTTTAGTCACAACTCTGTAAGCAGTAAATCTCACTTATAACAGGTAATAACCCAGGTAAAACCCATATTTTCAAACTGAAAACTCACCATCGCTGACCGCCAAGGCTAGACACCGTAGGCATAACATAGCTTTTTTGCAGAATGTCTTATCTTATGACTCTATATATGCAAATAAATTTTCATAAAAATCTGTGATGGTGTGGTGAACTCATCGGGTGATTTGATGTGGAATGACCCTTGGACATTTTGGGAATAAGCAAATGATCCTCAGTTATATCACAGCAGTGACAGCTTTTAAATCGCATTAAAATAATGAATTTGTAGTTAATGAAATAGAGGGATTGATAACTTAATATACCGGGTGATTTATAAAGTACTGGAAAGTACTGGTGGTTTTCATCGCCCCATATCTTTTAAACTACTGCTCATAAAAATCTGAACTTTTTATATAAAATCGTCAAACATATAAGAGTTACATTTTCATGTTATTATTTATTCATTATTATTCAAATTCATTTTATTTGCGTTCAAACCAATATGTAGTATATTTAAATAACTGTTGTGATGTTGTTTAAACTTTAAAATTCTGGATCCAATATTCAAATGATACAGAAACCTAATTAGGAAAATTTAATCTAAAAAACAAAACTGTACTTTTTTGAAAATGCATTCTGACAAATGACTTTTTTGAGAGATAGTGAAATAATTTTTTTGGATAATAAGTTCGATATATTGGGGGTGTTTGAACGCAAGTAAAATGAATTTCAATAATAATGAATAAATAATAACATAACAAAATATAACTCTTATATGTTTGACGATTTTATATAAAAAGTTTCAGATTTTTATGAGCAGTAGTTTAAAATATATGGGGCGGTGAAAACCACCGGTACTTTCCAGTACTTTATGAAATCACCCGGTATACATAACTTAATGTTGTATGAATTGAGAAATTGGAAAAATTGCTACGGATACTGCTGAAATATATGGTGTGTGTTTAGAGAAGGCATCATAACTGGTTGGGCAGTGCGAAATTTGTTTTGGAGACACATCATTGAAGGATGACCTAAGACTAGGGCACTCATCTGACTTTGATGCTGATGCTTTACAAGCATTGGTGGAATGCAAAGTACTCGAGAATTAGCAGACAAATGAAACATGTCACAATCACCATATTAGAAAAGATGGGGAAAGTCATCAAACAGGGTGTTTGGGTTTCACATACTCTTACTGAAAAGAATAAGACGAATCCTTTTTGGAAAGCAAAACATCTTCTTTCACGACAAACAAACCATCCATTTCTTGATAAAATCGTTACTGGTGATGAAAAGTGTATCACATATTGTACACAAAATTGACGGTGGCTTGACAAGGATACATCTTTAAAGCCGGTTCTAAATGCCAAGCTTCATGGCAGAAAAAAAGAATGTGGAGATGGATCGTCGGGGTATTATTTATTTCGCGGTATTAAACTGCAATGAAATGATTACTATAGACTTATTTGTGCAGCAGCTGCAGCATCTTCATCAAAAGTTTGCTCGAGAAGCGCCCCGCCCCGCCCCACCCTTATATATCGGAAAAATGTTATTGTACTCCATGACAATGCAAGGCCTCATACATCAAGAGTAACTACGTGAAAAAAAAAATGTAGCTTGGTGGCCTATTCTACTTCATCCACCATATTCACCTAACTTTTGCACCTACAGATTATCATCTTATCAGAACTCTGCAAAACTTTTTAATGAGAAAAAAGTTCTGTAATGTAGACCAGGCTCGAAATTTCGCCGAAATTCTACACAAAAGCAATCAAAGAGCTCCTAATAAATGGCAACAAGTCAAAGTAAATAACGGCGAAAGAATAATAGATTAAGATACAATTGTAATTCTTTTTATTCCAAAAATAAAATTCATAAACGAAAATGGAAGTATTTTATGACTCGACCCAGTAGAAAAGGAATGTTTGGAATGCAATTTTTGAAGTTTCCTGTATTGTCTATTACATTATATTGGATTTAGGCAGAAATCTTACAAGATTTTTTTCCAGTTATTTAAGATGAGAGTTGCCATGAAGCTTGTAAGGAAATTGGATTATGGAAGAACAAGATTTTATAGCGTAAATGAATAATGATAACTATTAGCATAACTATAAGAAACATTGAATTTAATAAAAATAAACCCAACATAAATGATTGAAGGCAGTATTGTATTGGCAGTAACATGGAGAAAGGCATTATTTTGAGCATTAATATAATGTGAATTCAAAAAGATCATTAATTGCGTAAAGTTAAAAATTTACATTTATTCGAAATGTCTTGAATTGAAACTGCAAGAACATTTCAAATTTTCGTAGTGAACCAAAAATTACTTCCAGATAAAAGATGATCCTAACTCAAGCGTTTTAATGATTTGAAGAAAGAATAAGTCATGTTAAATATGGGAATCCACTGACCCTAATTAAGACATAAGTTTTGTAATTTGTACCATTTGCAGAAAAATAACTTTGGTGCTTTACAGTGAGCAGTCCTAACTCTTTAAAATTATATATTAATTGCAACTCATAAAATTAACGTAGTAACATTAGAATTATTTTGTAGTAAAATTGCAGAAAGTGAAAAAAGAACAAAGTTTTGGCAGTTCGATATATTATATACACAGAATGATCCCTGAAATTTAGCTAATTTACTGGTATAGAGAATCGGTCTGCAGCAGTCTTTACAAAGTTACTAATTCTGAGTAAAATATAACGTTTCCTAACTTACCATCTTTTTTATTTGGTAGAATTACTTTTCATGTATTGAAATTCTTAAAATGTGACAACTTTTTGAAAAGTATACTATTTTCTAATTATTTTTATTTTGAAATTTTTCTGCAAAGCAGCATTACTTAACAGAGGAAGTAGAATAATTTTAAAAGAAATGTTAATTCTGATCTCGCATTGTATACTGAAATTTTATCACTATATTTTTTAACATTAAAAACAGATAGTTGCTATTTTTATAATACAGTAAAACCCCGTTATTACGCTCGTCAAGGGACCGTGACCTACAAGCGTAATAAGCGGGATAGCGCTATAAACGGGGAATGATTTATATGATGGGGAAACATTTAGACACCATTTTACAGGAAAGATACTTGATTCTGAAATAGATATAGTGCAAATGTGAGCTTATTTCCTATTAAAAAAATCTTTGATTGTGGTTTGCCGTGTGTGTATGCTACTGTTATAAATTATGACATTTTCAATGCGGTTCAAGAAACTATTAACATCAATTGATACTCCACTAGGAGCAATACAAATATATTTTCGGAGCAGATTTAGTGCACTGCCCGCTATTTCACGCGCCTTTTCTTGAATGATTGGGTCACTTAATGGCACTGATGCATCACGGGACTGATGAATCCATTCAATTAGAATTTCCTCGGCATCTTCACATTTTCCACACTTTACTTTTTTACGTTTGCAACCATCCTTCGCTGCATTGATAATTCCATTCTTATTTTTTATTATTGTTCTCAGACTGGATCAGGGAATTCTTAGATTCTGCGAAAACCTTCTGATTTAGTGTAGAATTCTCGTCGTACTTACGAAGAATTTGCAATTTTTCACTTATAGAAAGAGATTTCCGCTACGACATTTTGCACTAACTTACTGTATCACAGACCCGCACTTCAAAGAGTTCGAAGATTCCCTCCTACCAGGGAAAGAAAAGAATCGTTACAGTGTTACATTTCTTTTCGATACAAAATTTCCGATATAAAAAAGCGCTACAAGCGGGATTTGAAGCGTTATAAGAGGGTAAAAGTATACAGAGTTATATAGAAAATTCCAGGGACCGCACGAAAGGAGCGTAAAGAACGGGATAGTGCTATAAGCGGGAGCGTAATAACGGGGTTTTACTGTATTTTATAATATTTTAACATCAATAAAGTACTTAGTTTAGTTTATTCACATAAAATAATAAACTAAACTAAGTACTTTAATTTCTTAAAATGGAAAAGATTTTCGAAAGATAAGTACTGTAAATGCATAAAAAGTTTGTATTTTCTGTATTCCTACTTGTATCCTGTATTGAACTGATGAAAGTTGCGAAGCAATGTTTAAAATGCATTTTTGGAGCTATTTGCATCGTTTATAGTACTCAATCTTTTTAAAGACGCGTACATTTTATATTACAGGGGTGGCCACAACGAGGCTCGCGAGCCGCATGCGACTCTTGAGTCAGTCTCGTGCGGCTCTTGACACCAAGCTTAGAGTAAAATTAATTGAGATAATTAATGGATACTAACAACATCTCGCGAACAGTAATGTTCTGTGTAGTGTAGAAAATAAATGTTCCTTCATTTGTTATAAAATGAAAAACGTGTCTTCATTTTATAAACCATTTTCTAAACATGCTCTAAATTTTATAGCCTCCTTAACAATGCGGCTCGCTTCTAAACAGCTCCATCAGTTTATGGCTTACGCGGGTAATGTTAGTGGTCACCCCTGTTATATTATATGATGATGATGATTAAAACTGAAGTTGTAATCAGAGCCGTTTCTAGGTGTTCTGCCACCCTAGGCGAGAACTGAAAAATGCCGCCCCCACCAAAAAAAAAAAAAAAAATTCTTCAATTCAACAACCAAAAAAAAACAGAATCTTCAACTCAACAACCAAAAAAAAAAAACGGAATCCGTCCTTCGGCCGCCCTAAAATCTTGCCGCCCTAGGCGGCCGCCTAGTCTTGCCTAATGGTAGAAACGGCCCTGGTTGTAATAATGACATGAATTTTCAGAATTCGCATCATATATTCAGGAGATTTTTTCTTTCTAATAACGTCAGCAATTAGCTTCTTAAACTAAAGCCAGCCTTCGTAATTCACTGTATGACTAATTAATAAATTTTCATTCTAAATTTTGGAGTGGACTCGTTATTTCACATTGAGGCATTGTATCTTCCTCTGAATTAAAAGCAATATCAATTCAAGAAGAATTAAATAACAATAATAAAAATTTCCTTTGAAATAAGTTGAAATAAGCTGGAAAAAGTTGCAACTTCCTTAAGTAGTCTTATTTTTCAAAATTCCTTTTAAAAATTAATGATAATGGTTAGTAATTTCTAATGTCAGAGGTTCCAGTTCCAAATTTTTCTTCATACACCTTAAACGCAAGAGATAATGGCTTTCAAAAAAAATAAATGAAAGAACGTTCTAGTATAAATATTTAGTCCTATTTATGAATTTGGAGTAAATGAAACGAAATTTGAAATGGAATTTTCTATTGGGTGAGTGCAAAAGTTCAACCCGTTTTTGGATATGAAAATTTGCAATGGAATTGCCCTCACACATGACATTGTAATGACGCAAATCGTCTGCCAATCAAACGTGTGGATGCCTCACATATAAATGCATCGTGTTTCACAAATTTAATCATCTCAAAAAAAATATCAGAGGGTGTAACATGGAACGCGAGAAGGAGCATATAAGACATTGTTTGTTGTACGAGTTCGATAAAAAGAGTACGGCAGCCGCAGCATGTCGCAATGTTTCTCAAGTTTATGGGGAGGATGAAATAGACGAAAGCACATGTCGTCGATGGTTTCGTAAATTTAGGGAAGGAGACAGAAGCTGCCAAGATCAGGCTAGGAGTGGACGGCCATCACACGTTGGCGAGGACGATATTCACCAAGCCATAAAGTAGCCCGCACACGAGGGAGCTTTTGGCCGAGTTGCATGTGCAACTTGATGCCTAGAGCGGTTTTTTGAGCTGCATGGGCCAAGTTGCATGGAAGTTGCATGGAAAAAAAGCTTCACAGAACGGCGATGCGACACGGAATGTTGCCTGGAAGCTGCATGGAATTACCCAATCACAGTGCAGCGTTGGAATACGTCACTCGTGACGTCGGCCCAAGGAAGAAACATGGCGTCGAAACATTTTTCCTTCGCTTCAGATGGGCGAATCGCGAATACAGCAAAAATATTAGATTATTTCGAGTTTCTTTCACACATAAATACAGTTTATATGTAACTGCAGTAATTTAATGCGATATAATGTAGCATAGCGTTTGAAAAACCTAGATTTTTTGAATATTTCACATCGGAAGCGGATTGTCGCTCATTCACCATTTCCGGAAACTGCCACGTGACGTCATTGTTTCAGTGAGCAATGGATTATTATTGGCTGTTGGTCGTTGTTATTCGTGAATCGCATTATTGCCATCAACTGCGATTACATAGCGGCTAATAATATTATAAAAATATTTCTCATATGTTTAAAATAAATCACAAATATTTAGTTTTGGAACGATATCACAGCAGTATCCTTGACGTCATGTCCAGTGATGTCATTCAAATTCGTAGTGTGCTTCGTTTGTTGTCCGCACGGCGGCGCTAACAATGTTGCATCGTTTGCGCCCTGACAGTTGCATGCAGCTTTTTCTGTGCACCTCAATTTCCTCGAGTTGCACAGCAAAAGCTCCCTCGTGTGCGGGTAGCTTAAGAAACAGCCCGACCCCAACCGTGCAGGAATTAGCGGAGACCTTCAACGTACACCGGACAACGGTCGAGAGACGGCTGGTTAAGTTGGGTTTTACGAGAAAGTTGGATCGTTGGGTTCCAGATAACCTGACAGCTAATCAACGGGATGACCGAATCGCCACCTGTGTTTCCTTGCTTTCCCGGTATTCTTGACAGAATTGTGGCAGGAGATGAGAAGTGGGTTATGTACCGTAATGTAAAGCGTCGCAGGACTGTGTGTCGCCCTTCTGATCCGCCTGCATCGACTTCGAAAGCTGAACTTCATCCCAAGAAGGTGTTATTGAGTGTGTGGTGGGATGTGCAGGGAATAATTCACTGGACCTGCCACTCAACCAAACCATCAATGCTGCCTTCTACTGTCTACAGTTAGACAGGCTGCATTCAAATTTGGTAGCAAAGCGGTCAGGTCTCATCAATCGTCGCGGTGTTCTCCTTCATCACGATAACGCCACACCACATGCT
The DNA here is from genome assembly GCA_023159025.1 of Thereuonema tuberculata. Classification (NCBI taxonomy): domain Eukaryota; kingdom Metazoa; phylum Arthropoda; class Chilopoda; order Scutigeromorpha; family Scutigeridae; genus Thereuonema; species Thereuonema tuberculata. The sequence goes on from JAFIDM010009631.1 coordinate 293,899,820, forward strand.
GCTGTCATCACTCGCCAAAAGTTACTGGGCTTTGGTTGGGAGGTTTTACCCAACCCTCCCTATTCTCCTGACTTGGCACCAACTGACTATCACCTATTTCGTGCGTTGAACAATTCCTTCAGTCAGAAAATCTGTGATGATCTTGATGCCGTGAAAACTGCCATCCGAAACTTTTTCGATTCGAAACCGCCGCAATTTTACCGCCGTGGGATTCATCTCCTACCAGAAAGATGGCAAGCGGTCCTAGATAGCAATGGGGATTATATACAATAATAGGTCCTGTTCATTTTGCATTTATTTGCTCTTCTTTATGGGTAATAAAAACAGGTAGAACTTTTGCACTCACCCAATATATTATATTTCTTTCAATTAGATTTATGTACTAATTCATATATATATAAAAGTGAAAATCTGTAAGTTTGTATTTCGTCGATCACGCCTCAACGGCGCAAAGGATGGGAATGAAATGCATGCAGGTAGTCTATGGAATATAGGCTGATTTTCATCCCTGTCCATCAATTAGTTCCCGTGGGATGAATGAAAAACGTCCCAAAATTGCTCAAAATGAAAGACTTCGCAAAGCTCTCAATAGATGGCGCCACCATAGTTTTAAATCGAGGACGTTCTTTTCAGACGCTAAACACGATTAACTCAGGAGTTACCTGATAATTTTATTTGAAGATTTATACGGTGATAAATAGACGATACGGGTAATTAATACGTTGGATATTGCTTACTGTTTAAACTATAATTTAGAATAGAACGTTAATCTCTAATGATCACTTGATTTTTTTTTACCAACTGCGGAAGGTTTCAAGTGAAGGAGCGTGGATAGGTCCAAAAGCTGGGAAAATAAAAGAAAAATGTAGAGTTTGATCGTATCGTTTGCGGGTTATGGTAAATTATTTCCAGAACATTGAGTTAAAATTAGAATATTTAAGTAGAATATTCTAGTTAAAGAAGCGTATTCTTGTTAATTCTAAGAATTATCATATACAACTAACACGTTACTTATTTCCTGTACTGAATAACCTTTCCATTCTTCTAACAATAAAAGAATCATTAAATGGAATATGTAGACTATGTGTTTACATCGAGGTATCAGCATCATTAAAAAGAATAATTGAATACATATCATTAAATAATAATTATAGAAATATAAATAATACAACTATAAATACATATAAATGATACAACTATAAATAATTATTTAATAATATTAATAACGATTAAAACTTTAAAATTTTAAAATATATAATAATTTTGGAAAGAAAATCTTACCGAATAAAAGACATGAAAAACAATAAAAAAAAAAAAAAAATCGAAATTGATCAGAAGATCACACAAATATACTCTAGATACACTGCCTTAATGGGAATTTGTGACTATATTTCATCTTTTCTATCTATCTTTTTTTTTTTGGTGTAAAAAATCTGTATGTTATGTAGTACAATGAGAAGAGGACGGCCCTAAATTCAACATGATCATTATAAATTTCATATATTAACATAAATGTCATATTCTTCATTTTTAGTCGAATAATAATTGAAATATCGTTTGCAATACTCAATATTTTATAGTTAATGAAAAGAAATTCAACATTGTAAAGGCAATTCTTGATTCGTTACGAAAATGACAAATTTAGAAGAAGAATATATATAATAATAATTAAATAGCAACTTACTTCTCCCTAAAATTTAAAATGTAAAAAGAAATTGGTAAATGTACATTATTTATAGAAAATTGAAGCTCGATATAAAATGAATTTAAAGAAGAAAAAATTCTAAAGAAGAACAGAAAAGATAACTTACATCTTATGATTAAAATTTTCATATAAATAAAAAGTTATTGTAAGTAATTGTGAAAAGTGAGAACTGAATTGTAAATCTTTTCATTTTGGAAATAATGAAAGCAAATTAAAAATAAAGGAATTTCCGATTATGCACAAAGTAAACAACAATTAATGCCTACAGCTTGTCAGCGATGGAGAATCTGGAACAGCTGTCTCATCATTATTATGAATCATCAGCCAGAGTTATTCATCGATCACAAGCTCAGAAGGCATGAAAAGTTATGGAACATACACCCGCTCCCGGATTGAGAATAAGCAAGAAAAGAATAACAAATATGACTGGTGATTCATAATAATGATGAAACAGATGTTGTAGATTCTCCGTCGTTGACAAGCTCAAGGCATGAATTATAAATTATAAATTAGTAATCGTATGTTTTTTTTAAAGATGAAGAACGTTTGCTTGATTAGTATTACTATTTCAATAAATTTGAAATTTAAAAAAGCTAAATAATTAATAAAAAAATTATTTAACAGTTACACATAAATGGCAAAATGAAAAATTAACAGAATAGTATATGAAAACTAAATGCATGAATTTACACTAAATCATAGTTTGCTGTCTGATATTTAACATTCATAAAAGAAATGATTATATTTATTTAGATGAATAAACAGAGTGTAATAAGATATACATTTATTTTACAATAGAGTTGTTTAATATCAGTGACTTAGAAAATTATTAATATAAAATATCTAAAATAATCATAGTAATTATGAAGACATCCTCACTACAAAATAATAATCACCATTTTTGAGAAGAAGAATTAAAGTACGGAATGTAAAATTTTCAACCGTCAAGAATATAAATGAAATTTAAACCTGTGGATATTTAGTATTTTACAATAGAAAAGTAGCTTTGGTTTAAAGTATAGTCTACACAAAAACAAACATTAAAAACACAAGCAAAAGAAACAAACATTAAAAACACACAAGAACGTCCAGAGCTTTCGCCTCACTGTAATGAGGCTTCCTCGGTGGATATAAGGCTTCTTCGTCACAGTGAGGCGAAAGCTCTGGACGTTCGTGTGTTTCTAATGTCTGTTTATATGCTTGTGTGCTGGCTGTAGTTTAAATCATCATATTCAGCACACGTAAAAACCTTAAGAAAAGTAGGTCTTTATAGCTTATCATCTCTATTTGAAAACAGATGTAAATGACTTACCATCGTCGCCTATATTTTGTTATCCAATTGAAATGTAACAGCACAAAAGAAAAGCTTTTATTAGCTCGATTTTTAGTGTAAGAAATTGAAATATTTCTAAATATTGAAAGACTTTTGTTTATTGTTTTGCTTATATTTATATATGAAAAATTATATAAAAAATTTAAACATTGATAACTATATTATTATGTTAGGTAACTATACCACAGTAACACAATTACTCTTTACTTTTAGAAGAGCAATTTCAATTCTGCGCACAAAATCTGAAGTTACTCTCTATTAAAAAATCATTACGAAAAAAATATATGAAAACCACAACATACATAAAAATGAAAATGTAATGTAATTTAAAAGGATTAAAATCAAATCTCATTATTATTTTGATTAATCAACTGAAAGCTAGACTAATCCTCACTAATGTTGAAAACATATTCAATGTCTTCGAATATTGAAATTTAATTTTTTGATTGCATGTTTTTACTAATAGATAATAAAAGATAATCATTTCAAATAAAAATTTATATTCAACTCCTTTTAACCAAACATGCTACGATTTCGTTAAAGTGCAGTAATTGTTTTATATTTTAGTTCTTCTAATAGTCATGAAAGTTGGAAATAAAAACTTAATTAAAAAATATAGTCTAGATCTAACAGTAAAGTAACATAGTTGAAAAAAAATCGAAAATTTTATAATGAAATGATGCTATTTCGTAAATCATTGTACATAAAAAATTCTAAGTCACAGAATATCTGTGCATAAGTTGTTTTACTTACTTGGACATCTGATAAATAACAAAAGATATCAGTATCCTATTTTTTAAAAAAATAATTTCTGAATTTATTTTTATTTTATAGAGATTAACATTAATTTTTGGAACACTTTGAAACGCTAATTCCTCTCAAGTTTTTCCATATCTTTGATTTGACGAAGAAATTCTCAAGGAATTTTTTAATTTTTAATATCTTCTTGTTGACTACGTTTAATTTCAAAGCAAGGCTTGGACTTAAGGCTTGGACTTGTAGGTGTTATTCATGCAAATGAAATCGATAGAATTGTTATTTACAATTGAAATGGCCACATTCCTCTGTGAGTATATTTCTCACTTATGCCGGAAACAAGAAAAAAAAATTCATTTGATAATCACGACAGAAAGGTTATGAGCGCAACCATTATCAGTGGAATTTCCCAGTATTTCTGTTCAGCTTTCTTCAAAACTGATTACGAGGAAATTTGCAAAAATTACAAGACATGACGAAACATCTAAGAAATACTTTTTTTGTTTCATAAAATAGAAACATAAAGAAATACTTCTATAATAATAGGCTACCTTGTATCAAAAAGTAAATTACTTATTAAAACCTTGATTTGTAATTAAGAAAATTACAATATCATCTAAAAAATTTTTACAGTAGAAATTTGAAATTCAATTTTTTTTAATGTTTTTTTTTGTAAATCTACTGAGGCTTTTACTATGGAAAAATAACAAACTAATAAACCCTTCGATTTGCTTTATTTATTTTCCAGAAATTTAGAAATAATGGCAGCTTTTTTTTTTTTTTGAAGCAAAATACAAAAAAAAAAAAAAAAAAAAAGTTTTGAGAATTGAAAACTTAGAACCTCTGGTAATTAATTATTTAAATTATGAATTCTTGTAATTTTTCAAATATTCCAACATTACACAACAACAGTATGCTAATCTTATGATCTGTAGATGAACGTAACTTTCAATGGTCATCTATTATCCGAATGTCATCCTGATTGTAGATAATCAATAAGGTATAACGAGAATTGTTAGGATATTTATAACAAGCTTATTACCTTTTTCTTTGATTCCTCCTTAAAATCTAAAAAGTGTTTTTCGGAGTGCAATTAATTTTTGATTTTGGAACTTTAGTCCAATTGCGATCTTCATTTTCACGAAAACAACACTGTCGATTATGATGATGTTTGTTAGGATATAACACTAGAGCGATGAAGAGGAAGATCGAACTGAGCCGCACAGATCAATCCTGTTATCGAGAGAATACACCAAGGACCGTCCCATCAAAGACGAGGAAGACAGAATTGGACCGCACAACTTAGTCCAATTACGGAGAGAAGATACCAAGGACCGTCCCGTTAAAGAAGGTCACGAGAAAGATAACTCTGGGCCGCACAACTTAGTCCATCACCGGGAGAAGACAACCAGGACCGTCCCGAGACAAGAAGGCTCCGAGGAAGACTACTCTGGGTCACATAACTCGATCCAAGTACCGGGAGAGTTTGAAGAGGACCGTCCAGTTACGGAAGGCTACGAAAGAGAAACTACTAGTTAGCCAAAACCAGAGGGAGCCATCAAATCGTTAATTTGAGATCTGTAGTTATCGTATTTTCTTTTACTGAATAAATTCTCTGATTTTTATTTATTCTTGCTCAAGTCGCACTTTGTTCCCCAGCGCCACCGAACCTATGCAAAAGTTCAGTAGCAATATATAAATAGATAATGATGTTTTGGATAGTCATTGTTTTTCCTTTTAAAAGGAAAAGTGAATAAAATTACAAATTGGATAGAAAAATATTTTCATCTAATAATAAAATGAGAAGAATAAGACAGCAGTGTTAAGAGTCATTGCTCATAGCCTGCAGCATTACAATATTTGTTACACAATCAAGAATTTCACAGAAAATGATCGTGTGTGTTTTGTTGTTTTGGAAAGGAGAGAACGAAGATGGTTAGGGGGCGTCCATAAATTACGTGAGCTCAAAATGGGGGGGGGGGGGGGGGCCGGAAAAAGCTAACCAAATCCCATTTAAAGGAAGGGGGGGGGGATCAATGAAAATCTCACGTCAACTTTTTAATTCAGAAAATATACATAATATAACAGATTATAGCATTTTGTAATATTGTCTATGCCTGGGATTCCCCGATTTGAAACAGGCCCCGCGCAAGTGACTATAGGCTGGAGTGGCTGCACAAGGGGGATGTAGATAAGTCTAATGACTGTCTTCGTATACTACCAAAATGGACGTCATGTGTCCAATCATTACAATAGAGGAAGCACATGAATGCCCATGGAGTGAGTGAAGAATTAGGGAAGGTGGTGTCACAGCCTATTTTTTTATTTTTACTAATTTTAATTAAATTCGTTATAGTGCACCTTAAACATAGTATCATTTTTCTCCTCTTCTTTCACAGAAAAAATATATTTCATAGAAGACATCAGTAACGCTTTAGGTATTTAGTGGTACGAAGCAAAATACATGAATCTATCAAATAAATTTAATTATTTAAAAATTATAGGGGAAATCTCACCTGAGGGAGAGGGGGGGTCCCACCACATCTCACCAAATCTCACCAAGAGGGAGGGAGGATTCCAAATTTTTTAAAAAGCACCTCACGTAATTAATAGACGCCCCCTTATAAGGATCAATAGATGGAATCTGGATGGCGAGAAGATCGAATGAAACGAAGGACCTAAATTACTTCGTATAAAATGAGTATTTCTCCCTGCGAAAGGGTAGGTGAAATAAATGATTATTCGCCGAGTTGTAGTTATTGTGAATTGTAATTATTTAATATTATAGGGCTAGATAGCCTGCGGCGTGAATGAATCGTAACGGAATCGTGCAATCGAACTAGCCACCGCCATATTGGATAACTATCAGATGAGCGCACAGTACCGAGTATATATGATGAATTTACATGACTGTACCTGTTCCATTTATAACAAGACTTAAAGTAAGTGACTTTATGTTCAATAATTTTCCAGAGTTTATTTGAATACTCCAACTGTGCAAGTTAGGATTTGAGAAGACAACGGTTTAACAATAACCCAAGACAGTGTTAGTGTACAGACTCTCAAAGACTGTTTCTAGATAGTGCATTATGAATTAAGTACTTGTGGTAGCAACTATTCACATACAACGTTAAATTTAAATAAGATGAACTTTATAGTGTTAATGTGTCGAACGGGATAGAATTCGATTTGAATCACACACTGTGAAGGACATTAAAGATTCATAAAGCGATTATTGTGTTCAAGAATATATTGACGCATATGCTTGTTAATTTAATTCTTAATATTTCGTATAATAATTTAAATTTTCTTAATTCAACTTAAAAAAAATATACACTTGAATAAACATAATTGTTATTCAAATATCTATAAAAAATCTTCTCAATTTAAAGTAAATAGTTTACTTGAAACAGTAAAGAGGCTAATATGATTAATAATAGCATTTAATTCTTTGTTACATCTTTAATAGTGATTTCTTTAGCCTAAATATTATCTAAACATACTTACATAAAGCAAGAGCAGCAAAAATAGCTAACAGAATGATAAACTTCATCTTCGGATTGTAATGTTTGCAGATATCGTGTGCTGGGTATCTATAGTATGTACAAGCAATTCTGCTTGGTGTATTTATACTTGAAGAGGAAACTTCGTTAAACCATGTTTCACAACTGTTTTGGAAAATTTTATAACCAAGACAATCTTTTTTTTTATAATTAGTTTAGGAAATTTTTGGACGTCATGTTTTTATGGCATTAAATAAAAAATTTGTATGATGCTCTATGCAATTCTCTATTTTCGTTTATTCTGTTATTCTTTTGTTACGATGGTTTATAGGAGATAAGAATTTTTCTTACGGCTTCTCATTCAGAAGCATTGTAAGGTTCAAATCTTTGAAAATCCCATGAAATTGGTTTCTGATGATATACTATCTTTCTTTACCAAAAATAGCTCAAAAGACTATTCTTTTGTACTTGCCAAGCATAACTTTTAAACTTGAATTATTCTTATATGGGTAAATCTATGGAAAACCTGTAATTCGTGTCACAGAGCAATAAATTGAAAATGATTGAAAATATTTGTCATTTTTCAAAATCACACATTGAAGTACAAAATATACTATAGTTTAGCATAATTTTTTAAAAAATTTTATGGAATTTCCAAAAAAAAAGTTGTCTACAGAAGGTGATTCGTCACTTCCGTGGACTGTCACAAGCTACAGTTGGATAGCTTCTAAAGATCCAAACTGCTTTATTTTTTAATATTTTTCAAATAATATATATATTGTGAAATCAGAAAATACATAAATTTAACATAATATTCAGTGAAAGTTTTTTTCGAATTATCAGTAAAATTTTTTTGCAACCTCAAGTCTTATGACAAGGTTTAGCCATAGCTTTTGTGGACATTCCTAAACTTTCTAAAAAATCCACCCGATGCGCTAGTTGTCTTCCGTCTCACTTAAAAACAAAAGTTTACACGGCGATTTTGGATTGGGAAGTGATTTTATTCGTCTGAGTCGCACATTTGTCAGGAAAATATTACCTTTTTATTCATTTTTCGTAATTTGCACAGCTCATCCCGTCACTTCTGTGGTCTTGTTTAGAACCTAATTTTTCTATGGAAAAATGATTATTTCTAGGCATGATAATTGAAATATGGTAAACTTAATTATCTGAATGACACGTGTTCCTAACCTCAAAATGAAGAGCACATGGGTCAAGAAACTTAAGTATTCGTCACTTCCGTGGACATCACTTTCGTGGACATTTGGGGTCCATGGAAATGATGATTATCAACAATAGTGGCTACTATGTTTTTCACGAAGACTTGTCTTTCACTTCCAGTCTTTGTTAAATGCCAATAAGGATATTTATAATTATATAAATATATATAATATTATATAATATAATATATGATAAAAAAAAAGTAAATTTTTTACGTGTACTGAAATATCTTACTTGCAACAATAAAGCCATACACCTGATTAAACATTTTTTTTTTTTTTGCAAGTAAGCATAATATATGCTATATGTAATTATATATTTACATTTTTATAGACGTTTAAGATTGACAGTCTGATTCATTTTTATTGTACATGATTTTCTCTTTTGATAAAAAGTTCTTTTAATTCATAAATTATTCTTCTATTTATTTATTTCATAGCTTTTCCCATGTAAATTCACTATTTCGAATATAATTTATATTACAATTCGACATCGTTATCAACACAAGTATCTGTAGACATAGCCTACCATCATTTTTTTTTAAAAATAACCAAAATGCGTTGACCTGAACCACATATATCATGGATGTAAGAACGTCAAAAGCAATCATCTCAATTTTTTTTGAAAAGGATCTTGTAATTTAAAATCTCAAAAATTTTTGACTGAAATTGCAGGTTTTCTGTAGATTTCCAACATCACAAATTTAAATGTAAAAAAAAAAAAACTACATTTAATACTAAAAAGCACATTTTCAAAAAGATTACGTCTTTTCTTTTTCAAGCCTAAAAATAACAAATAAGTTGAAGAACAATTAAATTCCTCGAGAAAATATTAACAATATCATTTACTTACAATCTTTGACATGATATAGCTTAACAATTTAGTTCCTTGATTGTAACCTTATTATTACATTTTGTGGACATTTTATCTACAAAACTTTTAGCTAATCTTATGAAATATTTCTCTATTTCAATACCATCATTCCTATTTATATTTTTTCTTTTTGTGTTCCGGATAAACATACTGTCTATTATCTTTCTTAGCTTGGTGTCTCTTTCAATATATAAAATTTGTATCTCGTTGTTAATGCAATGATTTCTGTTCACACAATGTTCTGCCACTTCTGATTTTTCAATGTACTTGTTCCTAATGCTAGAACCATGTTCCGTCATTCGCTCCTTCACTGTTCTTTTACTTTCGCCCAAATAGAATAAATCGCAATTCTTGCATTCTATTTACCCATATATGCTTTCTGTAGATTTACCCATATATGCTTTCTTAATGATAATAATGATTCAAGACATCTGAAATTCAGTTTTATGGCGATCCAATAGCCAGTGAGATTTATAAATGCTTATTATTAATCATACAACAATTTTTAAAGATCTCAAGATTTTTAAAAGAACTAGAAATAATGAATATAATCAAATAACAATACGACTTCTAAAATCTAAATTTCGTTTTCTGTAAAGTTACTACGAAATAACTAGATATGAAATATTAAAAGATATTTTTTATTTCTTTTATTTTTATCTTTTTATGTATTATTTTGTTATTTATTAATATTAACTTGTATTGTTATGTTCATATTAACTTATGTTATTATCAATTACTATTAACTTATATTAAGTTAATACAATATTAATGAAAGTTAATATTAATATTAAAATGAAAACCAAGGCTGCACATGAATAAATAATAATGCCTTTCGAGTTTATCATCGGAGAAAATCGGAAACGACCGTTTCTTTCTTTTTGGGACTCATCAGCCCAAATCAGATTGTAAAATTAGTAATAATTAATAATATAAAATAATAAATTATTCTATTATAAAATGTTACAATTAATTTATTGTAAAAATATTTAATAATAATAATAAATATTAAATGTGATATTAAGAAATAAAAGTTATTCTAATAAATGTTAATTTATTAATAACTTAGTATATTATTAAAATTAAAATCAATCCCATGCCTCAATAAAGAATATTAAAGGAGATCTGATTAAATTGTTTTCGTTGTAGTTTCATTCTATTTGTTTTTATTAAAAAGAAAGAAATTAATCTGGAAACGAATACAAAATATACTAAAAATCTAGTATATTTTCCGCTATTTTGTAACCAGTTACTGGATCGTGCACAGCTGGCAATGGGAATAAGAAAACTTATCTTAAAACCTAAATTTCGTTTTCATTTAATTTACTTAAAGAAGTAGATGATACCTTCTAGTATTTCATATCTAGTTATGAAAATACTAGATATGAACTAGATATGAAATACTAGAAGGTATCATTTACTTCTTTAAATCATATTGCTACCGTGGAGTATCGTATCCCCATTCGGGTGCCAATAAATGCTATCGGCATGTGGGGCTCGGGGATGTACTTCAACTCACTGCCGGCGGCTAGGGGGGACTTTACTGCGATGATCGAGACTATGGCTTCACCTGTGTGAATGAAGAACAGAATAGGTTAAATCAAATTTTATTTCTTTATTGTACAACTCAAAATCGGCACCAAGTTCTATTTGTCCTTCTCTTCGGCTCAGGGTTGCCCTCTTCACACTGCACGTTGATTGCAGAACTTCACGGCTGCAGTTCACTTTCCTGTAGACGCCCGGTCGTCGCAGGGTCTTGGCGGCGAAAGGTGACTCTGATGCGGCTAGGGAACTGCTTCTCCCGTAGTCACGTCTTCCTGGGTTCGGTCGCCTCGTAATGCTGCGGGCTCCGGTGCACTTTCTGCGGCAACGAATGGCTTCTTCGTAACCGTACTCTTTAGGCCTGGTCGACTCGGTAAGGCTGCGGACTCCGGTGCACTTTCTGCGGGAACGAATGGCTTCTTCGTAACCGTAGGTATCCCTCTCCTTCCTGGCTGGAAGTATTCTCTATTAGTTGGGGAGAACGGTCTGGTCCTTCGTCCAACCAAAACGCTTCTTAGCCTCTCGGGCTAACTGTCCTTCACTTTTGCGTGAACTTCCCAATTGCGACTGGCTGTCGCCAAAACGAACTACTTGCTCCTTCGTAGCTGGAGACTCTGCTGTGGCGGTCGCCACCCGTCCAACTTCCAAACGATCTCCTCTTATCTCCGAAGCTGGAGACTCTATTGTTGTGGCTGCTATCACCCGTCCAACTTCCAAACGATCTCCTCTTATCTCCGAAGCTGGAGACTCTATTGTTGTGGCTGCTGTCACCCGTCCAACTTCCAAACGTACTCCCCTTATCTCCGGAACTGGAGATTGTTCTGTGGCCTTTGCCACCCGACCAACTCTCGGATAAATTCCTCTTTTCTCCGGGACTGGAGATTGTGTTGTGGCCTTTGCCACCCGTCCAACTGTCAGATGAACTCCTCTTTTCTCCTGAACTGGAGATTTGTTGTGGCTATCGCCACCCGACCAACTGACTCTCCAAGGCTTTGCTCCTCGTTTTAAGGCCGCTGGCTGCCTCGTTCCAACCTCTGGACTGGTCAACTTTGAATAGGGAAGCCGGGTTGGACGAGGCGATATTGAACGTGGGGGAGTGTCCAAATCGAACGGTAACAATATCTTTTAATATTTTTTTATATCTTTATCTGTTTATCGATTATCTTTTTATTTATTATTTATAAGTAAATAAATAAGTAAATTTAATATTAATGAATATTATCTTCTTCTTTTTCTAAACCTTTTCCCACTTCTATGTGGGGTCGGCGTTCTCTTGTTTTATTCTTTTTCTCCATTCCTCTCTATTTAGGACTTCCTCTCTCGTCCATTTTTTTTCCCTCAGATCTTCAGTCACCTTATGTCTACATCTGAGCTTGGGTCTCCCACGTTTTTTCTTTCCTGGCACTTCCAACGTCCTCACTGACTTTCCTATGTAATCTTCATTCCTTCGTTCTACATGCCCAAACCATCTCAGTCTACTTTCCTGAATTTTCCTACTCACTTTGACTGTTCTTCTGATGTGTTCATTCCTGTACTCTCTAGTTACACCATCTCATCCATCTTAGCGTTCTCATTTCTGCTACTTCCATTTTTCTTCCCTGGGCCTTCGTGACTGCCCATGTCTCAGTACCATACATCGTTGCAGATCTTATCACCATCTTCTACAGTTTTCCTTTCATCTTGCAACTTACTTTCCTGTCGCACAACACTCCACTCATTTTCCTCCAATTCAAACACCCGTATTAGATTCGATGAGATACTTCAGCCTCTAATCCTCCATCCTTCTCCAAGTTTGACCCCAGGCACCTGAATTTTCTTACTAACCTTTCACCTTGCAGTTTTATAAATATGTCTTCTTGCTCAATCTATGATACCGTTGCCCTACTTATTTTCATTTTTCTTTCCTCTAACGTCTTTCTCCACTCTTCCAAATTGACTTCTAACCTATCCCGGCTCTCACCATTACATCCACAACCAAGTCAAACAAATACGGACTGAGTGCTGATCCATGATGTAATCCAACTTCCACGGAAAAACTTTCTGTCAGACCGACGCTGCTATTAACTTGCATCACAGCTCCCTCATACATCTCCTTCACAACCTCACATACTTTTCTGGCACTCTCTTTTCTCTCATGCATCTCCATACTTCTTAGACAAGCCCTCTGTTGTATGTTTTCTCTAGGTTAATGAATAACATGTGTAGCTTTGTTTGCATCTCCCTATAGCGTTCCATTAGCTGTCTCAACGCGAATCTCTCTTTCTGTCGTCCCTGATTCTGGCAAAAAGCAACGACTGTTCGTCTCCTATCGTCGTTTCCTGTCTTAATCTTCCTTCAGTGATCCTTTCCCAAATCTTCATGGTGCGTGACATTAATTTTATCCCTCTGCAGTTATCGCATTTTGTACATTTCCTTTTTTTTTTAAAAAATTGGTACCTTCATTTTTATGATATCTTTTCCTACCTCCATCCATTAGGTCCCATATAGTAATATCAATTCCATCCTATCCCAGACTCTTCCATACTTCTATCGGACTCTCGTCCGCAGTTTTTGTAGAAATCTTTACTCGTCTTGTGTCTTGCTTTTGCTATTCCTATAAATTTCTTTCTCCATCTTCTTTTTTTCAATATTCTCATACCCTTCACTCAATTCCTTTGTCTTTGCTCGTGCCACAGCCCTTTTTGCCAAAAGTATGCATTCAAGTAGGAAGTTTATTTGTATTCGTCCTTGTCTTCCTGAAATCCTGTCATATCCAGTCTTTTCCTTACCTCTTTCTTTGCATTTAATTCCTTCTGAACATCCTCATTCCACCACCACGTCTCCTCTTCTGGCGATCCCTTTCCGGATGTTTTCCCTAGTTCTCCAACTTTTGTTATCATTTTACCGTTTTGCTTCTACCATTCTTGCACATTTTCCGGTATTTCCTTTAGCACCATTTTCTTAAATTCGGTCCTAGGGCCCTCTTCCTTCAATTTCCACCACTTTATCCTTTTCACTCTCTGCTCCCGTTGTTTTTCTTCTTCTTACATCTCCTACCTCTCAATCTGCAACTATTAGCCTGCTGTGAGCTCACACTTTCACCATTTACAATTTGCTGTTATTCACTTCCTGCGGCACACGATGTAATCAATCTGGCTCGTCATATCGCCATTCTGATAGAGCTGATATTCTTTCTTCTCAAAGTAGGTAGTAACTATCGCCAGGTCGAAAACCACTGTGTCTTGAACAATTCTTTCTCCCTCTGCGTTTCTTTCGCCTACGCCCATCCTCCATACACTCTTCCTTTCTCTATTCCACGTTTACATACACTCTTCCTTCCTCTATTCCACGTTTTCATATACTCTTCCTTCCTCTATTCTCCGTTTTCCAATGTGTCCATTCAGATCACCACCCACAATGAGCCTCTCACTCTCAGATATTTCCATTATCACATGATCTAGTTCTCTCCAGAAGCCATCTTTTTCATCCTCTTCGCAATCCGCTTGGGGGCATACGAGCATACTATTGTGGTCAAGCTTCCTTTGATCTCCATCTTAACACTCATAATCCTGTCATTTCTTCTATATACCTCACACATTCCACCGTATAACTCCTTGTCTACTACAATACCAACTCCATTCCTACCTCTCACATTCGCTTCGCTGAAGAGCAGCTTATAATCTTCTCCCAACTCCTTACCTTGTTCCA
>JAFIDM010009631.1:293924439-293955471 GCA_023159025.1 Thereuonema tuberculata
TTTTTATTATTCCTGTTGTCAGCTGGCCACGATGTAAATAAATTAAAATAAATAAATCAAAAGATACTAGTAAACAATAATTACAATATCGGCACACAAAGTCTATGCAACAGATATTACGCATTTTCTGATCATAATAGCTTTATTTATATCAAAGATGATATTTTCAAAAATATTAAAGAAAAATAGTAAAGGATATTAAATGTAATCCTTTTTTTTTAACCAGAAATATCATTGAACGAAAAATTTATTCAGATCTTACTGAAAACACTCACTACATATTTTATGAGGGAAATTAAGAAAAAAAAATCAATTGCTTCAACAGTGAGGTCAAAATAACATATTTTTGATTTTTCATTATTCTCTTTAGTTATTTGTGAGATCTAATATTCTATCTAATTTTTACTCTATAACAAGAGGATGTTGTCTAATTTCTACTTTTTTTAACGATGATGTTTATTTTTTTTATATATATTGCTTCTTGAAGTCAAACTGTTTTTTTTTTTTTTTTGTTTTACATACAAAATATTTTAATTTCCATCAACACCGTACAATAATAGTTTTATAATATGAAATTATGCTAAGTTTATAAACTTAAACCTAAAAACCCGAAAATGAAAATCTGAATTTTCAAACATGAACATCAAAATAGAAAAAAATAGACATAATACTTTGTATCTTGAAAACTCTTCTCATCAAACACATTCTTTAGAAATTTCTGAAAATTGTTTTAAAATGCAGGGGCGTCGGAACTGTTGAGGCATGAGGGTGATTTAATTGCTAATAATAAACTTAATCATTAATAAATTAACATTTATTACAAATATTATTTAATTAATATCACATTTAATATTTATTATTAAATATTTGTTAACAATAAATTGTTATTAATAATATTTTATAATAGATAAATTTATTATTTTTATAATTAATATAATATTCAGTAACATTAAATTTATTTATTTATTTATTTATTTAACTTCTTCTTCTTCTTCTTATAAATAACTAGCCGGGTACCGTCGCTTCGCTCCGGAACCCTTGCATACATAGCAAAAAAAAAAAACAACAACTTTATTTAAAATTAATATCGAAATTGGAAAATATACGAATTCCCAGCCCGTTGTGGTCTTCTCCGGATAACTCAGATGTATTGCGGGTTGGCGCCACAAACCTATATATCGATAAGGCAACTTTAAAACGAAAATATCTCTTTATTCCCTATCCGTGGGAATTTCGAAAAATCCGGCCTTAATCCTTATCTACATCATAAAGGGAATCTCTGTGCAACATTTCAGCTTTCTAGGTCCAAGAATTTGGGCTGGGCGTTGATGAGTCAGTCAGTGAGGACTTTTCTTTTTATATAGATAGATAAATAAAATTGTAATAAATGAAAAGATGAACATTTAAAAAAATAATAAAATAAATGATTAAAGAAATAATATCTTTCAGTAGAAATACTATTCTTCAAAATAATCCTCTTCTAAATATTATAAATTTCTTCTAAATATCATTTTTCATTTATTTTTCTGAGAATATTTCGATTGGCCAATTGCCAATCGAAATATAGTCAGTAAAATAAATGAAAAATGTTATTTAGAAGATATCTTTTAGTATTTGACATCTAATTATTTCGTTATAACTTAAGAGGAAATGAAACACTTGTTGTAGTGTAGCAATTTATCAATAGATGGCGTTATATTCGCATGTATTATGTCTTTGAAGAATTATTAATCATATCTGGAAGCTTTAAATGGGCAGTTTTCGTCATAACCAAACATACCTACATGGAAATATTACATTTTTTTATATTGGCGATTTTGTACTTTTTAAAAAAATCAAATGTCCAGCAATAAGACCGATCCAAACATGCGGAAAGAAAGTTTGCCTTTTCGTTTTCGAACTATCACCTTTGTCCGCCAATAATGAAGATTTTGAAAGTGGTTTATACCCTCACGAGAGAGTTTTGATTCAGTCGTCCATAGAATACTTTTCAAGAAATAGGAATCCTCAATATCAGCATTTAATAGAAAGCGGTAAAGTAATCTTCGCATAGGATCGCCTTCCTCGAGACCCTGCACTGCAGCAGAATGGCACTGATATTTCTTTTCTGCATACATCGCCGACTAATACCTACCAACTTGTCTTATGCTCATTGTGGGATCTGCAGCAAATGCGGCTAAAATACTTTCATCATTAATTTTTTTTTTATGTGCTCAATTTAAAACAGTCACTTAAAACAGGCCAACACACTAGCATGAACGCCCTTAAGTCATGAACTTCGGCTTTCCTGGACTACATCTTCGTGACATTTACAAAAATATGGCGTGCTCATCTGCCACTGTTTGTAAGCCTCCTATCTATTGACTCTTTCTGCAGTGTAAAGGCACTTCCATTGAAATGTCCTGTAGTACGGAACAAAAGGACGTCTGGCGTTTTTTAAATTATATTTATTTTATGCTAGTGTATTGGCCTGTTAAGTGACTGTTTTTAATATTTTCATCATCTTCAGCAAATGGCGTGCAGGCTCCTAGAGCTGGCTCCAGAGTGATGCTCATTGTTAGGGCCCAAACTCTTAACTGTGAAGTAAACATTGTTTTCATTTTCCGCTATTAGCTTAGAATCAGAAATGCAACCATCTGATTTCAATGGGCAGCTACAACTTGATGCTTAAGATTTTGGACTCACCTACTGAAGGTTGTCGGTTCGAATTTGTATATCTACCTTTTTTTTTTCTTATTTTCCTAACGTTTTTTATTTTTCCTTACGTTAATGTATTTCCTTTTTTTATTATTTTTAATTTTTTTTTTATTATTATGGGTCGTCCTTAAATTTATGCTTTAGCACAAAATTAAATTCACTTGTTTTTTTCTAGGCAACACAAACTTTTTTGCCAAAAAAAAAAAAGCCCCCCCCCCAAATTTTTTTTCTTGGAAGTACGCTTCTTAGGGATGATGAAAAAAATTATTTCAGATTATCAAAGGTAAAACTTAGTGTATAATTATTATACAAATGATGAAAAATGGAGATATTTTAAAAAAAGTACAAAATTGACAATAAAAAAACCCCCAATCCCATACCATTTATCATATAGATACGTATGATTACACATATTCCCAATGACCACCTCTATCTCCATGTTCAGGGTTGGCATCGCCTTACCAAACACCCTGTATATGACGGGCAAATACTTTAACTCAGTGGTGCCCAACCTTTTGAAATCTGGGGGCCAAAATTGACTTTGCTGTGAATCTCGCGGGCCACAACCAAAAAAAACCCGAAATGTCACAATCAACAATCCACAACCAAAAAAAAAAAAAAAGGAATCTCCAGGTTCAACAACCAAAAAAAAAAAAAAAAAACGGAATAAAACAGCGGGCCGCATGTAATACCTTCGTGGGCCGGATATGGCCCGCGGGCCGTAGGTTGGGCACCACTGTCTTAGATGGATTACTTCTAGGATATATTATCGGTGCTACTTATCTAAAGGTTTCCCAAGTCTGATTTAAACAATTTGATAAAGTCTGTTGATGTCGGGGGTATTTAGGCATCGCTTGATTTGGCTAAATAATGTGTGTTTTACAGAATATAGTAACAATGATTCCAAAAACTGAATTAGAAAAACTTCTAAGGATAATTGCTTCAAAGGATAATTCTAAAAAACATTAAAATATCTACAAAGGTTCAAAGCAGAAACTAATTTAATATTAGGTCAGATTTATGGGTTTACATTTCCTTTAAAAAAAATGAAAGTCAAGGGAATTTAATCTTAACCTAGAACCCTACCCATCTAAAATCTTACACTAACCCTGGTGTACTGGTGTACCCCAAGCAGAAAAAATAACTAATGAATAAGTGAATGCAAACTTTCTTTATTCTTATTGATACAGCAGACTACATGATACTATTAGGAAGAATATTTTATGTTCTGTTGCTTTCTGTTGCGCATGCTGGACACACTTTCACATGATGATCTGCGCAAATGAACTTCTTGCAGACGTTGCAACTTGTTCTGCTCTTACGGTCCCTGCAATGTGCGCAAAAGGCGCATCTGCCTGAAGTTGTGTTCTTCTGGTTTGGTATTTGGGGCTGTGTGGATAAACCCAGAATTCCTTCAATAGTTGACCGAAGATTTCTTGACAAAGTTGGAACGCTGATTCGAGCCAGAAGGTGTGGTCTTATCGAATCACATGCCAATTTTTTCAAGAAAGTGCACCGGTTGGGCAGAGATTCCTTTGATTTTGAATCCAACCCCATCAGAAGTACCATACAGTTTATTCCAACAATGTTGAGCAGACCGTAAAACACGCAGAGGGGCCACCGGCGAGTCTTCCTTGGCACTGAATATAATTGAGTGAGTCTGATATAAGACCAAATCGCCCACTTTAAATCTAGAAGGAATTCTCTTTCTATCGTAGTATTTCTTATTATTAATGGCAGCTATTTCCCTATTTCTCCGAGCTAAACTTCTAATGCCTGAAAGTTTTTCTCGGGTAGGAAGTGATTTAAATTGATTTGAACGATGTTCGTGGTCAAAATCACGACCGAACATAGTTTCAAACGCAGAAAATCCCGTAGCTTCATTATCCGTTAATCGGATACGTGACAGGACTTTGGGTAAGTAAACATCCCAGTCATTCTGGGTTCTACCTATATAAGGTTTTAAAGTAGCTTCACCGTTTTAATGTATCATTCGCAAGGGTTAGATTGGGGTAAGTATATGCTTGTGAAAATATGGTTCAATTTCCTTTTATCACAAAAGGCTTTAAAAATTTTCGATTTGAATTGAGGACCATTGTCCGAAACTATTTTATTTGGAAAACCAAAATTTAAAAACAGATTCCTTAATTTTTCTACAATTTTTCCCGCAGAAGCTGTACGGAATGGGTATGCTTCTACCCAGCCACTAAAACAATCTACCACGACAAGTAAGTATCTATTCTTCCATTTCGACAAGGGTAAGGGACCCGCCAAATCTACCGCTAGAGTTCCCCAAGTGTCGTCTTTCGGTACCAACTGTCCCAGACCCGGCTTCTTGGAATTTAGTGGTTTGTTCTTTTGGCATTTTTCACAGGAAATGACTTACATTTTACAATCTCTAAACGTCTTAGGCCAGTAAAACCTTTGTTTCAGCTTACTATACGTGTTACGTATACCGAAATGACCTCTTGACTCAAAGCTATCATGCCATGGGTTTTACCTAGGTTATTACCTGTTATAAGTGAGATTTACTGCTTACAGAGCTGTGACTAAATTAAGGGATAACTTGAATTTACTAAATATATATGCAGTGACGAAGTAATAATTTTTGAATATTTCATTTACGCGATTCGAAAAGAGTACCAACTTTGCGATTTTTTTTCTAAGCTCAGGAGCAAAACACCCTCTTGATTTTTTTTTATCAGTTACCTTAGACCTTTTTTAGACTAGGGTTAAAATCTGAAATTTTTAAATGTTGTCCCACATGGCCATTTAAATTTTTTCCTAAATGCTTACATGTTGTCTATTACTACAAAACTATTAGTCCTAGACTAATTTCGTTGGAATTTTTGGATTCAGCATAACAAAATACATGGGGAAAACAAATTTGGTTCCATTTGATTGATTAGGAGATGAGATATTCAAAAAAATACGTCAAAAAAGGGGCGTGGCACAAAAAAAAAAAAACCAAACAAACTTCAAAAATTTATATCTCGGCAAATATTTGACCTAAAAAGCGCATATTTTGCAGAATGTCTTATATTATGACTCTATATATGCAAATAAATTTTCATAAAAATCTGTGATGGTGTGGTGAACTCATCAGGTGATTTGATGTCGAATGACCCAAAATATGGTATATCGAAAAAAATCGTAATCTTAAATCTCATTTAATCTTAAATCGTAATCTTAACTAATTTTGTTTCTAATATTGTAATTACTTCAATTAATGTTCCCGATTTAACTTATTGAAATTGTGTTTTGATCTTTTTCCTTTGAACCCCTAATTTTATAGTATATTTAAACTCCTGAATGTCAGAGAATTCAATTGACATTCAGCATTTGACAACTACTCAAAGTTTAACCGTTTTATTTGTGTGATTAAGCGGTTTTATTATTCTTTCACTTAGGATCTACTAAGGATTTTCACTTAGAAAATAACAACAGTTATTAAGCTTTTGGATCGGCCGCGCGGTTGGCATTGCCACCAAGACATCGGCCTCCCACCTCTGAGTACCGGGTTAGGTTCTCATGTGGGTTTCGTGATGGTGGACGATCCGCGCTGGGCAGGTTTTCTCGGGGTTCTCGCATTTCCTCTGCACTTCTCCTACCATACTTTCTCAGTCTTTCTCTCCATCTGTCCTTATTTCCTTGGGGTAGTATAAAAGACCTCCGGTCGCAGTGCTTGGCTTCTCTGCCACCCACATTCACTACATAACATAACATAAGCTTTTGGCTGAATAAATAAGTAAAAGGTCACACTGATGTCTTTTGAAGCGAGGGCATTGTAGCGATATCCTCTGAAACTGTTTCCGTAGACTTGATATCATCATACTGTGTATGATGCATTGAACTTTCTGGCTGTATCATCTTGATTCTTACATCTACATTTAACTAAAGTACTCTATTACAAAGAAGAAAAATTAAATATTTCTCATAAGTAAGGACTAGTCCAGAATTACTGATATAAGAATTA
This sequence comes from Thereuonema tuberculata, assembly GCA_023159025.1. Taxonomy (NCBI): domain Eukaryota; kingdom Metazoa; phylum Arthropoda; class Chilopoda; order Scutigeromorpha; family Scutigeridae; genus Thereuonema; species Thereuonema tuberculata. The sequence goes on from JAFIDM010009631.1 coordinate 293,931,113, forward strand.
CAGTTGACTCGGGATAATCCGACATTTGACAGTCCGACACGCTCGGTAGTCCGACGCAGGTTGGTTCGAAAACCGACCCGGTTGAGGCGGTCACGGAGGTGAAATGCACAATCACTTGCGATGAAGTTATGTCGTCTGCAAATACTTTGATACGTTGTTGTGAGGAGAGGGAACTCGACTACGAGAACAGTTTAATGTTAAAAGATATTCAAGAAAAAGCCATGACAGACTCTTTACGTAAGAAGAAACAAAAAAACGATTACGAGATTTGTTTTAAGCCGTAAATACATATGTATGTATTTTTATTTTTTATTTGAAGACATAAAATTATATTTTACATTATATACTGTAATTTTATTTTTTTAAGACGTAAATACAGAAATAAATTAGTTTTACATACATACGTATTCATTTGTATAAAACTATGCCTAATTGAGTTTTTTTTTTATAACCTCAACGGCCGTAAATTAATATGTACTCAATACCGTATTGGCCCGAATGTAAGACGGCGCGAATATAAGACGAATGGCGTTTTTTGAGCTCCGATTTGATAAAAAACTATTGGTCGCGAATATAAGACGTTATACCTATTAACGAGGCGTAATTCGACAAATATTTCTAGTAAATTATTTAAACAAAAGTTTGTTGACAAATTATCTTCCCACATCCAGTTCTTGATGAAATCGTTAATACTTTTGGTTGCAGTAATAGGCTTAATGTCAGTAATATTTAGTTAAATCTGTGACTTCTAAGCTAGGCGAAATGTCATTTATGAAATTAAATTAAACTATTTTTGCAAAAAAGTACAACACCACTAAGCGTAGTAGAATATATTGTTTGTTTTTTTTGGAGCATGTTGGTTAGGCCTACGATCGACTTCAGCCAACGCCACAGTACACTTGGTTTCGGTTTCGGTTTCGTGCGCGCTCCAAGTTTGGTTGCGAATATAAGACGAAATAGTACTTTCGTGGATGGGATTTTGGAAAAAAATGCCGTCTTATATTCGGGCCAATACGGTATGTATTGTAACAATATATGTACTGTAATACGTACAGTACTGTGTATACATAACTTAAATTTTGTTGCTTTAGAAGTCAAAATTCAGTTTTAAAAAAATCAACCTTTGGTAATCCGACATTTTTGATAATCTCGGTCCCGTAACTGTCGGATTATCGCGAGTCAACTGTACTGTAAATCAACGAGGTAGAATACTTTTACAACAATAAGTGATTTAAATATGAGCGAATGTGTGCAATTTCTTCAATATTATTAGCATATAAAGTATAAATATAATATAGTAATTTTATAATTAAATGATATAAATTAAAGTCATAACATAAATAATTTTGAATAGCTCTATTTGTCAAACCGACATTGCGCACATGTCATCTATACTTAGAATTCATTGAGAACAAATTTAGAATCTTAATTTAGTAAGTAATTTAAATCCTTTAAAATATGTCAATATAATTAATTATCAGAAAAAATGTAACTATTAAAGAAAACAGAATTGCATTTAAAAAAAAAATTGAATTTCATATAATCCCTATCGCGTCATGTTTCTGCAGACACTTGCATAATGACCTATCTCGTAGGACAAAACATTTACCTGTATAACGTAATTCACGACAGAGATTTCATAATAAAATTGTAATTAACTTACTAAAACTAATTAATTGTTTATTTTAATAAAATAAAGTTAAAATATTATTTACCTCTGACTCATAGACAGATTATTTACAATATTATCGTCATTCAATTAAAGTGAGTGAATTAGTTAATATTTTTGATCTTGACTTGATTTTGTTATTAATTACACTTGAATTTTCAATAATTTTTGCGCAATTTCGGAAATTTGTGTAATTTAATGAAAAAGGGAATAAAGTTTCTTCTAAAAAAGTATTGACAGCCGATCGTGAATTCGCTAGGCCTCACAACGGTTGAGGCTTAATTTTAAACCAATGTTTTCCAGAATCCTGTGATTTTTATTTGATCCTGTTGGAAAACAGAGATGAAGGGTCACTTTGTGATTTTACGAAAGCTTTTTAAGTTATCTATGGTACGACTGAAGCATAAATTCCCCCCTATTTTAAAATGTTTCACGTTCTGTATGTCAATTCCTGTGTCAGAGGCAATATGTGAGAGTTGAAGGTCAGTAATAAGCAATGTGAGGGTAAAAAGACCAAGAGGTAATGATGGCTCATTGGAAGACATTGGCACATCAGATATGCCTGTATTTATTATGCTTAATGGTCCTGAAAGTGGATGTAAGCATATAGGCAAATTTTTGAAAGCTGCATTAGTTGAAAAATATGGGACGTCATACTTTCAACATTTTGAGCATGTGTCTACAAATGTTGCTTTTAAACATGCTGTTCCGTCAAATGGGGATACTTTGACTCCATGTCTTTGATCGAAAATTACGAAAAAGTTTGAGTGGCTCTTTCACAGATATTTCTGAAGGTAGCCGAGCGCACTCTTGTTATAGTAGTTCTACATACATCTAGCTGGCAGAACAAAGCACATCCACCAAAAGCATGCGTGTGCAGTCATAACTGGCAGACATATTGGAGGTTAAATTCTGTTTACTTTTGTTTTCTGGCTAAATCTAACTATATCAAGAACACCAGCTGTGATTTGCATTCTCTGGCTATTATAGTAAGTACTAATATAACTAATGATAATGTTTAAATAATATTTTGTATAAGAATTGACGCGTAAAACGTAAAAAAAATATACATTTTGTTGAGCACTGCATGTTTGTGAGGTTATGTGGAGTGGGGATACTTTGACTAGCACAAAAAGAACTATTTCAACGGCATTTCTTGTGTTTTACAGTATTTTTGTTCTCTCATGTTGTAGGCACATGAAGAGAATACGACAAGAAATCATAAAAAATTGTCTTCAGCAAGAAGATATAACAGTGCTACTCCAGAAAATATCCAATTAGCAGTAAATGAAGTTAAAAAAGGTATCATATCAATAACTGCAGCTGCTAAAAAATATAATATAGCCATAGGAACATTACTTAATAGGCTTCACAACAGACATGAAAAACTGTTTGGCAAGCCCACTGTATTTTCGAATGAAGAGGAGATAGCTTTGGTGCGGCATGCTGTCGTTGTTCGTGAATGGGGTCTCCCTTTTGATAGCCTTGATTTAAGATATCTTGCAAAGGCTTATTTAGAGGCTACTGCTAGCTCAGATTGCATTAAGTTCAAATTTAGTTCAATACCTATGTATAATATTCTTACCGTACCATAAATGGTATATGGCTAACAATAACTGTGCTATAGCTTCATTGTGGTTGATTAAAATGTTTTGAACTATAAATTCATGTTTACATATCATGGTGTTGGTCAATTTACACTCCTGCTGGGGATATTGTGACCAGATAAGTATTTTTCATTAATCCTGTGGAAGCAGTCAAAGTTACCCCAACAACGGGTTAACTTTGACCAGTGACAAAAAGAATTATTTTCCTTGATGTATACGCTTTTAAATAAAGTTAGGTATGTCATTCTGTAGCTAGATGGCTAGCCCCTAAAATACCATATTCAGTTTGAGGAAAATGTTTATGTATGTTCTGATATCATATTTAAATTGAAAAAATTGGTCAAAGTATTCCCATTTGACGGTACTTCGAAAGTAGTTAATAGAGTTATTAATGATTCAGATAAATGCTTACCAAGTTTTCACTGAGTTACATAATAAATAATTTGAAAGATTAAACTGTGTTTAAGTTACTTTTCTTTACTTCCAGCCTGAGATATTACTTACTTTCAGGTATTACTTTTCTCTTAGCTTGCATTAACTGCAATTTCAATTTTAAACTGTATAAATATTTATTTATTGTCTGCATGTGTTATTGGGCATATATTTTAAAATGCAAATTTTGCTTTAAAATGACAGTAATTTATTATGATAGTAAGCTTGGCTCTGCATCGTTCGGAGTTGCACGAAATTTTGGCTTTTGAAACTGGTACTGCTACTGGGGACAGCGTCACGGGGCAGGCACTTGATGTGGAGTGGGCTGAAGTGGACGTGGATGAGCCGAGCTCAACAAAAGAACCTGTAGCGAATTCCATGCCTGTGATTCAGAGTTTGGAGGAATGGATTAAGTCCCCATGTGAAAATACATTAAATAAACAATTATCTTTTACAATTTTAGTGGATTTTAATTGTCGTAGTAATCCATCACATTTATAGCTTTTAGAAAATGACGTCATTTTGCGAGAGAGGAGGATTATTGGAATATGACGGTAGGGTGATTGTAGGGGGGAGGGATAAAGAATCGGCAAAAATCGATGACATAGTATATGGACGGCCCCTTATAAACTTACATTTTAAGTTGATTGATTGATTGTGGTGAATGTGGATGGAGGGAAGCCAAGCGCCGTGACCTGTAGGTCTATTGTGTTATCCCACGGAAATGAGGACAGACGGAGAGAAAGACTGAGAAAGTATGGTGGGAGAAATGCAGGAAAATGGGAGAACCCCGAGAAAACCTGCCCAGCGCGGATCGTCCGCCATCACGAAACCTACATGAGAACCGAACCCCGGTACTCAGAGCTGAGAGGCCAATGTCTTAGGGACAACGCCAACCGCGCGGCCTAACATTTTAAGTTAATAAAGTCAAATACTCCAATTACGATAAAAATTTAACGTGCCTGTTATAAAATACACAACAAACCAGAAGGCACAAGGTAAACAAAAGATTTCTCCTCTGAGCTATCAACAATGGGAGTGTGAGACGGCTGTTTCGTCCTCTTTATGGACAAATCAGCCACACAATTAACCCTTTGTTGAAAGCTCAGATCGCTGATGAGTCCATAACAGGACGGAACGGCCGTCTCCCATTCCCACTGTTGATAGCTCAGAGGCGAAATCTTGTGTTTACCTTTGTGCCTTCTTGGTTTGTTGTTTATTTGAAAATACGTTAAATTTTTGTTGTAATTTATCTGGCTTGCCGTTAGTCCTTGCTTGCTTCAATTTCCTCTGTGCCTGACGGATTCGCAGGCCAGGAATTGAAGCTTTTTATTTTGTTTTGATTTTTTGTTGTGCTTTTAGTTTATTGGGAACCCACTGGCGGGTGCGTGGGTGGAATCCCTAGCTTGGTTTGGCGATCTGAGCATTCAACAAAGGGATGTTGTGGCTGATGAGTCTATAAGAGGACGAAATGGCCGTCTCACACTCCCACTATTAATAGCGCAGAGGCGAAATCTTTTGTTTACCTTTGTGCATTCTTGGTTTGTTCTTTATCAAATACTCCAAGTACTTTTCTCAGAATTCAGGATGAAATCGCATGGAATATGATGCTTTGTTTTGTTAAATTTTCATTGAAGTCCACCCACTCCGAGACATCAAATTTGCTGTCTTGAAAAATTTCCTGGTTTCTTCAATGCTTATCGAGTAAATTCATATATTTATTATTGTTAAGTAATTTACAGAAACATTTATATAGTTTTGAACGAGAGATCATAGATTCAATACGTTGATATCCCTCATATTGAACTGGCAATGCGCCATTAATGTGAAAAAAAAAAAAAAGAGATTGAAATCTTTTTTTATCAACGCATATTTTTCAACTGTGATAAAGTCAAGAAGAGGTAAAATTTAAAAAAGCCACCACTTCATAAGGGGCCGTTCAAGTAATACGTAAGCACATTTTTAGTCATTTTAGATCCCCTCACCCTCCTTGTAAGCAAAAATAAGCAGATGCCCCCCCCCCCTTGTGCTTACATAAGATTTACAAAATCATTAACGGTAAATACCACTGAAATATTGAAAAATATACAATTTATTTTCACAATATACTTCAAAATCCATATCTTTCAAAATCCAAACACGATATTTCGAATGTATCTTCTCGAACATTCTTCATCAGGTGAAAATTAATATGAAAAGGGAAAACTATTTAAGTTATTCCTCTTTTTACACAATGAAAAATTAATTCTAGTAAACAAAATAAGCATATCATAAAAGGAAACAATTGTTTAACATCACATAAGATATCAAATTGGACTTATAAACCAATTGTTACCATAATAAAAGTTGCTATTCATTGTTTCCTTTTGTTTTGATAATTCCTGAAAATGCTAAGTGAATGTTTTGATACGAATGTATGAATAAAGATAAATACTGAAAGTATCACTTGGCATTTTCAGGAATTATCAAAACAAAAGGAAACAATGAATAGCAACTTTTATTGTGGTAACAATTGGTTTATAAGTCCAATTTGATATCTTATCTGATGTTAATCAATTGTTTCATTTTATGATATGCTTATTTTGTTTACTAGAATTAATTTTTCATTATGTAAAAGGAGGAATAACTTAAATAGTTTTCCCTTTTCATATTAATTTTCACCTGATGAAGAATGTTCAAGAATATACATTCGAAATATCGTGTTTGGATTTTGAAAGATATGGATTTTGAAGTATATTGTGGAATTTATATCGATAATTAGGTATTTTTTAAATACATATGTTATACTGAAAAAAAAATATTTGTCTGCTTTACGTAAGCATTGCTCTGATCCCCCTCCCCTTTGTCAGCAAAAATAAGCAAAGTTTGAACCCTTTCCCTCCCCTTGAATGCTTATGTAATACTTGAATGAACAGCCCCTAATTTTGGTATTTAGAATTTTTGCCAATCCAAGAAATACTTTCTTTTTTTCACAGTAATACTTTTGACATTAGAATTCCTTGTTTAAAAGAAATATTATGATAGACATAATAAAAACAAGACAAAAACAAGAGCTTTTAGAATTATAAAATACATTAATTTACTTCACCTTATATTTAATTTAATAATGATTACTTTATTCGGATTAAATACAAACATTTTGATTAACACCATAACATTCAAAATCCTTTTTGTTAATTATAATAAGAGTTATTATAAAAATTATTGTAATTTATTGGTAAAAATATTACTGCTTTAGTTATTATCTTGGATTATTTATTAACATCTAGTTTAACATTCCTGATATAGTTGCTTCCATACAAGTAAAGAGAGTTGAAACAATTTTTACAATTTATAGTTTCAATTCATTGTGCTAAAGTTGTCAAAATAACTTCTAATGGGCTTAAAAGATTAACATTGTTAATATACGAAATACAGTAGAACCCCGATTATCAGCGGAATTGGGTGGTAAGGGCTTCGCGGATAACGAAAATCGTGGATAATCCGAAAAAAGACTAAAAATGAGGTGTAAACACGAAAAAAAATATTTCATCATTAAAAACTACGTTTTATTGTACAAAAAACATAATATGTAAAACTTTTAAAATATGTACAGAAAAGCAGAAACCTTGCTGTACGTTTGCATCCACAAATTCCGAGAAGGCCTACAGGATCACGATGCACAATAAACCTGTCAGTAATTTTCGACCTTCGCACTGTAGGGCCTATTGTATTTTCCCTGTTGTTGGCTTGGATTAAAATTGTTTTTTTTTTTAGGTTCGTAATTAAAAAAAATTTTCGCGGCATTCGCGGATAATCGGGGCTCTACTGCAAATTCAAAATTCAATTAAAGGGACTAATTCTTGTGGTTTATATCTTATACTAAAAACTAAGCATGTGTGCATACTTTTTAAAATGGGGATTGATACAAATTATTATGGGAATAACTATCAGGACATTTCTTATAATTACTTGATTCTTAACTATTCAAGTTTTAGTGAAACTGTCTTGAAAATCCCAATCACTTAACAATAATTGTATTGTTTTCCATCACAATTATTGTTAAATTAACATTGTTTCTCAACTTATTTTATAAATCAAATTCTTTATTGTTGAATCCTTTACAGGAATTCACTGATGATTTCCCTTCAATAATCTTTAAAAGAGGAAGGAATTAAAATAACATTGTGCATTGCTTAATTTAAAAGTATTCGTGGTAAGATTATTCTACTTTGATAACATCTATGACTAGCTTAAAAAATATATTTTTTTGTATTTTGTTTTTTTACATTAATATTCAAAGTCATCTTTGATATTTTCATTTTGAGGAATTTACTTTTCACATAAATAATTACGTTTAGTACTTGTACAAAACGCATCATCCCACTTTAAATTCTTCTTGAAGAACATATTAACACACTCTCCAGAATAATTAGGTTCCCCGTTAGCCCAATATGTACAAGTTTCGTTCAGAGTTTCACCGGTGGTCCACTGAAAAATTTTGCTCTCCTTATCGGATTTTAATCCTATCCAGAAATTTGTATCTTGCACATATTGTTTTATGCAATCAAATTTCCTATTAAAATCAACTTTTACAAGCTTTTTTCCTTTCGCCATGCAGTTTTTGTTGGCTGTGAACCAATTTACTCTTTCATATACTGCTTCTATCCCAAAACCGTTGATAATAGAATCTAAAATAAATAAATTAAGATGTTAAATATTTCTTTGAATAAAACCATAACAGAAGAATACTTATATATACATGTCTACATACACAGTCGTATCAGCCTAATATGACCATCTTCTCATAATGGGAATAACCACCATTGGCCTTGATTACAGCTTGTAGACGACGTGGCATGGATTCAATGAGGCTCTGGAAGGTAAGTAAAGACACACGTGCCTATTCTGATTGTAGAACAGTACTAAGGTCCCGAGATTACGTGGTAGTAGATCCGCACGCCGAACTTGTCGATCAAATTGGTCCTATAAGTACTCTATGGGGCTTAGATCAGACGATTTGCCGGCCAAGGTAGTATGAATAGTTCACTGTCGTGCTTCCGGAAACAGTCACGAACCACCTGAGCGACATGGCAAGGAGCATTGTCCTGTAGGTACAAACATCACCACGAGGGTAAATGTTCACAAGAAGGGATGCACATGGTCACTGACGATGGATAGGTAGCTATTGGCATTCATTGTCGCATCCAGTGATACCAGGGGTCCGAGATCATACCACGAAACATCTCTTAGACATGAACACTGCCACCGACAGTCTGTATTTGACCAACAAGCATGTCCGGATTCTGTTTCTCATGTGTCTCACGGCGTATCCACCACTTCCCATCTGTTTTGTAGAATAAAAATCGTGACTCGTCGGAGAAGGCTACCTTCTTCCACTCTTCTAATGTCCAATGACGGTATTCCCGTGCGAAATACGCCATCGTTGTCGATGCATCTTGGTTAAGGTTGGCGCCTTCACATAGCATCTACACGGGGACCCATGCGCAACAGTATTCACACTGTTATCTCGGACACGCACATGGGTGCCCCAGCATTAATTTGAGTCGTCAATTGCTGCACTGTTGCGCGTCGAAGGGTCTTTATCAGTCGACGAAGGCGACGTTGTTCTCTGGGATCAACGGCATTTGGGGCTCCACAGATCTGAGGACGGAGTTAGTGTCCAATCGCTTCAATCTTGGTACGGCAGATCGAGAATAGCCCACGAACTGCGATGTTTCCGAGTCCTTCCACCCTTCGATCGGTGGCCTACGATCATTCCTCTTTTGTAAGTCTGTCACATCCTTTCCTCTGCCCATTGTGATCGCATTATGCACTACAGACAATCTATCCTCATCCGCAGCTTATATATCCGTGTGCTCGACCGTGTCAGGTGCACTCTGTCATGTGCCTTGGCGGGTTCACCATGATTTCGAGCTGATCATATTATTCTGATACAACTGTGTATATACAAACCAAAGAAAGTAAACAAATTTTATTTAAAAATAGAGAAAGATTAAGAACTTATTCCTTAAAAATCTGGACTACCTTAAAACAATTAACAATTCCATTATTATTAATGAGAAATTGTAAAAAAAAATCTCAAAGAAAATTGTTGTAGAAGTTTTTAATAAACTAATTAAAAAAAACAGGAACTGAATGAAAAACAGCCAAGTAAAAGAATTAAAGAAGTAAATAGGTCCTTTTGCAAACAATTTCATCATTAAATAAGAAGTGGATATGGAATTTTAATTTTGATTTAATCGAAGGAATTTTTTTTATTTAAGTTCAGGATTGAGATATCATTGTGTATTTTCATTATAATCTATGTACACTGAATAGACACAACGTTAGATATATCTAATTAATAGCCTGTCGGTTCTCCTCTAACTCGAATGTCAGTCTGTACAAGCCGAGGAATCGACTCCGTCAGATGCTAGAGGGATGCCGGAGATAGTGTTAGTCATGTCTGTTTTAATTGTCACAACTCCGCCCTACACGTCGTTGCCGGATTCATGGAGATGATGTTTCGTTTAACGGCCTCCCAGAGATAGTCAAGGGATTTTGGAGACCAATGGATGGTCTCAACTCACAAGGGAACGGCGCGAAGTGTTACTCTGAATTTGATATTGGTTTATGGGTCACTTTATTGACTTTTTAACGCTGAGCCGAATTTGATATTCATTTTCATCTCCGGTTAATAGTTTTCGAGATATCCGCATGGGGGCGTAAAAACTTTAATTTGTTATAACTTTTTAACAAATGGAGATAGAATAAAAATTTTAACGCATTTATGTTACTTGCATACATGACTACCATGTGTGTTAATATGTAATGAATCCGTCAACTAATTTCAAAATGGTGGACCCAAAAACCTAAATTTATGGCACTTTCAACGGAAAATAGGCTCATCCAACCCTAACTCAAAAACCGATTGATAGGTGGAAGCACAAGACAGGCAAGACAGGGCAGTTACAGCAATTTGATAATAGATGGCGCCTATGAGCGCAGCCAAATAAAACCAATAAACTTATTTAAATCTCCTTAACCAGAAATACAAATTAAAATTAAAACATACAGACTTATAAAGAAATAAAGCCACTAGGAAAGCATCACTATAACTGTAATTATATTAATAACTTAATTGACAAATTTACATAAAATTCAAATCGCAACTTTAATTTTTACATGAGTATGCAATGTACGTATTTAGGCCTAGCTTCACTTGCACACACTTCAAAAATGCTTGTACTACTTTAATTGTGACATTTCCCGCTAGGGGCGCTTTATTCGGATACTTCAAAAAAGCTAGTGACTTTATTTCTTCATAATTCTGTATGTTTTAATTTTAATTTGTTTTTAGACTAACACTATAGTTACCACGTGGGCGATAGAATCACCCATCTGTCTAAAACGTCCATGATCAAAGTTGATCAAAGTTGCTGAGGTCGCAAATTTATCCAAGTTCGATTGCGATCCACTGTTGAGAAGCAAAGACGACTCCTATTTATTGGTGATAGGGCTGGATACTATATTCCGCGGGTGGGGGTGGGGGTGACAATGTCAACTCTCTCCCCGTCTTTAATGTTTTGTCTTTTCAATACTAATTTATTCTTACAAAAAAGTATCCATGTTAAATAACATTCAAATTATTTTACAAACTCCTTCGAAATTGTATGTTTTAAAAGATATCTTGAATTTAGAAAGAAATTAACGCAGCCTCTAGTTGTCTTAGCTGTAATAGTTCCAGTCTAACTAAGGGATATGTGTTGTGGACTACTATGCCAAATAAGATTTACTCTACATATTGCATGAGGAGGCAGTCTAATTTAAATCAAATAAAGCAAACAAACACAGACAAAGAAGTTTAATACTGAAGCCAACTTCGTATTCAATTATTTTCCAAAGCGACTATTGCAAATGATAGTCAGAGTTGTCAGATTTAAGATTGAATTATGCCAACCGGTTTTCTATTGTTAATTGTTTGATTTTTTTTTATTGAAAGCCTTAGCCTACATCGTAACTTCCAAATAGAACGATAGTGAATTATAATCTTATTGCCCGCATTCCTCTCAAAACAAAATTCAGTATAAAATATTTACCGCATGTGTATTATAATTAGTTAATTACAATAATTAAATTGTAATTATTATATTATTCAATAGAAGTGTATCGATTTCATTTATAATGTTCTTTCTGTTTTCTGTTATTTTTTGTTGTGTTAATTCCAAATATGCTTGAGGAAGGGAATAACTTTAATATTTGTTCCCGAAAATTCGCTGTAGTATTTAAATAAACATTTTTAAATAATTCGTGATGGGTGTGAGGTAATTTATCTATTGCAAAATATGAAAAGAAGAGAGTTAATTGAGAAATATGGTATGTATATTTACCGCATGGTTCATTCGCCCTTACATCACAAGGATCACTTGGAGTTGCAGCAGTTGTTACTTCAGCCTCTGGCGCAGTACTGGAATTCTGAAATAAAAGTTTAACCAAATTCTTTTTTAATATTATTTTAGTATCGAAGCATAGATCATAACAGAGATAGTTATTATTAAAGTTATTATTATTAGAGTTTCATTGTGCAATGATAAAACATGAATGCCTAAAAAAATAAGCTTTTCACAACTGCACAAGGAGTTGTTAACTATGAGAACATTTATCTATGCCTATCGTTGTTGTTTTTTTTTAAAGTTCCATTTGTAACAAGTTGGCAACGGATTTCAATCTACCTTAAACATTTTTTTATTGTTGTATATTTCAAGGTTTTACTATTGGCGGCAGCCAAGTGGCATTCTACATTCTCCAGTTGTTCTTGAACAGGGTAAATCCAGCTGATGAGTTCAAATAAGAACGAAACAAATATCCTGAAATTTCACTAATGAGAACTCATAGTCGAGTTTTCCTCTTAAATACTAAAAATTACCAATTTATTAAATGTTAATTTATGTTTGGTTATTGTATTTGCCAACTCTAAAATGAACTCAAAAAAATGAAAGAACTAAAACTAAAAAATTAGTCCGTCGTGAAAAGAAATAAAAAAAGAAAAAGTGGGTTTTAAATCAAATAAACAAATTTGCTCTGTTTTTGTTATACATCTACTTTTTTCGATATCTCTTGTTTTGTAAAAATAAAAATCTAATAAATAAATAAAGAAAGAATGTTTTCTTTTTATTTATATTAAAATCTAGTTCAGCCTTAATGAGCACTTTCTCTGTTGAACTTCAAACAAAGTCTTTCAGTTGAGAATAATGTTTGACATTTTTTTCGAAAATCATCAAATTTGAGAGTTTTTAACTATTTCAGGTTCATTCACAAACGTTTTGAAAATTTTGTGGGACTTTTTAGAAACCAGTATTTTTGAAGAAGCTCAGGAAATGTAACCAATCAATTCTTATTAGTTATCTTTACAAAGTTTAAAGCTAAGCGAACAGCAGCCGACATTTTCCATCCAGTTCCATCAGACATGCTTTGACAACTTTACGAGCAAGAACACAGTTTAAGCAGATTGACCAGAATCCAACCAATTAGAGTGAGGATTGAAGCACGTCACTGGTGACATCATTCATATTTTGTTCCGCTAATAGTTTTCAATTCGACTGTACAAAAGCCATTACAAATACGATCATTATTTGATAAGAAACAATCAAATAATTTACACTGTAACATACAAATTCTATGCATCAAAATACACTTTGAACATTTTGAAGAAGGAGTTTCGATTGATATCGAATGATATTGTACCTGTTCTTACTCTGAATCAATCAGCGAAAAGATTTTTAAAGTTTTGAATTTGATAATTATTGAAACCTTTAATATGACAAAATTCAAATTCGAAATTAAGAGAAATTTAGCACGAACCATCCTGAGGCATTTTATTTTTGAAGTTCTTCCGTTTGTTCCAATGACGTGTTCCAATGCTTCAATGTATTTGGTTGTCCGGGGTTTGTCGAGCTCAGCTTGCCTGAGTAAAGTAGATTCTTTCGAAAGACTAACCGCTGCCACACCGAAAGACAGTTGTCTCTCAAGACCCAATTTTGAACGACAAGTTTTTGTCTGACCGAATTAGCGGGTCTCTAGGCTTGTATAAGCTGCTTCTGAGGTGTCGAGAACATTAATAAAACTGATTTCAGTCTGATTGCCAAAACGAGTGCTTCATTAAAGGTTAGGGCTATCCTTAAACTATGCCTGTCGGAGGAGGGGGGGGAGGGAGGGGGGTTATGCTTAGTGTGAAAGAGGGAGAAGCAGTGGCGTACCTAGAACTTTTGCCGCCCGGGGCGGTCTCCAATTTGCCGCCCTTTCTAAGTCAATGAAATGGTGATTTTTATAAATTAATAAACATAAATAAATAATTGTAATTGAGACAAACTATAGGTGGGTAACTTTTTACATTGGATGCCATATTTAAATTACAAAACATATACCTAATTTACAAAAAAAATTTACCATTACTGTCCGTTTTTGTTTACGAGAGCCTTCAATGCTTTTGCGCATGCGTCAGGTCTCCTTCGATTTCATCAAAATAGAGATGATGAGAAATAAAGAGCGGATGTTTACTTTTTATCAGTGTTAGTTTACTAGTAGCTGCGTTCTATTTGCGCTTTTCGGGAAAGGATTATGGAAAGAATAAATACTATTGCAAAAATGCTCCTTAAAATTTTTTTTCTTAAAAGCGAAAATGTCCAAAAGAATTTCTTAGGAAAGTACCCATCTCAGCGTATCACACCTCTGCGGAGTAAAATCGTCCCGAAGTGGTAGCTCTACCATTCATAAACGAACAGTAAATATTTTTTATTTTATATTTATAAATAAATAATTTCATTTCTTTTGGATAAACAAACAAATTGTACACATATGTGTATGTAAACATATTTATATATTTACTCTTCTAACTTTCAAAGTAGAAAAAATTGTGTATAATGCTCTCAAAATTTATATTATTTGTAATTTCTTGTTCTATGGACAATATTGCAAGATTTTGTAGTCTTAAAGCACTCATTGTGGAACGAAGATAATTTTTTATCAACTTCAATTTGGAGAAGCTCCTTTCGCCAGTAGCGACATGATAGCAATTGTTAAAAAAAAATTAGGGATGGACGGGATTGGATTTTTAGGTCGGGACGGGACGGAACGGGATTTTTTTTTCCCTCCCAAAAATCGGGACGGGATCGGGACGGGATTGTCCCCTTTCTTCAGTAAATGGGAGATAGTTTTTCGGGTTTTGAAACTCGATATGAATGACAATAATAATAACAAACAAATTAAATATAAATAAATTAAAATAAATTTTATACTTTTTATTGCAAAACTTTTTACCATGTATCTTCATCTTTACCATGTCGATCGCTAACGCCATGACGAAAACACTTTGTTGTTGATGTAATATTGGGAGGTAGAAGGAAAATGTAATAGTCCAGAGTATTTCTCAATGATTTATTGTAGTCTTCAGTTGCCAGGATTAATAATCCCAGCATTATTAAGCCTTTTGTTGAAAATAAATAAATCGCGAAATCCCGTCCCGAAGTAAAGCAAATCCCGCCCGATAAACGGGATTATAATTTTCCCGAAAATTTCCCGAAATATCGGATCCCGTCCATCCCTAAAAAAAAATCTTAGCAAAACTATAATGTTGGGTACAGAATTTTCCAATCTATTTATTGTAATATATAATTAAGAGATCAAGAGGTATATAAATTTTAGTAGATCAAGAGGGCCTCCTCCCCCCCCCCCCCCCGTTTTTCCAACGTTTTGCTTCTTCTTGTAGTGCAGGTACAGCCATAAAAACCTGGATCCTTCTTCTTTCAATATGGAACTGTTCTTTAGATCAATGTCAATAAAGACTTCATTTAGTAGGGTACATGGTATTATACACGAATATCTTGAAGGACATGCAACTGACCTAAGCGTTCTTTTATTTCCTTTATAATTCTATCAATAGATAAAAACATTTCTCTTCGTACTTCTTGTTCTAAGGATAGCCCCACGTCTCGTGAATTTCCCCCACTCATATTTTTTCTCCTTCTAACTCGACGTTCAGTCGATATCTCCAACTCTTCACAAATTGTTTTGGCTGCTATTACTGCGTTTTGTATTAGCGCATCTCTTTGTTCCATGAAATGGGTTTGCAAATAATTTAGTTTTATATGGCATTGATGAACATTAACCCTTTTATTTGCAGGTATTTTTGCGCGTGATTAACTTTCAAAAGGACGGTTTCCCAAAAATTCAGATAACGTAGAAAAGAAAAAGATTGCATTGAATTGAGTAATATTCCAGCCTCTGATCTCGTTTTACTATTTTCTTCTTCAGATGTCAATTTTTCCAAGGCGCTTAAAATATTAAAAAAAATGGTTTTTTACTTTAGTTACTGCTTCAGCTCTAGCGCTCCAGTGAGTTTCTACGCTGCGTTTAACACCTTGACCAGTGACAGAAAGTAAAACATCCCATCGACGAGTGGAAGAAGAAAGAAATAAAAAGAACTGCTTAGATAGTTCCAGAAAATGTTATGGAATCGATAGCAGTAAAAGCTGCGTGCAAACATACAGTAGAACCTCATTATAACTGACTAATAGGGGCTGAAGGTTGTCCGTTTTAATGGAAGTCCGGTTTGTAACAAATAATTCTTATAAGGGTGTAATGCAGCAGGGTGTACATCAATGAAAGTATAATAATTAGCTATAAAAAGTGTTTACTATATATCAAATAAAAAACAGCCTTCAACATAGGTTGAATTGAAAAAGATACGTAGACACTGCATTAATTTTTAGAACAAGAAGGTCCTGGTTCATGTTGATTGCTTACATTCATTGGTTTGAAAAAATAATTTATTTTCTGCTGGGTTTGTTTGCTGCTTATTTCTTCAGTTAATAACTGACGGTGGTGCCGTAAGTGTTTCATAATACGCAAACACATTTTCATTTGCCGATTGTTCAACATATTGAATAACAAAATTTAAATGGTCCTTCACTTCGCTCATCTTAATTGTAGGCTGCCAATTTTTTTTTAAAACTGTCCGTTATAAGCGACGTCCGTTATAATAGGGTCCGTTATAATGAGGTTCTACTGTACCAGCTTTAAAGAAAAATTTGTACGTACATGCTACAAATTCTGTATTTGGATTTATTAATTTAATGCGAGTTGGAACACCGCTGTGCTTTCCTGCCTTGACGGCAGCATTATCGTAAGCCTGTCCTCTGCAATTTTTTATATCTAAACCGTCATTTTCTAATTTCGTTAAAATCATATTTGTGATTTCCTCAGCAGTTTTACCTTTAGTTTCTACAAAGTAAATAAACGATTCTACAACTTTAACTTCGCTGCCGTCAATAACTACATATCTAATAATTTGACTGGTTTGATCTTTGTGGAAAATATCTGGAGCGCTGTCAAATATCATACAAAAGTATTTAGCTTGCTTTATTTGATCCATAATTGTTTTTCTCACTGCGCCTCCCAATAGCTCTATGAATTCATTCTGAATCTTCGGCGACAAATAGGAGATACTATATTTATTACCCATCTTAATTTTTACTATATGTTCACGTAATACTGGGTCGTACTTAGCCAACAAGTCAACAAGCTCTAGAAAATTTCCTCTATTTTCCATTGAATTGATGTCTTCCTGATGAACACTTTCACGATGACCTCGAAATGCCAAATTTTGTTTTGCTAAGAATCTAATTATACCATTCTTGTAAGAATTTCCTTCCATTTTTTGATTTCCTTATCAATATTCTGTTGTTGTAGTGTATCAAAAGTTGAGCCATGTCCAAATCTTATTTCTAATTCCTTCCATTGGGAAAATGATTGAATGTGCAGTGGGCTCAACTCGTGTTGACTTATTTTGGAATTAAGTTTATTAAAATTATTTGTTAAAACCATTTTCCGTGTTAAAACTTGATTGACAAAGATCATCAAATAGTTTGCAGCAAAAACAATATATCCACGATCTTAACAGCTTTTCGCCATTAGGCAAAATTTGAAAAAACCAGTCACGATTAAGCTTTCTTGTTTCACCTTTGGCTTTGATTGTATTACCAGAACGTTTTGCTCCTTCACTGAAATCGGCGTCTAAATTTTGAATTGCAAACGGACCTTGACGTACCAGGAATACTCTTGTATTGTATTAAAACAAAATATAAAAAATGCCGCCCCAAAATATGTGCCGCCCGGTGCGGACCGCACCCACCGCCCCCCCTTAGGTACGCCACTGGGGAGAAGGGAGGGTCAGATAAAATATGACGTCATATCACATTTCGATTAAGCGCATTTTTTGAAATCAAAAATACCTAATATGAAATTCATTAAAACACCCGTAATGATCTAAACTTTAAAGCTCAAACGAAAATAGGCTTGAATGAGGAATTTGCATCAAAATGCGAAGCTAAGAATAAGGTTCTCTATCAATTCTACGACTGATTAAACAACTAATTAATGGGTGTTCTGAACGGAAACTTATAAATACTTACTATTGTAAATAGTTTAGTTTTTTTTTTTAAATTAGGGAGGGAGGGACGTAATTTTAGGGAGGAGATTTTGTAACAAATACTATTACAATTTTCCTCTTTCCAATAATTTGTTGGAAATTCATCACTATGCCAAAAACAAAGCCTTTTACTATAATTTGAGGATTGCCATTCACATGTTATTGTGCAGGCGATGGAATACAAGCAATGGAGTTCTGTATTTTGAAAGTTTTATGGGGTTTGTATCAGAAAAACCATCTTGTTTTATTAGAGTCCATTTATGGTTGACCGTTAAAAGACTACCACTCATAATTCCAATAAAAAAGTAACAGATTGTAATCAACTTAGGAATTTTCTGAAAAATGAAAACAATTCAGATTAAGGTAATCATTAATTAACGATTAAGGAATCATTAAAGTAATTGATTTATAAGTGATTTTCTTTTTCAAAAAGGAATATTGAAGGCTATTTTTTTTCGTTAATAGGATATTATTACATTTTATTTGTAACTGGAGCTGGCATGGCCAACTGGGAGTCAAATGTCCCGAGTCGAATCCAGTCGGGTTAGACTATTTTTTTTTCTTTTTGTATAAATCATTCAGATTAGATTATTCTTGAAGTTCTCGGTCTGTTTCTTCTGTTATGTTACATACTGAATTTATTGTTTGCAAACAGGACAAACAGAAATAGTATGTAACCCTCCAGAAGTTTCGTTTCTCATATCAACTCGAGAATGAAGGCGAAAGGTATCCTATGAAAAAGAAAAATGAGAGAGAAGTTTCCAATAGAAGACATTGCGACTGAATATTCTTCCAGCAGAACGTCTGCAAATACAAATGTTTTTTCCTTTTCAGTAGCAATATACTGAAATCTTCAATGATGCACCAGAACAAGACCCGGAAGATTGACTGAAATCTCGCCATATGATGATGAATCAATGAAGCTCGCCATTGTTATCTTATTCCTGCAAGGACAAGCTCGAAACATAAAGACGAAACTAGTCTCTTATGAAATTATAATTTTTTTTTCTGTCTGATGTTTGCTGTTCAGCATAATGAAACAGCTGCTGTATCGTAGCATCCAACGTCCAGAGAAACCAATTTGTGATCACGTTGATCCTGCAATGCTTCCAGCTAATAACTCGAGTATGTGATGAGAGGAGTAAGTGAAGAATACTTCACTGCCCTTGTCACCTCCTTCAATACACTATGTTTTCTGGAGATGTGCAGAAGTATTGAAAGGACAGCCAAGGTTCTCAAGCTCCTATTTCTGCCATCTGCCTCCACATCAAATATTGTTCTTCTGTTAACGATCTTCGAGGACTAATTAGGCAGTTCATTACAGAATTAATTAGATTTTTGACACCACTCCCACTACAGGATCAGTTCACGCTGCTACAACAGTATTAGAGATGCTGTAACAAGCAGATGCAGCTTTCCTCAAATAGAAGAATATCTTTGTTACCTGCTAATTCTAGACATTTACTAACTAAGTTGGGCGATCAAAGGAGGTAGGTCCTCGAAATTAATGAAAATCCTCCGATGCTACTCCGTGATAATGCAGCCCTTGCGAAAACTGGTGCCACCATTTCGATTATTTATCAGGATATAGCTGACCATCCAAGGAACTCCAAGACTGGCAGAAGATAATTTGTAGTCAATGGAGCGGAATTATTGCTACGTGGACAATGTACAGCCCGAGTGACTATAAACTGTCATCAGGATGGATCAGCTCTATCGCCATCACTGCAAAGCATGATGCTATGGATAATATATTACCGTTCCGCTTCCCAGAGCAATTCTGTCCAGTTGCAATGAGGATGAAGAAAATAGTATTTATGTCAGAATACTCAGTGAAGACGATCGAATTGCAGAAAGATCTATGACATTATTTACATTAAAATTCCAAGCAGATACAATTTTTGGTATTCCTGCTTCATCGATTCCGTTACATCATCACCAAGCTATTAAAACACAAGTTCAGGAAATGATGGGCAGTCACGTGA
The DNA here is from genome assembly GCA_023159025.1 of Thereuonema tuberculata. Lineage (NCBI taxonomy): Eukaryota > Metazoa > Arthropoda > Chilopoda > Scutigeromorpha > Scutigeridae > Thereuonema > Thereuonema tuberculata. The sequence continues at coordinate 293,951,273 of JAFIDM010009631.1, forward strand.
TTCAGCCATCCTGTAGTCCCGGGCATTACCTATCCTTCTGGTGAAAAAGAAGGATGGAACTTTCCATTTTTGTCTAGACTCAATGGGGTAACCAAGAAAAGACGTCTATCGTCTACAAAGAATCGATAGTGTAATTGATCGACTTCAAGGAGCAGCTTCAAGGATTTTGAGCAATGATTTCACTTGGGGAAACTGGCAAATCGAAGTAGATGAAAAAAATCGAGAAAAGAAAGGCTTTTGTAAATCTTGAAAATGTTTGTAAATTTCAAATCATGCCATTCGAATTGTGTAATGCGCCAGCCACATTCAAAGATGGATTTTATTTTGGCTGATTTCAAGCGATACTTATTTGTAAATTGGACTACATTATTGTTTTTTCTGTTAGCTTTTCCGAATTTTAGGGTGCACTGGAGTTTCTGTTCTCACACTTAAAACTAACCAAATGCAAATTTAGAAGTCGTCAACTAAAATTATGTCGTGTAGAAAGTAGAGAAAGAATATATCCGATCCGATAAATTTTGACCAGTTTCGGATTTCCTTCGATCAAAGCATGTGAAAGACATGCAACTTTTAGTGCTACCCTATTAATAAAGATGGTTTGTGAATAGTTTTTCAATAGACTGTGAAACCATTAATTGAGCTTTCCTTTTGTATTGAGTAAAGACCAGGAATAAGCGTTTCAAGAAATGAATGCGTCATTGACATTATCTTCCATCTTCGCACACCATAGTGTAACTTCTCCAACCTTTCTGCTTACTGATGCAAGCTTGTACAGTACGTTCAGTAAGCACGATAGTGGACAGAAGGTAAAGCATACGCTAGCAGAGCTCTTACTAAACCTGAAAATAATTATTCAACAATAGAAAAGCAGTGCTTGGGAGCTTGTCTGAGCAGTTTCGACCTTAACCATTTGAACGGAATTCAACATTGTAATTTTATGCTGATAATACAATCTTCATTATCCAAGTGGGCGGCTTTCAAGCTGGACGCTCCGTCTACAAGAATTCTATGCAAACTTCATCAAGACACTGACAGTTGGTCATGGGATCAATTGATGCACCGTTATCTAATGAAGACTCTAATTTACTTCTAGTTTTTTCTCCAATGTCGATTCAAGCACACATCAGCAGGATCAGTGGATATGAAGGGTTTTGTTTCAAACAAGGTATAGAAAAACTATCGCCCGACTGGTGAAACATGGCCAATGGGTTCTTCCCCAAATCTCCATTTTGAGGCATTTTCTTTGACATCTTGGATTGCAGAAGACTTGGGACCGAATTTGTAAACGATCCTACTGGTCGAAGCTTTACGAATATGTGAAAAGCTACGCCTCCTCTCACAGAGAATGTCGACGCCGAAAAACTTCTTTACATAACTATTTCTCTCAATCAATTCAATCAATTACAGTCGTACAACTCCATTCCAAGGAGTTGGCACTGACCTTTTGGGAAGCTTTCCAAAATCCATAAAAGGAAATCGATGGATTGTGGTTTTTACGATTATCCCATCAGATACCTTGAAAAGAAAACCATTTCTTCTGTTTCGGTTAGAGAAGTCGCTCAGAGTCGCTCAAAGACAAATGACCTCACAAAGCAGCTAAAACGAATTTTAGCCACTCTATTAGCTATTCATATAACTATTAAAATTACAGTTTGTGACTTGATGTTGCATAGTTTGTTTTGCTTTTTAATTGATTAAAAGCTTTTTATTTTTTTATTTTTTACTGTTTTCCATTTCGTTCATTTTTATTCATCATATCTATTTTTAATTCATGTCCTATATTCTACGATATTCTACCTTATGATTTCTTTATTTTAATTTTTCTAACTGTTAATGTAATTTTGATTTTAATGATCCTTATTTCACATTTCGAGAACTTTGAGGAATCATCAAGGCCTACGTGTCTGAACGTCGTTAAACTACAAATGAAGAATTGCATATTGCAGTTGAGGACGCATTTCGAACCACCACACCAGACGTGCTCCAAAAAATGTAAATTAGGACGTGGCGGCGTATGAACTTGTGAGTACAGCATGAAGGCGAACAAATAGATGCATTGAACACTTAAACTAATATTTTCTTAAATATTTTCTTAAAATATGACTACCAATTCAGGGGTACGAGAACTTCCCGGCCATCCTGGACATTTTCTGCTTTAGTAAACTAGAGAAGATGTATTTAGTGAATTGCGAGTACGATTAAGATACAACATCCATAACTAAGAAATATACTTATATATAGAAATATAGGTAAAAACAGTAAAAAGATCTCCGATTTCTGCAGAAAGTAGTTTTAATGAGCTTTAAGTGAATATGGTTATTACTATTACGAAAGGAGTGGAGTGAAAATTTGGATTGATTCCAAAATGGGTGGAATGGGGGAAAAAGAACCATTACTAAGAACCATTTCAGGTTTGAAAAAATTACCGAGTTGTTACCATGTTTTTTCAATATGTTTGATTTGAAAAATTCAGAAGTAACAATCCGTGGGTAGGTAGATAAGAACAGTAAATCTATGGTAACAAGACAATGTTTTGAGAAAGTTTAAATTATGTTTTATAAATTTAAATTTGATGAATATTTAATTGAGTCCGTATTTTTCTCTCATTCCATAAACAAAACTAGAACAACACATGAATTAAAATTCAGAAAATAGTTCTGGTTTGAAAAGAAACTACAGAGAATAAATGTAAAACTGGAAATCTTATTTTGATTAATTTTTTTTTTAATGTCGAACTTTTGGGCATAATTTTATTTGAAACGATGTTTATAAATAAGTTAGTCTTTTGAGATTCCACCTGAACTTACAATAAATTAATGGTATACTATTTCTTCATTTATCATCGTATTTAGTGAAATTTTCAGTGAGTTAATAAGCTATTAAAAATTGAAATTTAGTGTAATTAAATTAAATTAAATTGAATTTGAAATACATAGTAATGTTTGAAAATAAATCTTACCGACTATAGAACATTAAAAAAATACAAATTCTAGTAAAATAATTAACCAAGGAAAATAAAATTTATACAACTTTAAATGTAAGCCTTAAATTTATATCTAACGATTCTTTTAAAAATGACGGCCAATATCTTGTGATGGGAAGTAAATTTGTGCAAATTGCTTTTTGGATCAGAAAGGTTTTTTTTTTTTGGATCAGAAATTATTTGAATTATGTAAAATGTCACTTTATTCAATAAGCAGAACATAAAGATAAGTGCATTAGAAGGAATTACACGAAATTTACAGAATAATTACTTACAGGAGGCTATTTATTATGGAAAAAGTAAGAAAAAACAAGATGTAACTGGTTAAATCAAAAGAAATTTTAGTAAAAATTAATATAATAAATTCGATATTTTGAATGTTTTTTTTTTACATTAAATATAATAATTTACTCATTTTTGAATGAAGTTACATTATTAATTACTTTAATATCGTTTGTAATTTTATAAACTTTTTATTTCTAAAAGACTTAAGATTTATGTTTAAATAAGAAATAAACATTTAGAAGCATTCAATCTTTTCTGACACTGAATATAAATCTTAGAATACGATAGGAATTGAAATTAGAAAACATTATTACTTCACAAAACACATTAATGGAATCAATAAATTAAAAGTACGAAGTAACGAAAAAAGTGTAAGAAAAAGAAATTAAATTTATGGTATTTTTCAACTTCAATTCATAACATACCATCTTTTTTTTATGGTGAAGGAAAGAAATAAAGAAAGGAAAATTATGTAAGAAAAATCAATGGAATAATATTAATTGGAATGTTGGTGAATGTGAGTTTCGAGTTATTGAAGTCCTTACGAAGTTACTACTCAGAAAGTGTAATATTTTTTCCGAACTTACCATCTATTTTTTTTGTTTGTTTATTGAGATTTCCAAGAAACGAGCATTAATAAAAAAAAGAAAGAAAATGAATAAAACAAGAAATGTCAATAGAGATCTAGAGTTAATTATCGATATTTTCTCATTAATTTCTTTTAACATTAAAAGCATCACACGTAAGTTTGTCATCACACGTAAAATATCATCAATATAATATAATATAATATAATATATTATAATATAATATAATATAATATAATATAATATTAATATATTCATAATATAATATGTAATATCATAACATGAAAATTATGTAAGAATAACAATGGGATAATATTAATTGGAATGTTGATGAATGTAAGTTT
>JAFIDM010009631.1:293960471-293979949 GCA_023159025.1 Thereuonema tuberculata
GTAAGAAAAATCAATGGAATAATATTAATTGGAATGTTGGTGAATGTGAGTTTCGAGTTACTGAAGTCCTTACGAAGTTACTACTCAGAAAGTGTAATATTTTTTCCGAACTTACCATCTATTTTTTTTGTTTGTTTATTGAGATTTCCAAGAAACGAGCATTAATGAAAACAGAAAGAAAATGAACAAAACAAGAAATGTCAATAGAGATCTGGAGTTAATTATCGATATTTTCTCATTAATTTCATTTAACATTAAAAGCAGTGGTTAGTGGGTTTTCTAGTATTTTGTCTTAACTTCAATAGAAGACTTGAATGTATTAAATGAAAACGATAAAAGAAAAATGAAGTTACTTTAAAATGTGACGAGATTAGTTTCGCGTTTGACTTCATATATAAGTTTTATGTATAATTACTGATACAATTTAGAGCAAAACGCTTTTTGACTGCTGTTTTTGAAATTACTTCTGTTATTCATAATATATATTCATAATTTAATATACATAAATCTTGTGTTGGCCATTTAATAATTGAAAATTAGTCATCACACGTAAAATATCATCAATATAATATAATATAATTTAATATAATATTAATATATTCATAATATAATATATAATATCATAACTATGATACATAATATAATGTTCTTCAAAACGGGAAAAATTTTTTTAAGTGTTGTATTACGAATAACAAAAGTGATGTGCATAAATTGTGGAAAAAAACTGTATATTTTCTCAGACTATATTTTTATATATATAAATATATTTATATTTTATAGTTTCTTATATTATATCTCAATAGACTAGAAAAAATGTAGATTTAGTGAACTGCGATGAGGTTTAAGATATAACATCCATAAGTAAGAAATTGGGTGAAATTTGTAAAAAAATCTCAGATTTCTGAAGAAATCAGTTTTAATGAGGTTTAACTGAATTTGGTTATTATTAGGCTATTATGAATGGACTGAAGTGAAAATTTGGATTGATTCCAAAATGTGTGGAATGGGAAAAAAGAACTATTTTTATTATGTTACTTGGAAAAGTTACTGAGTTGTTAGTGTGTTTTTCAATATGTTTGATACGAAAAATTCAGAAGTAACAATCCGTGTGTAGATAGATAGTAATAGTTAATTTATGATAACAAGACAATTGAAAAGCGTTGCATTTTAATTGAAAATTAAAATATTTTTTATAGATTTAAACTTGATGAATATTTAATAGAGTCAGATTTTTACTTTTCTCTCATTCCAAAGACGAAAATAGAATAAGATGTTAATTCCAATTTACAAAGTAGTGCTACTTTGAAAAGAAACTATACAGAATACTTTTAAAACTGCAACAATCTAATTTTGATTGTAAAAAAAATGTGAAACTTTGGAAATAATTTTATTTGAAATGATGTCTATATGGACTGCTCAGAAGCCAATCAGATTAAGTCATTTTGTTTTAAATTGAAATTTTTTCTGTAAGTCATACTCTAATGTTTATACTTTCGGTTGACAAAGTGCCCAAATCACTCCTCCAAGTTTATAGTTATGTTATCTTTCAATAAAAAATTCATTCTTCAAATTTACAAGCGTTGTTATTTTTTGGTACGTAATTTTAAAAAACATATTTCATTTTTTCGTTTATTGACTTAATCTGATTGGCTTCTGAGCAGTCCATATATTAGTTAAGTTTTTGAACTTAATAATATTTCTTCATTTATCATCCTATTTGTGAAATTTTCATTGAGTTAAAAATTGGATTTTTTTTTTTATTGGCCGTAGGGCCGTGCGAATATACCACGTGTCCTTTCATTCTTCTGGATTTATCGCCCTAACCCTACAAAGGTCACAACTGGTGAAGGGATTTTTTGTTTCCATTTGAAATTTTCACAATTCTTCAGTGCCATAGAAGGCGGAAGAGCAAGAGAAGAAGTAGAAGCAGAGAAACACAGGAAAGAAAGTAAATATCCAAGTCGACGCCCGGATTCGAACCCAGATGCCGACTTATCGGTCTTATGGAAGACCGCCGTCTAATACACTAGAAAAATTGGAATTTAGTATAATTAAATTAAATTAAATTAAATTTGAAATACATAATAATCTTTGTGCAAATAAAATAAAATTTGTGCAAATTGCTTTTGGGATCAGAAATTATTTGAATTATGTAAAAAGGTCACTGTATTTGAGAAGCAGCTCATGAAGAAAAGTGCATTAGAAGGAATTACACGAAATTTACAGAATAATTACTTACAGGAGGCTATTTATTATAGAAAAGTAATAAAAAAAAACAAGATATAACTGGTTAGGCCTAAATCAAAAGAAATTTTAGTAAAAATCAATATAATAAATTCGATATTTTGAATGTTTTTTTTACATTAAATGTAATAATTAACTATTTTTTGAATGAAGTTAAATAATTAATTATTTTAATATCGTTTGTAATTTTATAAACTTTTTATTTCTAAAAGACTTAAGATTTATGTTTAAATAAGAAATAAACAGTTAGAAGCATTCAATCTTTTCTGACACTGAATATAAATCTTAGAATACGATAGGAATTGAAATTAGAAAACATTATTACTTCACAAAACACATTATTGGAATCAATAAATTAAAAGTACGAAGTAACGAAAAAAGTGTAAGAAAAAGAAATTAAATTTATAGTATTTTTCAACTTCAATTCATAACATACCATCTTTTTTTTTATGGTGAAGGAAAGAAGTAAAGAAAGGAAAATTACGTAAGAAAAATCAATGGAATAATATTAATTGGAATGTTGGTGAATGTGAGTTTCGAGTTATTGAAGTCCTTACGAAGTTACTACTCAGAAAGTGTAATATTTTTTCCTAACTTACCATCTATTTTTTTGTTCATTGAGGTTTCCAAGAACGGAGCATTAATTAAAAAGAAAGAAAATGAACAATATAAGAAATGTCAATAGAGATCTGGAGGTAATTATCGATATTTTCTCATTATATATTTTTAATATTAAAAGCAGTGGTTAGTGGGTTTTCTAGAATTTTGTCTTAACTTCAATAGAAGACTTCAATTTATTAAATGAAAACGATCAAAAAAAAATTTAAAAAAATAAGATAGTTTAAAATGTGACGAGATTTGTTTCGCATTTGAAATAACATATAACGCTAAATGTTTTATATATTGTACTGATACAATTGAGATAAAAAGCTTTTTGAATGCTCTTTTAGGAATTACTTGTGTTATTCAGTAATACGATACTTCAAAATTTGTGGAAAAATAAGTTGAAATGAAATATTACGAATAACACAAGCAATATGGTTAAATTGTGGAAAAAAAAATATATATTTTCTCTGTTTGAGTAGACTAGGGAAGATGTAGATGTAGTGATTAAGATACAACATTCATAAGTAAGAAATGTTGTAAAAACAGTAAAAGATTTCTGAAGAAACTATTTTTAATGAGGTTTAACTGAATATGGTTATTATTATTATGAAGAGATTGAAGTGAAAATTTGGATTGATTCCAAAATGAATGGAATGGGAAAAAGAACCATTTCTATTGTGTTATTTGGAAAAGTTATTAATGTTTAATGAGTTATGAGTGTTTTTTGAATACGTTTGATTTGAAAAATTCAGAAAATTATGGTAACAAGACAATGTGTTTAAAAAGAAAATTAAAATATTTTTATTTATTTAAATTTGAATATTTAATATTTAAAGAGTCAACTATTCATTTTTCTAACATTCCAAAGAAGAAAATAGAATAAGATATGAATTGAAATTTAGAAAATAGTTCTAGTTTGAAAAGAAACTACAGAGAATTCTTTTAAAACTGTCAAAATCTAATTTTGATTACAAAAATGACAAACTTTTGGAAATAATTTTATATGAAAATGATGTCTATAAATAAGTTAGTTTATTGAGATTCCACATGAAGTTACAATAATTTATTGTAATTAATATTTTTTCATTTATAATCGTATTTACTGAGATTTTCAGTGAATTAATAAGCTGTTAACAATTTAGGATCATTACATTAAATAAAATTAAATACATAATAATTTTTGAAAACAAATCTTACCGACTATAGAACATTAAAAAAATACAAATTCTTAATTGAAATTGTAAAAAAATAAAATAACAAAGGAAAAGAAAATTTGTATAATTTTGAATTTCACCCTTTAATTTATATCTAACGATTGTTTTAAAAATGACGGCCAATATCTTGTGCTGGGAAGTCTTGTGCAAATTGCTTTTGGAATCACAAAGGGTATGTTTTTTTTTTCCTGAAATTATTTCTACGGCCTATCAAAACTAAAAAAACTAAAAAAAGCTTTTTTTTAACAATTGGTTTTCCGAGAAAAAGGTGATATGGTTTGTCACTCAATTCTACCTCCCAATTGCACTTTGGACACAGCAGTTTGGACCATTTTTGTTAAGAAAGCGATCGTTTCTTTTGTAAATAATTCTTATTCGGAAAAAGAAAATAGCGTTTTTTTCTTGAAAAGCCAGCAGTAAAATGTCACTTTACTCAATAAGCAGCACATGAAGAAAAGTATAACAGAAGCGATTACACCAAATTTACAGAATGTTTACTTACCGAAGGCTTTTCATTAAGGAAATCAGAAAAATATGGATTTTTTTGTTTTTTTTTGGATCAAAAATTATTTGAATTATGTAAAATGCCACTTTATTCAATAAGCAGCACATAAAGAAAAGTGCATTAGAAGGAATTACACGAAATTTACAGAATAATTACTTACAGGAGGCTATTTATTATGGAAAAGTAAGAAAAAACAAGATATAACTGGCTAAATCAAAAGAATTTATAGTAAAAATCAATATAATAAATTCGATATTTTTTAATGTTTTTTTTAATATTAAATGTAATAATTAACTATTTTTTGAATGAAGATATATTATTATTTACTATAAAATTGTTGGTAATATTATAAAATTTTGATTTGTAAAAGATTTAAGATTTATGCGTTATTTTAGATACAAAATAAATATTTAGAAGCATTTAGTCTTTTCAGACACTGAAAATAAATTCTACAATGCGATAGGAATTGAAATTACGAAATATTAGCAGTTAAGAAATGTGTCAAATGATATTGGGAACGAAGAACTTCTTGACATTATTTCTCAGCAGAATCCAGAGGTAATGTCGTCTGAGGAACTGTGGAAAGAATCAAAGGTACGCTTTACTTTGAAGACTTTTCAATTTATGAGGCATGTTGTCATAGAGGTTCATCCTACCATACGAAAAAACATGTTATCTTTAAATTCCATTAAAATTGCTTGGAGTATGTGCAAAGTTGAAGTTTTTTAGTCATAAATAGGTGTTTCAATTGTCTTGGTTATGGGCATCGCTCTAGTGAGTGTATTAATAAATTAACCTGCTTCAAGTGCTCTGATGAGCATACTAGCACGAACTGTGTGAAGAATGATGTGCAGGTATGTATAAATTGCATAAGATTTAATAAAAAGATTAAAAATGACGCTAGGAAGTTGGATGTAAATCATAAGCCTTTTCATGATAGTTGTCCCAGTCATATTTACATGAAGAAATTAATATCATCCAGAATTTCCTATGACTGACCTAGTTAACTGCACATCACACGGGATTTTAAAAATTGTTCAGTTGAATTTGCACAAGTCTAAAACTGCAACGCAGCAACTTATCTTAAATATGGAAGATGGTGACTTTGATGTAGCCTTAATTCAGGAGCCATACTGCTTTAGGGGACAACTCCCAGGGTTTCCGGGGCACTACAGGTTGTTCTTTTGTCGTGGCTCGGAGACGATTAAGGCTGCTATTATTGTGCGCTCAAGTACCGTTACTTCGTTTTTGGACCAAAAATACTCTGATTACAATATGGTTACTGCAGATATTTCGATTGGGGACTTTGAACTTGTTTTACTTTCTTATTATTTTGAACCATCTGTGAATATTGATAATGATTTACATAAGATTTCTCAGTTTTTGGAACATAAAAATACTAAAAGGCTTATCTGGGGTATGGACTCCAATTGTAAATCAGAGGTATGGTTCAGTCCAATTACTGACTCTAGGGGCATTAAATTAACTGAATTCTTAAGTACTTGGCATTTGATTTCTGTGAATGATGACTGTGGGCCTACCTTTTGTGGAGCTCAGGGTAGTAGCTATATTGACGTGACTGTTGTTGGAACTGATATTCTATGCTATGTACGAAACTGGTCCATTCCTGATTGTGACTCGTTGTCCGATCACAGAATGATTACTTATGAGATTTCCTTTCTTCCACTTAAGAAAACTCAGGTTTGTGAGCCACATTTATTTAACATTAGACGAGCTAATTGGAATAAATTCAGGAAATGTTGCGAGAAAGATATTAGTGAGTTTACTCAATTTTTTCAGGGAAATTACGACTTGCAGTTAATAATTGCAGAGTTACAAAATCTTTTTATTAAAGCCGCTAGAAATTCTATTCCGTATTATAATGTAAAAAAGCAGGGGGTTTCTTGGTGGACAAAGGAAATCTTTTATTTGCGCAAACAGTTAAATGCTGCCAGGAGAAGATTCCAAAGAGCTAAAAATCAAATATTAAGAGATATTTATAAAAATAAATATTTGGAAACTAGAAAAGCCTATAATCTTAAGCTGGAGGAGAGTAAATTAAACTCTTGGAAGGCTTTCTTATCTGAAATTACGGTGCAGAATGTTTGGCAGAAGATCTTTAAGTCTGGGATTAAAACGAATTTCACTAAAAGATTTGAGATATCTGGAATTGAGTTGCCTTCGGGGCATGTTACTTCCTCCTTTGGTGAGACCATTGAGGCGATTATTCTAAAATCCTTCCCCAAGGATGATGCGAGTAACGATGATATACCTCATAGGCTTATTCGTGCTGAGATGGAAAACTTGTATGACAATACGGATGATCCTCCCTTTGTACAAGCTGAAGTAGATAATGTGGTGAAGAGGCTGAAGACAAACAAAATGTCGGGTCCAGATAAGATCACCAATGAGATGATAAAGGTTTTTCATGATGCTAGTCCCACCGTGTTGCCCAGGATTTTTAACAAATGCTTAGAGTTGGGTATCTTTCCGAACCTATGGAAAATAGCAAAGATTATTCCCATTCCGAAAAATATGGACTCGGGACACATGCTTCTCGACAATATTAGATGTATTAGTCTACTTCCTTGCCTCGGTAAGTGCCTTGAGAGGCTGTTGATAAATAGATTAAATTGGCATTTGAGGCATAAAAAAGTCTTGCATGAGGATCAGTATGGTTTCACCCCTCAGAAATCTACTGAGGATGCGCTGGTCCGACTGTGTGACATTGTAAACAAAGGTAAACAGAAAGGCTATTTCACCATTATGGTTTTCTTGGATATTCAAGGTGCATTTGATAATGCTTGGTGGCCGGGAATTATTCACCTACTCAGGAAGTCTAATATTCCAAAAAATTTACTTAATTTATTAAAAGATCTTTTGACTGAACGTTCTGCACTTTTTACTCTTGGAAATATTACCAGAGAATTTTCCTTGGAAAAGGGTTGTCCGCAGGGATCTATTTCTGGACCTTTTCTCTGGAATCTTATTATGAATGACTTGCTTTGTAATTTATCACAGTTCACGTGTTGTTCGAAAATTGCCTTCGCTGACGATTTGCTTTTAGTTTTTCAACATAAGGATCTTCCTACTGCATGTTCTAAAGCACAGGAAATCCTTAATTATGCTTTCGATTGGTGCAACTTGTTCAAGTTAAAATTTAACTCTACCAAAAGTAAAGTGATGATGGTCCACAAAAAATCAAGAAATGACTTCAAAATTCAGCTTTCCCTTGGTTCTGATCCTATTGAGGAGGTTAAACAAATGAAATATTTAGGCGTTATGCTTGACACTAAATTTCAGTGGAAAAACCATATTTCTTTTTTGTCAAATAAGTGGGAAAAAAATTTTATTGGCCTGTTTAGGGTTTGCAAAAACACCTTCGGTTTACGAATGGACGTAATGAAGATGATTTACAAACAAGTTTTTGTACCGATCTTTACCTATGCATCTAGAGCTTGGGGAAGTTCGGTTAACAGGAAAATTAACTGTAGGCAATTAAGAAGAGTGCAGAGAAGGTTTCTCCTTAGGATTGTGAGTGGGTATAGGACTATCAGTTATGACGCTCTTTTTGTGCTGTCTGGCTTGCCACCAATTGACTACGAAGTTCTTGGTTCCAAAAATGCTAAGGACTTGATAGCAAACTCTGTTGATATGAACTCCCTAAATGGGAAGCTTCCTTTGTCTTCTCTTCCGCACCCCTCTAGCAGAGTTTCGATTACTGTGGTAGATTACGATGATTGTGAGATGGAGAACTATAGGTATTTGTTTTTCACAGATGGGAGCAAAATTAATAATAAGGTCGGTTTAGCCTTTGTTGCGTTTGAAGGTGATGTTGAGGTGGCTTATAAGCAATATCGCTTATGCGATGACTGCTCCGTCTTTCAGGCAGAGCTTTTGAGCTTGAACCTAGTGACCAAGTACATCCAGGGACACTCCCCTTCTTCCACCTCACTGAAGTACTTGGTCTGCAGTGACTCCTTGTCCTCACTGCAAATTCTTCAGGATGTAAATAACGCTGAGAAACTTGTTGTCGAGACACATGCCATTATTAAATCTCTTGCGCTTAACAATATTAAAGTTGACTTTGCTCATGTTCGCGGCCATTGTGGGAACATGGGCAATGAAAGGGCTGATTTGTTGGCCAAACAGGCTACGCGAAGCGATATTTCTCTGGATTTGACCCTACCTCCTTCCCATTGGAAGTTCCTTCAGAGCCGTAAAACCATCATGAGCTGGAATGCTGAGTATGTGCATTCTAGAAAGGCTCAGTGGACTAAGAAGTTTTTCCCCACTATTCCGCTTAGGCTACAAAATAAACATTTTATCTCAAATTTTAAAGTGACTCAGTTTCTTACTGGTCATGGAAATTTTCACGGCTATCTGCTTCGTTTTGGCCTTGCCTCTTGTGGATCATGTTCATGTGGTTATAAAGAGCATAATCCAGAACATTTGCTGCTGCACTGTCCTGTTTTCTCCCAGCAGAGATTGTCATTGCAAAATAAACTAAGATCTCAATCGATAAATTGGCCACCAATTCTATCAAAACTGGTGAAAAGCAAAAAAGTATTTATAGAACATAAAAATTTTATTTCAGAATGTGTGGTTTAGTTTTTCTTGTCTTTTGTATATAATTGTATATATTTGTATATATTTATTAAGTTAACGTACTGTGCCATTGTCTTTGTTCTTTGGTATTGCTGTAGCCAAATATGATTTCCTTCTCTTTTTACCCTTTCTATTTGTTGTAGAAGTTAATGATTATTTTTCGTTTTGTTAACTTTTATATTATATGTTCACTTCAACTTACTTCTGTAAGCCTTGTGGAATACTTGTGGAACACAAGGTATACCTTTCGATATGTAAATAAAAAAAAAAAAAAAAAAAGTCCTGACTCAAGTAACTGCAGGCGACTGCAAACCATTTATTTCTTTTATATATTTCTTTTTCCAATGCACCTAAAATTCTGAAAATTTAAAATTGAACTTGTAAGCATCTGGGATTTATGTTATTTGGCTTTTAATTTTCAAAATATTTTGCAATTAATTAAACTAAAACTTAAAATCAATCAATTGTTTGGGTGTTTTTGATGTATTACTCGGTATTGTCAACTCAAAAAAATTTGACGAAAACTGAAATTGAAGGGGTCAGAGAGATATAGTCATAAGCCACACTAACTTAGTTCTGAGTTATAAGCATTTTAAAATTTTGACAAAAATCTATAAATCTGCAATTCAAACTGGAAAAATTCTTTTTTATATTAAATCATACTTCAATATGCTATTAAACATACTGTAGTATATGGAATGTTATTTTTGTCACTATATGTTGTTTTTCTAGTTTTGAATTGTCACTTAGATGTCACAGTCAAAAACTTCAATGTCACATACTGTCATCTATTATGAAAACTCCAAATTTCTTTCAATAACTTTAAAGAGATGGGTTTAGAGAATGTAGTAACATAAGAATCTCAAAAATGACGAAATGGTGGCTTATAACTATATCTCTCCGAGCCCTTCAATTTCAGTTTTCGTCAAATTTTTTTGAGTTGACAATACCGAGTAATTTAAAATATTTTTTATTATTGCAACAGTTAATTTTTAAAAAAATAAAAATTCCGTGAGATCAAATATTTTTTTTTAAATAACTATTGCACTAATAATTTAATAAATTGTAGAATATTTTGAAAAATAAAACAAGAAAATAGAAATCTCAGATGCTTCACAAGTTCATTTTTTAGTTCTCAGACTTTTAGGTGTATTGATAAAAGAAATATATGAAACAAATAAAACGTTTGCAGTCGCCTACAGTTGCTTGATTCAGGACCTTAACAAAACAAATTCATGGAATCAATAAATTCAAAGTACGAAATAACGAAAAAAAAGTGTAAGAAAAAGAAATTAAATTTATAGTATTTTTCAACTTCAATACATAACATACCATCTTAATTTTTTTTTTGGTGAAGGAAAGAAAACAAAAAAGAAAAATTTTGTAAAAAAATAATGTAATAATATTAATTGGAATGTTGGTGAAAGTAAGTTTCGAGTTAGTAAAGTCCTTGCGAAGTTCCTATTTAGTAAAGTATAACATTATTCCTAACTTACCATCTGTTTTTTTTTTTATTGAGATTTTCAACAAAGCAGCATTAATTAAAAAAGAAAGAGAAGAACAATAAAAGAAATGTCAATAGAGATCTGTAGTTATTTATTGATATTTTCCCATTATTTTTTTTTTCTTAATTTTGATCACAAAAGTGTCAAACTTTTGGATATAATTTTTTTCTAAAATAATGTCTATAAATGAGTTAGGTTTTGAGATTCCATATTTAGTTAATGTTATAATATTTCTTCATTTATAATCATATTTAGTGAAATTTTCAATGAGTTATTTAGCTGTTGAAAATTGAAATTTTGTATTATTAAATTAAATAAAGTTTGAAATACATGGTAATCTTTTAAAATAAATCTTACCGACTATAGAACATTAAAAAATTAAAATTTTTAATTGATGAAAAGAAAATTTGTACAAATTTAAATTTAAGCCTTTAATTTATACCTAACGATTTTTTAAAAATTAATGACATTAAAATTTTATATCTTGTGATGGGAAGTAAATTTATGAAAATTGGTTTTTGAATCGGATTGGCACATTTTTTCCTCCTGAAATTATTTGAATATCAAAAATTAAAAAATTAAAAAAGCAAAAAAAGCTTTCTTTAACCATTGGTTTGCTACCAGAAGATACTGGTAAGGTTTGTCACTCACTTCTCCCTCCCAAATGCATCTGAAAATGGAAGAAACTCAGCAGTTTGGACTATTTTTAAGAAAGCGATCGTTTCTTCTGTAAATAATCCTGACTCAGAAAAAGAAAACAGCGTTGTTTTGAAAAGCCAGCAGTGAAATGTCACTTTATTCAATAAGCATACATGAAGAAAAGTATCATAGAAGGGATTACACAATAATTACTTACCGAAGGCTGTTTATTAAGGAGAAGTTAGAAAAAACAAGATATAACTGGCTAAATCAAAAGAATTTATAGTAAAAATCAATAATATATTCAACATAATAACATTTTGAATATCTTTCTTTACATTAAATTTCACAATTAATTAATTTTTAGAATGAAATTATGTAAAAAGTTACAGTAAAATTATTGCACTTTTATATTTTGAAATTTGATAAACTCAAAATATTTCTAAGAGATTAAAGATTTTTGTGGCATTTCAGATAAGAAATAAACATTTAGAAGCATTTAGTCTTTTCTGACACTGAAAATAAATCATAGAATACGATTAGAAAAGACGAAAAAAAAAGTGTAAGGATAAGAATTTTTGTAGAAGTAAATAAAAAAAAAAGAATAACAATGGGATAATATAAATTGGAATGTTGGTGAATGTAAGTTTCGAGTTATTGAATTCCTCATGAAGTTACTACTCAGTAAAATATAAATATTTTTCCTAACTTACCATCTGTTATTTTTTTATTGAGATTTTCAATAAAGCAGCATTAATTAAAAAAGAAAGAGAAGAACAATAAAAGAAATGTCAATGGAGATCCGCAGTAAATTATCGATATTTTCCCATTAAATTTTTAAAATGTTAAAAGCTGTTGTTAATGGGGTTTCTAGTATTCTTAACTTCAATAGAAAACTTTAATTTATTAAATGAAAACGATAAAAAAAAAAAAAAAAAAAATGAAGGTAGTTTAAAATGTGTTAACGTAAATATAAGACTTTAATTTTTCTAAATGAAATAGATGAAAAAAAAATATTATTGATAATATTGAATGAAAATATTAATGAAAATTAAATATTGAGTTTTGTTTTGCATATAATTATTTTGCAGATAACGTTACTTGTTTGATATATTGTACTGTGCAATTTAGGTAACAAGCATTTGAATGCACATTTTATCTAATATTTTGTCTTACCATCAAAATAAGATTTAGTTTTATTAAACGAAAAGAATGAAAAAAAAAATGTAAGAAGTACAAAATGTGATGAGATTTGTTTTGCATGTAACGTAACATATGATGTTACTAGTTTATGTATTTTACTGATGCAATTGAGGTTAAAAAGCACTTGGAATGCTCTTTTTGGAATTACTTGTATTAGTCATGACAAGTCATCATCTAGTCATCCTACTTCTAAATTTGAAGAATAATTTGTTCGTAAAAAAAAATGTATATTTTCTCTGTTTAATTAGAGAAGATGTAGATTTAAGTGAACTGCGGTCATGATTAAGATATAACATCCATAAGTAAGAAATAGGGTGAAAACAGTAAAAAGATCTCAGATTTCTGGAAAAAGCAGTTATAATGAGCTTTAACTGAATATGACTATTTTGATTATGAAGGAAATGAAGTGAAAATTTTGACCAATTCCAAATTGGGTGGAATCGAATCTTGCTGCGTGTACGAATTTTTTTTTTGTTACCGAAGTATATGTTAGGTAATGAAGCACAATTTAAGTACAAAACTGAAAAACGTCGGCTAAAAAAAGGAAACACTCATTTATTTAGTGTTAGTTATTTATCTATTTATCGAGATCAGAGAGAAAATGAAACGCGTAAGTAATGTCAAATAATAATGTTGAAAAATTGCGAAATTGATAATAGAACAAGAAACCACAATAATAGAACAAATGCTGACTTCTGCCGAAAGTGTTCAAGTCCCGGCAGTTCAGAGAGATGATAAAATAAAAAGATTGTATGATTAATAAAATCGTTAATACTGGAAGGTTTGAAATAAATCTAGTTTGAGAAATTCTGTATTATATTTTAGTTTAGTTTTTAATCAGATGATTTAAATTTGATTTAAATGAGTGATTATCACAATTTGAACTAACAGTATTTACAAGGAAGAGACAAAAGGGACAGATTGTGGATTGTAGACTAAAAATAGTGTACTAATACTGTAGGATTTGCATGGCCTTTTTTCTATTCAATGGAAAAATTCAGAAGTAACAATTCGTGGGTAGATAGATAGTAACAGTAAATGTATAACAACAAGAAAATGTTTTTAAAAAGAAATTAAAACTTTTTTTTGAAGATTTAAACTTGATGAATATTTAATACTAGTTGCAACTCGTAAAATATTCACGGAAGTAAAACAAATACTACATTTTTGAAATAACCGTGAATTTTTCAAAAACACAAGATTAAAAAAGATGTTCTAAGCTCATTTTTTAAAAGGAATAAAATGTATAAACCCTGCTGCATTCGATCTATTTGTAGCTGAAATTTGTACATTCAATACAACTTCTACTTACAGATTTTGTCATTTATTATCGAGACCATCAAAATAAACTATTGTTCTCATCGTTATACGATTCTTGATTTTTTTAATATCAACATGCTTTCCTGGCACTTTCGGCGAAATAAGTTAACCTCCTGCCCTATCCAAATTGAGCCTATGAGAGAGTGCCCCACAATGCCTTACAGGGGCGTAGGAATCTCTCCACTTTGATGACAAACAAACGTATATTCGTGCATCCGCTTTTTGCCTATTAATAGTATGATTTAATAGTCAGCTTTTCAGTTTTCTAACAGTTCAAAGACGAAAATAGAACAAGATATAAATTTAAATTTAGAAATAGTTTTAGTTTGGGAAGAAACTATAAAGCATAGTTTTAAAACTTTGAAAATATAATTTTGATAATAATTTTGATATTTTTGATTAAACGTTTGGAAATAATTTTATTTGAAAAGATGACTCAAATATTTAAGTTTAGGCTTTTTGAGATTCTACATAAAGTTACATGTAATTTAATGTTACAGTATTTCTTCATTTATCATCGTATTTAGTTAGACTTTCAGTTATTTAAAATGTTATTAAAAAATTGAAATGAAATAATTTTAAGCGAAATTTATTATTAATATAATATTTAGTTTGTTCTTTAGTCGAAAGAAATAAATTAAATGACTTCTGTATTGCAGAGTATAATTGCTTTAAATTACATTTCATTTCAGAAAAATCTTAATTAAGTAGAGAAAAAAAAACAATATAGAAAATAACTACTTACTCCGCTCTTTTGTTTAAGGAGATTTTAGTTAATGCAGCAAGAAAAATAAATGTAATGGTTAATCAATAGATTGTATAGTAAAATCAGCAAAAATAATTGAAAGCTTATTTTCAGAAAATGATTTTGAAAAGTTATAATTATTTTAAAGTTATAGAAAGTTTAAGTTCACAAATCACGTGAAAGTATCAACAACGATATTACCCAAGTTCTTTTTGAATAATTTTTTGTGAAAATATTATAAAAATTTTAAGTTTTAGAAATATCTGAAATATTAGTATGAATAGATTTTTTGTTTACTACTTATTATGTGCTTGGTCCATTATTTATTATAATCTGCATAACATGAATAATAATTATTAGGAATTACGTGGATTTTTTGTTTTTTGTTTTTTTTTTGTTTACTAACAAAAACATTGTTCTTTTCCGATCTTCCATTCATGCAAGGTTATAATTAACGCCAAATGAGTAAAAAATAATTAAAATTCTTAAAGAATATATGAACTGAATCAAGATTTTCATGATAGTGGAGTCTCTTCAGATTAGACTTAAGTTCATTACATAGCACAAAGGCAAAGTTATGAGAAATGACTGAAGGTTTGAAAATCTAATGAACATTGAGGACCAAATTTTGGTGTTTAGATGTTTCATCCACAAGGATATCTTAAACTTCGTGCAAATATATATAAGTGAGCTTAAATAGACAATCTGAAGGAAGGACTGCACAAGTGACTAAGCAAATTTATATTTTTTTTAGAAAACAGATTCTCAAGCCTAAGAACCTTTCCTGACAAAAGAATCCATTAAGATATGTTAGGATGCTAACATATTTGCATCCCATATTATGACTTTCTTGCTGTATTTATGTAGGGGTGGAACACTTCTCCATAGATAAAGAATAATTTATTTCTATACTATTCGTAATGAGGACACAAAAAAGGGATGTACATAGTCGTAGACAGGAGTCTTATGTTATGTTATGTTATGTAATGAATGTGGGTGGCAGAGAAGCCAAGCACTGCTAGACAGGAGTCTTACACTATCTATTGCACACATTTTGTAGTTAGTTGGCTTTTTTTTTTTCTGGTTTTTTGTAGTCACATTAAAAAAGTGATATATATATAACTGAAAGTAGGCTGCAAATGTCAGCTTTTATGGCTGACATCAGCGTTTTTCGATGCTTGTCAGCGTGTCAGCGCGCGTATACATATGTCAGCTTTTTTAGTAAGATGTATGTCAATCTTTTTAGATTAACGCACTATTATCTTGCTCCTCAAAGTTTTTGACACCAAAACAGACGACCCTTTTGTCTCGAAATGTTCAGTTGGTATTGGTTGAAGTAGTGCGCGTAATCGTCGCTAGAGTGCACTAGAGAACAGCAACGCGTGTGTGCTTTGCGATCGTCATTTTGCTCCTGATACCACTGTTAATGTTTATTAAAGAGATTTGGAAGCATTTTAAAGATTTTTAAGGTATGTATCAAAAGCAATGGTTTATATTGATAAAATATTAATATAATGTTGAGAATTTGATAGTTTGATTTTTTAATACTTAGATTCCGCTTAGTATTATATAGATATATAGATTTACAAAATCATCCCACTTTGAGATTGTAACTATATGCATTATCATCAAGGCCAGCTGATATTTGTCTTTCCTCTCTGTAGTATTTAATTTACGATAATGTTATCTCTCTTACTGTACAATCATTTTCTAATGCAGTATATCGTTTCTCAGCTCTAAATGCAATGCAACACCCAATCGGTTGTATACATGAAATATTGTAAATACATTACACAGTACAGACCGGATCTTGTTTAATTTCGTGAAATGACAAAGAATATTATTATTGCTTTAATTTTATATATCCCCCCTCCCCACACTTCCTTTGAAACTCTGAATACTCCCTCGGAGCAAATTGTCTGAAAGAAATCTTGGTTGCTATTTCCTTGTACAATTTTATTGATAAAATATTGGAAACATTATTTATTTCATAACTTTCTTTTAATCCTTAATGATAAAATTAACATTCAATAATGAAACAAAAATAGTAACAGATGATATGTTTGGAAGAATCATATTCTTCCAAAATAATCCAATCCAATAGATTTAAAAGTATTCATTTAGCTGATAATCCTAATCAAAAACAAATTAATCTTACAAAATAACACTATAATTTTTAACCAAAAAGGTAAAATTACTACGCTTTAATCTCCAAATATTAATCAAGATAAAACTCTCCCTATAAAAATTCCCCTTAATATCAAATTTAATATAGGTAACCCCTTTATTTTTTCATATTTACCCAAATTCATAGTAATCCAAATTCATATTTACATCTTCTAACCCATGATTCCCCTTAAACTTTCAATCTCCACTTACAACATAACCAACCAACCGGAAAGAATGTCTTACAGTTATTCCAGTTGCTAACACATACACCATAAATATAAATGAAACATCATACATTTTTCCAAAATTACATCCTTAGAATAAAACCCAACTAAAAAGGCATTCCACATAAAGCTAAATTAGCAACATTAAAAAAGAATATAAATAATGCTGTATTATTCTTAATCCACCCATTATACGAATATCCTGGGTATCCCCTATTCTTTGAATAATACCACCATTACATAAAAATAATAAAGCCTTAATTTTAAAGCATGAGTTAATAAATAAAAAAAAAGCTAACAAACTACAATTGGCTCGCGATAATCCGACAGTTACGGGACCCAGGGGGTGTCGGATTGCAAAAGGTTGATTTTTTAAAACTGAATTTTGACTTCTAAGGCAAGGAAATTTAAGTTATGTGTATACAGTACTGTAGGTACTACAGTACGTATATTGTTACAATACATATCGAGTACATACCGGGTGATCAAGAAATAACAAGAGGTGTTCGGAGCCCTGTAGCGTGTTTTGTACTGGACGAAATAGAACAAAATTTGGCCACCATACACATTAAAGTATGCGGTTTCGATTTGTCAAGAAAAAAAAATTAGTACCAAACAACGCCGATAGGGGAAATTCTGGCGCTGCGGTCGAAAAATGCAGCATGAAATTTGCATATACGGATACTTTGTGACACGATATCGAGGATAAAAGGAGGGGTTGCGGGAATTCTAGTCATTCTGCAAGAAGTCGCCCGTCGATGGCGTTGTCACTACGTGATCGTGCCTTATTAGTCAAGCTGTTTTATCAACGGGATGAAAATGCCAATGGTGCTCTTCGTGAATATCGGCGGTTAAAACAGTTACATAGTTACATAACTAACTTACGAAGAATGGTTGAAAGATTTGAAAGAACAGGAACTCTTGGTGTACAACCAGGCAGAGGACGTAAACGTATAAAGCAGGCAGAAGTTGAAGAAGTTGGAACTGCCTTCAGGATCAGGCGATAGCTAATAAGCAGGGTACCAGCAGTGCACGTTTAATATCACGACAAACAGATATCCCGTTGTCGACGGTGCAGAAGATATTGCGTAAGATCCTGAAATTGTATCCGTATAAGATAACACCCATTCAAGAATTGCTCCCAGGAATTGTTTTCTTCTTCCTCTCTTTAACATCTTGATTCACTTCTTGAGGAGAATTACTAAACTTTATAATTCTTTCGGTGATCGGCTTCTGGGAGCGAGCTTTATTATTTTCTTCTTTCTTTGGTAGTGGGAGTTCCTGGGGCTTGACTTGTTGTGCTTCTGGTAATGGAGTTTTCTGCGGCTTGACTTGTTGAGCTTCTTTAGAATCCTTTTTGACTTCAGGCACGGGTTTACCTTTCGGAGTCACTGATGGAGCTCCCTTAGACTTGTTTATATTTTCTTGTTCTTTAAGTTCCTCAACCAGGCATTCTGTAGGTCGTCCCCCATTCTGCCTCTGCAATTCCTCTGTTTCTGGAGTAATTTTTTCCATTTTTGTTGTCACAGTAAGTGCATGTTCACCTTTATCTAGCTCAAGTTCATACATTCCAGCATTAACTCTTGCTGTAGCCACTGTTTTTCCTTTCCAGATGATAAGGCACTTATCGGTTCCACCTACACACGTTGTAGTGAATCCCAGCTTGGCTAACTTGCTAGTAGATAGTAGACTTCCGCTGAAAGTCGGAGTGTACAGCACGTCCTTCACTGTGATAACACGTACTTCATTCCCATTACCTGTTCTGCATCGCAGAATGCCACTGCCAACACCTTCCGCAGTGATCACTCGATTGTCTGCTAACCGTACTTTTGTCCGCACGGTGGTGTCTAAAGATGTAAAGAACTTTCTATCACAGCTCATGTGCCTTCCCGTTCCTGAATCTACATACCATTTATCACGGTTGCCTTCGCCTACTGTGAAACAAATATCTGGATCTGGAAGTCTTTCTTGATTAACCATATTTGCCGCAAGTATCTTTTCCTTTACTTGCTTTTTCTTTTTCCAAAGTCTGTACTCGGGACAATCACGCTTAAGATGGCCTGCTTTCTTCTTGCAAAAGTAGCATTCTCCATAAAACTGCGATGCTCCGCTTGCAATGCTTGATCTTTGAGCGTCTTTCCTTCTCGGCGTGCATACTTTAAGAACTTTCTCCTCATGAACCTGCCCCTCGGATGAATAACCAAGTCGTCTTTGGTACTCTTCAACCAATTTTGTCTTCACGAGGCTTAGCGTCAGATCTTTATCCGGTCTAGTCTCCAACGCTGTTATCAGTGTTGAATAACTATCCGGTAAGCTGCTCAGCATAAATGCTACCGCCAGTCTGTCCGCTATTTCTTCCCCGAGTGCTGTAATCTGGTTCAGATTGTCCTTTAACCTTTCAATAACAATTCTGTCTGACATTCTTCACGAAAGATAAGCCTAACTTCGCAATGTCCGATAATTTCACTTTAAATCTTCTTTATTCTTCAAACTCAC
>JAFIDM010009631.1:293980349-293999011 GCA_023159025.1 Thereuonema tuberculata
GTGAGTTAAAAATGAAGAAACTAAACTTTTGCTTGACATGAACTTTTTACTGCAAAGAGATCGCCATCAAAGAGAACACACTACAACAGCGCCACTTTTTCTGAACTACTTTTTCTTTTCTTTTAACTAAGCGCTGTAGATTACTTTCAGTTTCAATTAATACATTACTTTCAGTTTCTATTAGTACAAAACTTATCAAAACATTACCGTTACTGAATTAATCTAAACACAAACTGCCAGATTTATAAACATTGTAAACTTAAAAACATTGTAAACTAACAATAAGCAGGGTACCAGCAGTGCACGTTTAATATCACGACAAACAGATATCCCGTTGTCGACGGTGCAGAAGATATTGCGTAAGATCCTGAAATTGTATCCGTATAAGATAACACCCATTCAAGAATTGCTCCCAGGGGACAGAAATACCCGATTAGAGTTTGCTTTTGAGCTTTTTGGCTCGATTGGAAGTGGATGATGAGTGGCCGTGGCGCATATTATGGAGCGATGAAGCTCACTTCCTTGTGCACGGTGATATCAACACACACAACTGCCATATTTGGACTGATACAAATCCACACGTTGGTCAAGAGATCCCCTTACATTCGCCGAAAGTCACAGTTTGGTGTGGGTTCACTGCTTCTTTTATCATCGGCCCGTACTTTTATGAAGAAGTTGGTAGAAATGGACTAGTGACTTGTTCTGTCAATTCCGACAGGTATGCCGCTATGCTCGAGAACTTTGTGATACCTCAACTGCAACAAAGAAATTGCATCGATTCTACCATTTTCATGCAAGATGTTGCGCCACCGCACATCGGACGTCGGGTGAAGGATGTCTTGTGTCAACATTTCACAGACGCTAGAGTAATTAGTCGCGCATTTCCCATGAATTGGCCTCCGAGATCCCCTGATCTGAATCCTTGCGATTTCTGGTTGTGGGGCTACCTGAAAAGCATTGTGTATCAAGGACATGTTCTTGACATTCCTATGTTAAAAGATCAAATAACGTTACATGCCAGACGAATAAATGCCGATATCCTGTAAGCCACCGTCGAAAACCTCATGTATCGCTTGCAATTAGTGGAACATCAGGCTGGTGGTCACCTTGAACCAAATTTGTAGGTTGTTATAATATACGTTTTTCATTGGTATTTGGTGTTGTTATTTATTGTTTCCATTGGCAGTTATGTATTTTCTTTTTTCACACATTATGCGCTTGCAGCACCAGAATTTCCCCTATCGGCGTTGTTTAGTACTAATTTTTTTTTTCTTGACAAATCGAAACCGCATACTTTAATGTGTATGGTGGCCAAATTTTGTAACAGAGGAAAACAAAATTTGTACAAATTTAAATTTAAGCCTTTAATTTATACCTAACGATTTTTTAAAAATTAATGATATTAAAATTTAATATCTTGTGATGGGAAGTACATTCAAGCAACATGATTTTTGGATCAGATTGTATATTTTTTCCATGAAATAATTTGAATATCAAAAATTAAAAAACAAAAAAAAAAAAAAGCTTTCTTTAACCATTGGTTTGCTACCAGAAGATACTGGTAAGGTTTGTCACTCACTTCTCCCTCCCAAATGCATCTGAAAATGGAAGAAACTCAGCAGTTTGGACTATTTTTAAGAAAGCGATAGTTTCTTCTGTAAATAATCCTTACTCAGAAAAAGAAAACAGCGTTGTTTTGAAAAGCCAGCAGTCAAATGTCACTTTATTCAATAAGCAGTACATGAAGAAAAGTATCATACAAGGGATTACAGTATAATTCAGTGTTTCCCAACGTGGGGCCCACGCCCCACGAAAATTCGAAAATTCTAGAACCTGTTTGAGGGGTCTGTGTTGATATACAATACGACATTATCTATCTATTTTTCTTATGTATAATAATAACTATGTTATATTTTAATCGTAACGGTATAAAAAAGTGATTTGCTTTTTAAGAACTGTTATATTTATACTGTTTCTTATTTATTTAAATTATGAAAAATCGTAATTGTATTATTATTATTATTATTATTATTATTAAAAATATTTTTATTGTTGGGGAGGGGGCAATAAGTAATAGTAATAGGGGGCAAAAGAATTTTAGAAAGGCTTAGGTGGGGCATAGCACAAAAAAGATTTGGAAACACTGGTATAATTACTTACCGAAGGCTGTTTATTAAGGGGAAGTTAGAAAAAACAAGATATAACTGGCTAAATCAAAAGAATTTATAGTAAAAATCAATAATATATTCAACATAATAACATTTTGAATATCTTTCTTTACATTAAATTTCACAATTAATTAATTTTTAGAATGAAATTATGTAAAAAGTTACAGTAAAATTATTGCACTTTTATATTTTGAAATTTGATAAACTCAAAATATTTCTAAGAGATTAAAGATTTTTGTGGTATTTCAGATAAGAAATAAACATTTAGAAGCATTTAGTCTTTTCTGACACTGAAAATAAATCATAGAATACGATTGGAATTGAAATTAGAAAATATTAGTGCTGAGTAAATCAAATTACTGGAATCAATAATTTAAAAGGAGGAAAAGACGAAAAAAAACGTGCAAGCATAAGAATTTTTGTAGAAGTAAAGAAAAAAAGAAAGAAAAACAATGGGATAATATAAACTGGAATGTTGGTGAATGTAAGTTTCGAGTTATTGAATTCCTCATGAAGTTACTACTCAGTAAAATATAAATATTTTTCCTAACTTACCATCTGTTATTTTTTTATTGAGATTTTCAACAAACCAGCATTAATTAAAAAAGAAAGAGAAGAACAATAAAAGAAATGTCAATGGAGATCCGCAGTAAATTATCGATATTTTCTAATTATTTTTTTTTTTTCATAATTGTGATTATAAAAGTGTTAACCTTTTGGAAATAATTTTTTTCAGAAATAATGTCTATAAATGAGTTAGGTTTTTGAGATTCCGTATTTAGTTACAATAATTTAATATCGTAATATTTCTTAATTTATAATTTTCAGTGAGTGAGAAATTTTCAATGAGTTATTAATCTGTTAAAAATTGAAATTTTGTATTATTTAATTAAATAAAGTTTGAAATGCATAATAATCATTGAAAATAAATCTTACCGACTGTAGAACATTAAAAAAATAAAAAAAATTAATTGAAATTTAAAAAATAAAAGTAACAGGAAAAGAAAATTTGTACAAATTTAAATTTCAGCCTTTAATTTATATCTAACAATTTTATGAAAATTAATGATATTAAAATTTAATATCTTGTGATGGGAAGTAAATTTATGCAACATGAGTTTTGGATCAGATTGGTATATTTTTTTTCCTGAAATTATTTGAATATCAAAATATATCAAAATATAAATTGGAATGTTGGTGAATGTAAGTTTCGAGTTATTGAATTCCTCATGAAGTTACTACTCAGTAAAATATAAATACAGTGAAACCTCCACTAACGGACACTCCCGAAAAGCGGACACCCCCCAATAGCGGACAATTTTGCAATCCCCAGTCCCTTAATATAGACGTTTCCATGTATTGACCTCCGATTAGCGGACACTCCCAATAACGGACAACATTCTACAGAAAATGAACGATCTTGTGTTGCCTTTCAAAAGCAATAGAATCAGGCTACAGTAATACGTAGCGTCCAGAAGAAATTTTGAAATTATGGATCACGAACTCCAACGAAAACTCCAAACACATCAAAGTTCGGAAACGGAGACAAGTGCGATCGACTCTTTTGTCTTCGATTGATTTTGCGCTGCACGAGCAAAAAACATTTCCATTAGTGGGCCATTATTGCAAGAAAAGGCGTTGGAAGCAAAGGGGACTCTGAAGGCCTTGCAAAGTTAAACGATTAATATTCATATTGAGAAACATGTTTTCAATGCAAAAAAGAAATGTCAAACTCTTGTTAACTGATTACTTTAGTTAATAAAATTAATTTTCTATAGAATAGAAAATACTGTAATTAATTTTGTCATTATTTTAAGTAAGACATACTTAAATGGATTAGCATTCATTTAAAAAGGAAAAATAATAAACAGTTTGCAATTGTTCATATTTTTTCATAGGACAATGGTAATTGTAGAAATTTAAGATTGTACGTAATTTTTCATTAAATGACATGCTATAAGCTAAAAAATCAAAAAAAGATAGTCCTCCCCAATAGCGGACACCTCCCAATAACGGACGAAACTTCCGGTCCCGTGACTGTCCGCTATTCGGAGGTTTCACTGTATTTTTCCTAACTTACCATCTGTTATTTTTTTATTGAGATTTTCAACAAAGCAGCATTAATTAAAAAAGAAAGAGAAGAACAATAAAAGAAATGTCAATGGAGATCCATTATATCCAATCTAATAATGAATTAATTTTAGAATGAATTTATGTTATTAGTTACAGTAAAATTGATGGCACTTTATAAAATTTCTATGTAATTTTTCAATTTGATGAGATTTAAGATTTTTGTGGTATTTCAGATAAGAAATAAACATTTAAAAGCTTTAAGTCTTTTCTCACACTGAAAATAAATCATAGAATACGATTGGAATTGAAATTAGAAAATATTAGTACTTAACAAAACAAATTACTGCAATTAATATTTTAAAAGTATTTCATTGGAATGTTGGTTAATGCAAGTTTCGAGGTATTGAATTCCTTACGAAGTTACTACTTACAGTTAGTAAAGTATAATATTTTTCCGAACTTACCATCTATAATTTTTTATTGAGATTTTTAACAAAGCAGCATTAATTAAAATAGAAAGACAAATAACATTAATAGAAATGTCAATGGAGATCCCGAGTAAATTATCGAAATTTTCCCATTCAATTTTTTAATATTAAAAGCTGTTGTTAGTGGACTTTTTATTATATTATGTTAACGTAAATATAAGACTTTAATTTTTCTAAATGAAAAGTATGAAAGGAAAATGAAAATAGTGTAAAATGTGATGATTTGTTTTGCATGCAATTTAATGTATGCCATTACTTGCTTTTTTTATTGTACTGATACAGTTTAGATAAAAAAGCACTTGGAATGCTTTTTTTTTGGGGGGGGGGGGAGGATTACTTGTGTTAATCATATTATCTCACATGAACTTTTTAAGCACAAATTGTGGAAAAAAAAGTATATTTTCTCTGTTTAATTAGAGAAGATGTAGATTTAAGTGAACTGCGATCAGGATTAAGATATAACATCCATAAGTAAGAAATAGGGTGAAAACAGTGAAAAGATCTCAGATGTCTTGAAAATAGATATATTTAGCATTAATTGTATATTATTATTATGATTTTTAGGTGAATGAAGTGAACATATATGGATTGATTTCCAAATGGTTGGAATGGGAAAAATAACGATTTTTATGTTACTTGGAAAAGTCACTTAGTTGTTATAAAATATTTATTCAATATCTTTGATCTTAATTTGAATAAGTTGAAAGCTTAGGAAAATACGTAAAAAAATTCAACTTCCCTGCACAATATTATTGATTAAATATTGGAAACATATTGGTAACTTTCTTTTAAGCATTAATGATAAATCTGTAGGTAGATAGATGTTAACATTAAATTTAAGATAACAAGAAAATGTTTTGAAAATGAAACTTAAAATATTTTTTATAGCTTTAAATTTGATGAATATTTCACATTTAATAGAGTCAGCTTTTAATTTTTTTAACTGTCCAAAGACGAAAATAGAAGAAGACATGAATTTAAACTTAGAAAATAGGTCTAGTTTGATTACAAAAGATGTCAAGCTTTTGAAAATAATTTTGTTTGAAATGATAATTCAATAAGTTTAGGTTTTTTTGAGATTCTACATAAAGTTACATTTAATTTAATGTTATAGCATTTCTTCATTTGTCATCTTATTTAGTTAGACTCATTTATTTAAAATGCTATTAAAAACTGAAATGAATTTAATTTTAAGCGAGATTTCTTTTTAATGTAACATTAGATATTTGTAGAAATTCCGAGTTGTGAATTTCAGAGTTAAAATTTTAACCCTAAATTTTAGTTGAAGGCAAATTTAATTTCCTCATTGGCTTTAATTGAGTTAGCATAGAAGGTTGTCATTTTTTCATGTTTTGACAACGCGGCTAAAGTATTGTTGCTGCTCGCTGGAATAAGTCCTTCACGAGCTTAGTTTAATTGTTTCTCGTGGCGCATGGGATTATCTCGGGAGAGAGAAAGTATTGTTTCTATGTGTCTGCGGCAGTGTGCTTCTTTCTCTCGACGAGATAAGACACGGGGGAAAATCGCTGCCGAGTTTGGCAGTGAGTGTGTTTCGTTCCCTCATCGAGTATAGACGAGGGGGAAATGATGCTGTCCAGTTGAACTTCTCACCAACGAAAAGGTGTGAGAAGAAGCTCTTATTCTCACAAAGGAAAGTGAGGATGCCCGCAGAATTTAGCCGATACTAAGGTTCGCTGAGACGATAGCGATGGTAGCTGTTCCAATCTAATTGCCGGGATAATTTGGCAAAAGCTGAAAAAATATTAAGCCTAAGAAATAGAAGCCCGCATCGACGACAGGCGTACCATTGAGAAAGTAGAATCGTTCATCATCTCATCAACGTGAGAAGATACACATTTGTCAAGAGACAAAGAGAAGCCCTACCGAGTGGAAGGCTGAAGACGATTCCAGAGTTGCCTGAGCCAAAAGCGAGAGGACTAACCGCCTTAAGCAGAAGCAAGAAGCCGATAGGATTGATTGGACCGCAGACGGATACGTTATCTGCACGAAAGACACAGCTACGGGCGGGAACTTCTTTGATGTGACGAAGATAGGATCCATACCGGATGAAAAGCCTATAAAGACAAGTTCTAAACAGAGAGACGATAACTACTTCTAACATGAAGAAATTGATCCTCCTAGATTAGTTCAGATGACATGAGAAAACTACTGCCGAAGAATAACCCTAATGCCGGGATAGTCTTTTGGATTAGGAAAAGAAGACATCCGAGCAATATATCGATACGGCAAAGGACAAACAGCGCAGTCATAAGAGATAGAGTTTTCTACAAGTGTTCATCAAGCGAATCCGACGATTCGATGTAAGTAAAATTTTATTGAACTTTGTCAGTCAGCCTAATGGAAAATATAGAAGCAAGATAGGCCTAGAAATATCAGTCACTGGGAATAAGTTAGGATCTTAAGAATTCAACGAATTCGTTTTAGAGTAGAAGTTAGCAACGAGCAGTTATCAGTTTATATTTCTAGTGTAGAAGAATAGATATATTAAAGCTTCTAGAACTTGTACAGCTATACATTAGTTGGATAATCATTGAAGAAAAGAGACTTAGAATTCTAGTGACAGCGGCTGTAGTAAAAGCAGCGTAAAGAAGCTTCTATAAAAGGAGCGTAGAGATGCTTTAGTAAAAATAGCATAAAGACGGCTGTAGTAAAAGCAGCATAGAGATAGCTGTAGTAAAAGCAGCGTAAGGACGCTTTAGTAAAAGGAGCGTAAAAATGCTTTAGTAAAAGGAGCGTAAAGATGCTTTAGTAAAAGGAGCATAAAGATGGGTTCAGTAAAAGAAGCACAAAGAGATTAGACTGCCGAAAGAATCAAGATTGCTAACGAGAAGCAAGTCGCCCCCTAAGAAGAACAGAATTATTAATTTTAAGGACATTGAAATTTAAAGGATCCTAGTAGAAATACTGGATCATTACTGAGCTTACATTTATTAAGCTATTTGTAAATATTTTGTTGCCTTATTAAATGAGTTTAAAGATTTCCAAGTTTTAGTATTATTTACTAAGGTAGTTTCGAGCACTTATTCATACTCTGCTGTTAGACTTCGTTAAAAATATAATTTAAAACTTTACAATATGAAAATGACTAAATTTGTTCTTTAGTGGAATGAATTAAATTAAAATGACTTTTGTATCATAAAGTGTAAAGTGATTTAAATTACATATTGGTTAAAAAATTTTTACGTGCTAAAAACTTCTAATAAAATATTGCCACCAATATAGCACACATTTATTAAAATATTATTTACATTTAAAACCTGGACGTACGCATTCGATCCCCCGCCTTTATTTGGGGACCTTTTTCAAGTCACTGGATAAAAAAGAGAAAAAAAAAAAACGTTTACCTCCTGCAGGAGTCGTCAAAAAATGATTCCCTTGGTGATATGGGTAATGTTGTTTGAGTCTCCCTCTGGTGTTGGGTGTTAGAGTCTTTAATCCGTCGTCTGCTAATTATGAAATAAAGGCGCTATGACTTTAGATTTTTGGAATTTAACTTAAATGCCATATTCAAGCACATTGCTAGTGGATAAGTCTATATTTATATTTATATTTATATTTATAAGTCTATCTATATTTTAATTCATAGATCTAATAAAATATTGCCACCAATATAGCACACATTTATGAATCCATAATGATAAAAACAGGCAAAAATTACAACAAGGACTTATCCACTAGCAATGTGCTTGAATATGGCATTTAAGTTAAATTCCAAAAAACTAAAGTCATAGCGCCTTTATTTCATAATTAGCAGACGATGGATTAAAGACTCTAACACCCAACACCAGAGGGAGACTCAAACAACATTACCCATATCACCAAGGGAATCATTTTTTGACGACTCCTGCAGGAGGTAAACGTTTTTTTTTTTTCTCTTTTTTATCCAGTGACTTGAAAAAGGTCCCCAAATAAAGGCGGGGGATCGAATGCGTACGTCCAGGTTTTAAATGATTTAAATTACATTTTATTTTAAAAAAAAAGTCAGCTTCATTAGAAAACAAGAATTTAGAATATAGAAAATAACTACTCACTGCGCTCTTTTGTTTAAGGAGATTTTAGTTAATGCAGAAAGAAAAATAAATGTAATGGTTAATCAAAAGAATGTATAGTAAAATCAATAAAAATAATTAAAAGCTTATGTTCAGAAATTGGTTTTGAAATATGGTTACAATTATTTTAAAGTTATAGAAAGTTGAAAGTTCACAAATCACGTGAAAGTATTAACAAAGATGTTTACCCAAGTTCTTTTTGTATATTTTTTTTTTGTGGAAATATTATTAAAATTCTAAGTTTTAGAAGAATTTCTGCAATTTTAGGAATTAAGTGTTTTTCTAATATTAATCATCATCACGAATGCAAATAAATGTAATAACTTATAGTACATTTATTATAAACACAAATTTTCGAGGAGATAAAAATACGTCTCCTCTTTATCAAGCCTACATAATAAACACAAGTTATGCTAAATTAACAATCTTAAGAAGAGGGCAGGCGAAAATAACATTAATGAATTGTTTGAACAAACCTTTTAATAGATTTGTTTAGTAGGAATGGCTAATGATTTTATAAATAATTTATGTTCACTTTGTCATAACACTATAAAATTCGATGAATTAGATTGTTAATTACTTTTATGGTTGGATTGTTTTAAATCTATAAAAAGGTTTCTTTCACCAATTCATTAATGTTATTTTGACATGCCCTCTTCTTAAGATTGTTAATTTATCGTAACTTGTGTTTATTATGTAGGCTTGATAAAGAGGAGACGTATTTTATCTCTTCGAAAGTTTGTTTGTAATAAAAGTACTTTAAGTTATTACATTTATTTGTGTTAGTGAAGATGATTAATATTAGAAATTCTAAAAGAGAAGGGATTAAGAAGAAGTACGGTATATATAATTAAGTGTTTTTGTTTACTTTTTTGTTTACTAACTAAAACATTGTTCTTTTCCTATCTTCCATTCATACAAGGTTACAATTAACGCCAAATGAGTAAAAAGTAATTAAAATTCTTGAGGAATACATGAACTGAATCAAGATTTTCATGATAGTAGAATCTTTGTAAATTAGACTTGAGTTTGTCGCCAGGAAATTGGCACATAGCCAAAGTTATTGAGGAACAATAGAAGATTTCAAGACCTAGTGGAAATTCAGGTTCAAAAACTTGCTAGTTAAATGTTTCATTCCCAAGGATACCTTAAAATTTGAGCAAACAAATATAGCTGATAAATAGATATTCTGAAAGAAGGATTGCACAGTGAGGTTAGCAACTAAGCATTGTTAAGTCTAAGAACAATTCCTGACAAAAGAATCCATTAGGGGATATGTTTGGATGGTAATTCCGATTTGTTCCATCAGATTATGACCTTCATGCTGTAATAAATGATTTAGGGGTGAAATACTTTTCCGTAGACATTATTCTCTTTCGTAATGAGGACACAAAAAAGGGATGTACATTCTCATACTATTTTTCATGGGATTCATTTTTTGTTGGTTAGCTTTTTCTTTTTTTTTTTTTTTGGTAGTTACATTAAAAAAATAAATTTATAACTGAAAGAGTTATCTTCAATGTTTTCTAATAACTAGAGTTAAATGACCCGTTACTGGAAGAATATTCAAGATTTCTGAAGAATTCCATTAGAAAAAAGATATTTATAATGATTAATCCACTTTTAATGATAAGTTCCAAATAAAGAACGAAACATTCTACTGTATTATTAAGAAATGTCAAATATGAGTGCGAGAAATTCCATAATTTGCTTAAACTAAAACTATTTAACTATTGAATGTTATGTTCTAAGATAATGTAACGGTTTTGAGTTAAAAAAACATATGATTAAATTTAAAGTATACAACTGTTTATTATTCAGAAAGCAATTTTACCGACTATAAAATATTAAATAAAATAAAATATCTTAATTGAAGAAACAAAAAGAATAGAAAAGAAAAAATAATATTCAACTTAATCGTATTCTTTTCTGCTTATGGGAAATTACTTCCAGACTATCTAGTGAAAATTATCAATTCAAGACCTGTATTTCAGTTTATTCGAAGAATTATAACATTCTACAGATGGATTGAAAAATCATGTACTGATGTAACTAAAAACATTATGTAATGAAAATTGAATGTTGAGATATGCACATATATACAGTAGTTTGTTTAGATGAATTTATCCTTTGAGATAACTGTTCAATTTTATAATAAAGTATGTCTTGTGATTCTTCACCTACGTAACTAAGAACCTAAAATTTTGCTTTAACTATGCTTTAAGAAAAGTTATTTTGAATTTTTTATTTAGCTTAGTAATAAATAAAAATTAACTATCTCTTACTAATAGCCAAATCATATTAATTTCTCGTCCTTGTTTTGCTCACTGAAATTATCAAATTGTTTTCGGTGATAAGTTTCTATCATTTGTTCTTATTTTTCAAATCAAATGGTCACTGAAATGTAAATCAGTGCTTCATGTAATTCGCGATGCTTTATTAAGTCTTTTAGAGCCATGAACCAATCAGCGCCGAGATCTCAAAACTTCGAGTTTCATCTTTTGTTAATGCTGAAAGACGCCTTTTTCAAAGCAATTTCGGGAGAATATCAAATGACTTTTAACAAGTTGTCCATCTGTTCGAATCTTATTGTATATTGTATTTTATTTTATGAGGAAGCGGAGTACATTTCGACTGCAAAGGTTAAGCTGTCGAACAGCGATAAATACTCCTACATTTCTTTGTTATTGTGATGAAACTTCAATAAAACATAAAAAAATCTCTTCAAAGAATTGGCTACATTCTGCGCAAAGAATACATTTATTTCAGTAAAAATATTATTTAGTTTCCAAAGATAATCTCCTCACTTCGATACCTAATTCATAATTGGATAATCTTGCATTCAGTCGAAATGGTGGCCAAAATGGCGTCGACGAGTTCGATGACGTGTCTCCATGTTTAAATGCTATGTCACAGCTTCGCCGGTTCTGATTGGTGCTCAATAATCATAGGTGATTGAAATTCCCTAATTTTACAACAAGTTCTAAAGCCAATTTAATGATAGGATTATTGGCGACAGATGCAAATCTCACGATAATGATCTTCAATTATCAGTGATCAAAACTATGATGAAAAATAGGACCATGTGATTTGGCTATAAGTACTTTTCATGTTGACAGCTTCGAAAGTAAGTTAATGGAAGATTACTTTCAAAAAAATAACATAAATAAAATTTGAAATGCTTAACAATCTTTGAAAATAAATCTTACCGACTACAGAATATTAAAAAAATAAAAATTGTTACTTAAAATGATGAAAAAGAAAATTAACAAAAGAAAAGAAAATTTATACAACTTTCAATTTATGATAAAACGTCGACCATAAAAGTGCTTAAATGACAATATCTTGTGATGGGAAGTGAATTTGGGTAAATTGGTTTTTGATTAAAATGGTATATTTTTTTTCCTGAAATTATTTGAATTATCTATCGAAAATTGAAATAAAATAAGCCTTTTTAACCATTGGTTTGCCGAGGAGATACTAGTAGGGATTGTAACTCCACCCTCTCCCAATTGCAGCTGAAATTGGAAGAAATTCAGCAGTTTGGACGATCGCATTTATGAAAGTGATCGTTTCTTTTGTAAATAATCCATAAGTAGAAAAAGAAAACACCTTTTTCTTGAAAAGCCAGCAGTAAAATATCACTTTATTTGATAAGGAGCACATGAAGAAAAGTGTGGTAGAAGGGATTACACCAAATTTACAGAATAATTACTTAACGAAGGCTTTTTATTAAGGAGATCAGAAAGATATTTTTTTTTTGGATCAGAAATTATTTGAATTACATAAAATGTCACTTATTCAATAAGCAACACATAAAGAAAAGTGCATTAGAAGGAATTTCACGAAATTTACAGAATAATTACTTACCGAAGGCTGATGTTAAGGAAAAAAAACAAAAACAACTGGTTAAATCAAAATAATTTATAGTAAAAATCAATAAAATACGGTCGATATAATAATATTTTAAATAATAATTAACTAATTTCAGAATGAAATTATGTTATTATTTAGGCTACTATAAGATTGTTGGTTACTTTTAAAAACGCTATTTAATTTTTAAAACTTGATAAACTCAACAAATTTCTAATGAATTTAAGATTGATATTTGGTATTTTAATAAGAAATAAACATTTAGGAGCATTTAGACTTTTCTGATACTGAAAATATATTCTAGGAATTGAAATTAGGAAATATTAGTATTTTACAATACAAATGTATGGAATTATTAATTTAAAAGCACATAAAAAAGAAAAAAAGTATAAGGAACAGAATGTAAATTTATAGTATTTTGCAACTTCAATTCTTAATATAGTATTACTTTTTTTTTTGAGAATTAAAGACAAAAGAAAGGAAAATTTTGTTTTCTGACTGTAAGTTTCTGGTTATTCAAGTAGATACGAAGTTTCTGTCTAGTAAAGTATAACATTATTAGTAACTTACCGTCTATTTTTTATTGTTGAGATTTTCAACGAAGCAGCATTAATTTTCAAAAAGAAAGAGAAGAACATTAAAAGAAATATCAATTGAGCTTTGGCGTAAATTTCTGATTAAAGTTTTTGAGATTAAAAACAGTTGTTAGTGGTTTTTGTATTATTTTGTGCAGATAGAATGAGCTTTAATTGAAAATGATTGTTAAATGTAGGAAGTGAACGCATTTGAATTGATTCCAAATTGGGAAAAAAAAACCGATTTCTATTCTATGTTGTGAATGTTACTTTCTTAGTGAAAAAATACTTACTCCACTCTACATATGCATTTAGAGGAAAAAAAAGAAAAAAGAAAATAAAACAACAACCGAATATTCATAAAGAATCAACAAAAGAATCATAAAGTAATTGTTTAATCTGTTAATCTGTTGGAGTTCATTAATGAAATCCTACTTTTGAAAGGTTTGAGAATAATTTAGTCTGAGAAATTTTCCATTACATTTTCTATTAGTTTTTAAGTAGATGATTTAAATTTCATTCAGCTGAGTTATCATCACTATCTGAATTAACAATATTTATAAAATGTAAAGATTATCAGCTGTACGGAGGGTTGATTCACATTTATTAAATCGATTTCAAGGGCTCGCTCTATCTCGTACGTGCACGAGACGCAGCATTGTTGCGTTCGAATCAGAGATTATAAGCCTGTAGTTTATTACCTGTTACCTGGAATTGTATTGCATTCTAAATTTACCGCCAAAAATCCCAAATTGGTGGGAGGGGTACATGGTTGCCCTTTCCGATGATAAATATGCCGCTTCAAAAATTGTGCACACGTGCAAACTCCGAAATTTTAATGTTTCCAAGTCCACCGTCAAACGGGTAATAGCACAAAGTATGAAGCCCATCAGCCAAGAGCGGGGTAAGCCACAGGCCCGAAAACAACACCCACGACCGGCAGCAATTCCTAACGTTATTAAGAAAGTGAAGGCTATGATTGTCGGCGAGAATCCTAGCACCCAAAGGGCGGTTGGGCAGGCTGTAGGAGGCATTAGGATAATTAGGCGTGATCTGCAATTAGAAAAGCACCATAAAGCTCGCGTTTATCGCCTACTTCCTCGACACGTTGCTGAAAGAAAGACCAACAGCCGAAAGCTTTACGAGCACCACTTATCGGGAGAAAAATGGAAGTACTTCACTACTTTGGACGAGGCATGGATCTACCTTAGTGATACCAAGAAGCCAAGGGCAATATTTTATCGCCCTTTTGATGCCAAAGGATGATTCGAGTGGTACCGCGAATGCAAAGAAAACTTTTCGAGAGCATTCATGATTGTTGCGGATTACAGATACAGAGGAAAGCTGCCGCTGAGGAAGCTACCTGCAAAGGTCAAGATTAATGCTGCCTCTTACCGAGAGCATTTCCTGAAACCCTTGTATCGTGACGATATTCCCGCTTTGTATGGCAGTGAGTGTGGTTTCATGAGGACAAGGCGTCGAGTTATACAGCTAGACGACCCAGGTGTACATATGGCGACTGAAACCGGAAAACCAGCAATCCCATACAGAATGATTGCTGTAAAATCCCCGGATGCATCTCCAATGGACTTCTGCGGGTTCGGATTACTTAAACGGGCTCTGGGAACAGGGCGACTGAAAACAGTAGAAGGGCTTTGGAATGCAAAGAGGAATGGAACAAAATCCCTTCGTCTACCTCCAACGTAGTCTTCTTCAATAAAAACTGGGATGCACAGCCATTGCCAGAATGTAGAGGCACCCCATTGAACACAACCGATGATGGAGAAAAGAGTTCTGCTAAGTCAATGACGTGATCAAAATCGACCAAATAAACGTCAATCAACCCTCCATACTTTAAAAATAGTGTACTAATACTGTAGGATTTTCATGGATATTGGTTTTTTTTCCTTCAAATAAAAATTCACAAATAAATTTCAATGGTTAGATAGAAAGTATCAGTAAAAAGACCAACCAAGCTTAAAAAAACACTAAGTATTTAAAAAATTCAGACGCCGTTTCATCACACGGCACGGGTCTTTTACAACGGTACCTTTTTATTGAATTATGAAACTTTTAAGCACACATTAAAGTGTTTTTAGACAGAAAGTAAAACTAATTTATGACAACTAAATTTATGATAAGGAGAAATTTAAAATATTTCTTATAGATTTCAAATTTGATAAATTTGTAAATTTTTGGAAACAATTTTATTAAAAAAAAAACGACTCCAATAACTTCAGGATTTTGAGATTACACTTATTTAATACATATATAGTTTTCGAATTCTGTGTCACAAAGCTGCCTTGCAAGTCTCACATCTAATACAGCGCAGATGTAGTAGTGTCGAATGACCCAAGTGTTGAAGGAAACTATCCTGCAGAGGTTCTTCACACACTCACATTTTTTCAGCATGTCCCCTCATCAGCTGAGCTCCAAGAAAGGATCAATTGTAATGCTCCTTCGCAATCTCAATCCAAAAGAAGGACTCAAAGAAAGCATATGATTGGTCGTCATCGCAATTTAATCATGGTATAAGTTCTTTCGGAAAGCTATAGAGATGATATCGTCAGTATTTCTAACATCGATTTCAATTTGCCATTCCACCCTGTAATGCCCGTATCACGCCTTCCAGTAAACAAATACATTTACGTTCCTAGCAATGTATTCATTTTAGTTTTCTAGTAGTCAAAATATATGACGGGCAAATACTCTCGTGTTCTAATATTTCTATATTTAACATCTTATTTAGTTACAGTTTCAGTAAAAAAGCAAATAAACATTAAAATTAATTAATTTTAAACGAAATTTCAATTTAATGGAATATCATTAATTGAAATGACGAAGTCTGTTCTGTAGCTAAAAGAAGTAAATTAAGTGACTTTTGTATCACAAAGTGTAATTTGCTTTGAATTACATTTCATGAAAAAAAATTAAGCTTAATTAAGTAAAGAAACAATAATTGAAGATTTAGAAAAAAA
The DNA here is from genome assembly GCA_023159025.1 of Thereuonema tuberculata. Classification (NCBI taxonomy): domain Eukaryota; kingdom Metazoa; phylum Arthropoda; class Chilopoda; order Scutigeromorpha; family Scutigeridae; genus Thereuonema; species Thereuonema tuberculata. The sequence goes on from JAFIDM010009631.1 coordinate 293,996,575, forward strand.
CTACTTACTCCGCTCTAATTGTTTAATCAGGTATAGTTAATGCCGAAAGAAAAAAAAACGTAATGATTAATCACAAGAATACATTGGAAAATCAGCAAAAATTATTAAAAATAATATTCAGTAACTGATTTTGAAATCCTTAAAATTACAAATCCAATTACAATAATATTAATTAATATTAAGGGATTTGCAGATTGTTTTTTATTTTCCGAATTATATGTAAGTGTTAAGAAAGATAAGTATTAAGTAAGTCAATGCAAATATTTTTTTTTGTCAAAATTTTTTAAAATTTCTAAGTTTTATAAAAAATAATGTAATATTTTGTAATTAGCTATTATTGTTTACTTTTTATTTTTATTTTTTTATCTTTTTATTATTGTCTACTAATAATAACATTTTTCTTTTTCTATCTTACATTGATATAAAGCTTATAATTAACTCCAAGGAATTAAATTTAAATTAAAATGCTTGAGTAAAACAAGAATTGAGTTAAGATTTTCATGATGGTAGAATCTTTGTAAATTAGACTTAAGTTCGTCAGCAAGAACTTGGCACATAAACAAAGTTATTCAGGAACGATGGAAGGTTTCAAGACCTAATGGAAATTCATTTTCAAAAACCTGCTAGTTAGATGTTTCATTCCCAATTACAACTTATATAGGGGAGATCCGTGTATTATGGACCATCGTGTAATATGGACCTTGTTGAAATTTATTCGTTCACCACTAGTTCGTTGAACCATCCCATTGCCTTTAGTGAATATTATTGTTATCCAAAGCAGGAGGTGATTTTAACATGTGTGCCTTCATTTCGACGAGTATTAAATTGTGTTTTCCGTTTTATATGATCATGATGTAAAGGTATGTTAGAATGAATGTATTACTTTCTGTTGTTAGGTAATTTTAATATAACTTTCACATTAATAGTAGCAAATGTACTTATTTTCTTCACAATCCATTTTCGGTTTGCTCCATTAGATTATCACTTTCTTGTTCCAATAAAGGATTCCCTTAGGTTTAGAACACTTCTCAGTATATAAAGAATAATTTATTTCTATGCTGTGTCGTTAACGAGAGCACGAAAAAAGGAATGGTACACTGTCGTGGGATACGTGTGTTGCAATTTTTTTTATTGTATGTTTGCTTTTTTGTGTTTGGTAGTCATAAAAAATGAAATTTATAACTGAAGTGTTTTCTGTATATTGTGGTTAAATGAACTTAAAATGTAAGAATATTCAAGGTTTCTGAAGAATTCCGACACAAAAAAGATATTTATAATGATTAATCCAATTTTAATGATAAGTTTCAAATGAAGAACGAAACGTTGCTAGAAAAACAGATTCTATAATCTGCTTAAACTGAAACTACTTAACTATGGAATGTTAGGTTCGAAGATAATCTAACGGTTTTGGGTTAAAAAAAATTGGATTAAATTTAAAGTATGCAATTGTTTATTATTCAGAAAGAAATCATAATATTAAATAAAATAAAAGTATCTTAATTAATGAAGCAGAAACAATAGAAAAGAAAAAATAATATACAACTTAATCGTAATCTTTTCTGCTTATGGAAAATTACTTCCAGACTATCTACTGACAATTATCAGTTGAAGACCTGTATTTCAGCTTATTCGAGGAATTATAACATTCCACATTGCTGAAATACTGTACTGCATTTATCTAAAAACTTTATGAAATGAAAGTTGAATGTTGAGATATCCACATACATAGTTTGTCATAATACTGAACAGTTATCTCAAAAGATAAATTCATCTAAATAAACTAAGTCATTTGATAGAAACTTTCACAATTTCATTTAAATTATATATATACTACAGCAAATTACTCATGTGACAACTATTTATTCATTATATTTCGTCAACTCTGAGCTAGATGACTTCTTCAGATTAGAAAGATAGGGATAACTTATCCCTCTTGTTTAAATTAATCTAAATAAAAAGAATGTCATAATTAAATAATCATTAACAATCTGTAGTTTAGACAACAGAATTTTGTGACGAATGACAATAAATGTAATAGCTATTAAGAAACCATTGTTAATCCTGTAATTATTAATGTAGCTATTACATTTATTGTTATACGCCACAAAATTCTATTATCTAAACTACAGATTGTTAATGTTTATTTAATTATGAAATTCTTTTTATGTACATAAATTTAAAAAAGAGGGATAAGTTATCCCTATTTTTCTCATCTGAAGAAGACATCTCGCTTCAGAGTTGACGAAATATAATGAATAAACAGTTGTCACAAGAGTAAGTTGCTGAAATATATACCATATGTCATTTGATTGTTGAATTGCGATTAATTAACAAACTATGTTTTAAGACAACAGTTAAAGTTAGGACAAAGAAACTAAGTTACCTCGTAATAAGTACTTTTGATGCTGACAGTTAGGAAACTAATTTAATGTAAGAT
>JAFIDM010009631.1:294009722-294021027 GCA_023159025.1 Thereuonema tuberculata
AAAAAAAAAAAAAGCAAAAAACAAAGTTAGTATTCTCGTTTATTTTGGTTTTTAATTAGAAGTACTTTAATTCAGAAAATAAAGTAAAACATATACTGTATACCGGGTGATTCAGAAAGTACTGGTGGCTTCACCGCCCCATATCTTTTAAACTACTGCTCATAAAAATCTGAAACTTTTTATATAAATATAAATACCCCCAATATATCGTATATTTAAATAACTGTTGTTATGTTGTTTAAACTCTAAAAGTCTGGATCCAATATTCAAATGATACAGAAACCTAATTAGGAAAATGTAATCAAAACACTACTATATTTTTTTGAAAATGGATTCTGACAAATGACTTTTTTGGGAGACAGTCGAATATTTTTTTGGATAATAATTTCGATATATCGGGGGTGTTTGAACGCAAATAAAATGAATTTCAATAATAATGAATAAATAATAACATGAAAATGTAACTCTTGTATGTTTGACGTTTTTATATAAAAAGTTTCAGATTTTTTATGAGCAGTAGTTTAAAAGATATGGGGCGATGAAAGCCACCAGTACTTTCCAGTACTTTCTGAATCACCCGGTATACAGTATATGTTTTACTTTATTTTTCTGAATTAAAGTACTTCTAATTAAAAACCAAAATTAACCAGAATACTAACTTTGTTTGTTTGTTTTTTTTTAAAAATAAAGAAAAACTAAAATTCAATTAGTGAAGTATTACATTTAAAACTCTTACATAAACACTTAAAATAAAAGCACAACTGAAATAATTTTAAATACAAACAGTAAATGAGTATCATCACCACATGAGAAAAAAAAAGTTTAGTTAATTAAGTTAACTAATTAATTAAAAAAAACAAAGTTAACGAGAAGATTATTTATTTACTTCTAATCTTAAATTGGTTTTCTGTTTAAAATTCATAACATAAACGGAAAAAAACTTACATTAGGCTATCATAAAGAAAAAAGGTACAAAAAAAAAAATAAATAAAAAAAAAGAGAAAAAACAAAAAAGTAAAAAAATAAAATGAAATTAAAAATAAAATAAAAATTACTTGAAACCTGACGGGAATCGATCCAAGGACCCGTCGATTTCAAATCCGCTGCGCTAACCATTACTCCAGGCTTGCACTTGCTTTCTAATGTCATCAGTGAGTTAATAAGGCACTTGAAAATCGACGAAAATAATGCCGAATATCTCGAAATCTAAAGAGCGTTGGCCCCAACATGTATATATATTTTTGAAATATTTGATGTGTACTTTCATCTCACAAAAGGGCACTTGAATTCTAAACATACAGGCTGTGTCGACTCCTTGTAAGTATGTTCTTTAATGGAAAGAAATAAACAAAGTTTAGTGCTTTCATTTACCTTTTATTTGAAAAAAATTTTGATTAGTTAAGTAAATAAACAATAATTGACGATCCAGATAATAACTACTTACTCCGCTCTAATAGTTAAATCAGGTATAGTTAATGCAGAAAGAAAAAAAAAATCCGTAATAATTAATGACAAGAATTATAGTAAAATCAGCAAAAATTATTAAAAGCTTATACTCAAAATATGCTTTTGAAATCCTATATAAAGTTACAGCAATCTTAATATTATGGAATTTATAGATTATGTTTTTTTTTTTTGTAAATTTTTGTTTTCCGAATCACATATAAGTGTTAATAAAGATATATGTTAAAAGTCGAAGTAAATAAGTTTTTTTGGTGAAAATAATTTTAAAAATTTAAAGTTTTAGAAGAAATTAGGTAATGTTTTGAAATTATTTATTATTATTGTTTACTTTTTATTCCCTAATTATAACATTTTCCTTTTCCTATCTTCGATTGATGTGAGCTTATAATTATCTCGAAGGAAATAAAATCTAAGTAGCCGTGCCGGCGTGGATTAGACGGCGGTCTCCCACGAGGCTGATACGTCGGCTCCTGGGTTCGAATCCCGGTTGGCTTGGACGTTTTCTTTCTTTCTTGTGCTTGACTGCTTCTTCTTTTTCTCTTTCTCTTCCACCGTCTTGTGAAAATTTCAAATGGAAACAAAAATTTCAACAGTTCTGACCTTTGTAGGTTAGTGCGATAAATCCAGAAGGATAAAAGCACACGAGGGGTGTGCCCACGGCCCTACGCCCAATAACATAAAAAATAAAATCTAAATTAAAATTATTGAGGCATACATGAACTGAATCAAGATTTTCATGATGGTAGAATCTTTGTAAATTAAGACTTGAGTTCGTCAGCAAGAACTTGGCACATAAACAAAGTTATTGAGGAACGATGGAAGGGTTTCTAGGATTTCTGAAATTGAGGTTCAAAAAATTGCTAGTTAGATGTTTCATTCCCAAGGAAATCTTAAAATTTGAGCAAATAAATATATAGATGGTTTGTAAATCGATAGTCTGCAAAACTGAAGGAATACATTTGTGAGACTGCCACTGAAGCAAATACAATTTTTTGAAACGACATAGTCGAGTCCACATGCACTTCCTGAAATCTATTAAGAAATAATTAGCTAGCACACATTTCCTGTGTGCTCCATTTTGTTATCACTTTCTTCCTCCAATAAATGATTCCCTTGGGTTTAGAACACTTCTCAGTATATAAAGAATAATTTATTTCTATGCATTGTTGTTAACGAGAACTAGGAAAAAGGATTACACTGTCGTAGGGTAAATGTCTTCCAATTTTTTTATTGTATGTTTGCCTTTTTATTTTTGGTAAATCATATAAAAAAAAGAATATTCCAAGGTTTCTGAAGAATTCCAACATAAAAAAAGACATTTACAATAAGTTATCCATTTTTAATGATAAGTTCCAAATAAAAAACGAAATGTTCTACTGAATCATTAAGAAATGTAATGTATAAAATGAAATGTAAAACAATATAAGTTTGCTAGAAAAACAGATTCTATAATCTGCTTAAACTAAAACTATTTAACTATTGAATGTTATGTTCTAAGATTATGTAACGGTTTTGAGTTAAAAAATATGATTAAATTAAAAGTATACAACTGTTTATTATACAGAAAGAAATCTTACCGACTATAAAATATTAAATAAAATAAAAGTATGGTTAAAAGTTCAGCCTGCACACAAGCATAAAAATTTAATTTCCACCAGCGGGCACCACCCGGACGTCAGTCCTTCCTGATTCGTCCTCCAGTTCACCAATGGACACTCCAAGCAGTTCATTGGTCCTCTTCTCCTTAAATAGAAGAATTGAGAGCTACTTGGATCACTTCCCACTGAAGAAGCCTCATCTAAAGAGAGGCGAAAGCTTTGGACCTCCTATGTTTTAATGTTTTTAGTGTTTTTTAACTTTTTATGCTTGTGTGCAGGCTGAACTTTTAACCATATTTATTAGCACACGTAAAAACTTTTTAGTATTAAAATAAAAGTATCTTAATTGAAGAAACAAAAAGAGTAGAAAAAAAATATACAACTTAATCGTATTCTTTTCTGCTTATGGGAAATTACTTCCAGAATATCTAGTGACAATTATCAATTGAAGACCTGTATTTCAGTTTATTCGAAGAATTAAAGCATTGTTCCGATGGATTGAAAAATCCTGTACTGACGTAACTAAAAGCATTATGTAATGAAAGTGGAATGTCGAGGTATCCACATACATACCGTAGTTTGGTGTTTAGATGAATTTATCCTTTGAGATAACTGTTCAATATTACAATATTTATGTCTTGTGATTCTTCACCTACATAACTAAGAACCTACAATTTTGCTTTAACAATGCTATTGTTTTGAAAAGTTATTTCAAAATGTTTTATTTAGCTTAGTAATAAATAAAAATGAACTATCTTGTAGTAATAGCCAAATCATATTTATTTTCCGTCATTGTTTTGAATCACTTATATTATCTAGTTGTTTTCGGTGATAAGTTTTTATCATTTCGATGGCTTAGCGCAAAAGTAGCGAATATCCATAAGCTTAAGCATGGATATTCGCTACTTTTGCGCTAAGCCATCGATTTGTTCTTAGTCTTCAAATCAAACGGTCATCGGAATGTGAATCACGTCTTCATTGTGATTGGAGATGCTTTATTAAGTCTTTTAGAGCCATGAACCAATCAGCGACGAGATCCAGTGATTATTATCAGTTGAAGAATTGTATTTCAATTTATTCCAAGAATTATACATTCCACCGACATATTGCTTAAATCCTGTACTGATGTAGCTAAAAGCATTATGAAACAAGTGAATAATTTTGTACTAAAGCATAAATTTAAGGATCAAGATTTGTCGGTTGTTAATGTGTTAGAATACGGAATATAAAAATAGGGAAAGGGATAGAAAAAAAAAAGAAGAAGGAGGAGGGGGAGAGGGGAAAAAATTGGTTTATTATGACGTTGCTTGTGGAGTTCGATAGCAGACTGCTTGTTCCGATCTGTTCATTACTAAATTTGACACTAGATGGAGGTCCATTTATTCTTTCATTTTAGTCACAATAACGAATCTAACAGAGGGAGATTACACTTTGGGGACGGGGGGGGGGGCACATAAAATGTAATGAGATTTGTTTTGCTTGTAACTTACCGTATAACGTTATTTATTTAATAAACAGTATTGATGCAATTTTTGTAACAAGTATTTGGAATGCACTTATGAAGTTACTTGTGTTAATCATAATATCATTCTTCAAAATTTGAAGCATTAATTAGAGAAGAATTTAATTAACACTGCTCACAATTAAAAACACATTTCCATTAATTAAAAAATAGAATATAACATTTACAATGTTTCAAACCCTCATCTTGTTTCTATATGGTCCTTTTTCAAGTATCTTACTCCTTCTGACCGATATACAGATTATCGTGGCCGTTGTTCGTCTTACATCTTATCCCATATATCGTTCCCTGTTTTTGGAGAATCTCTTCATTGTTATTTTTGGACTTTTCTTTACGATTAAGTATGTTTCCAATGGTATTATTAGGACGGCATGCTAATCCAATACCTGACCTACTCAAAATTGGCTTCAGTCTTTTAAGTAAGACCTCATAATAAGTAACTGGCACGTAGCTGTACTTTTTTACATCTTGTTTCAGAGATACAATGAAGAGATTCTCAAAAACAGGGAACGATATATGGGATAAGATGTAAGACGAACAATCGCCACGATAGAAATAACGAGTGTCTGTATATCGGTCAGACGAAACGCTGTTTAAACACGCAATTAAAAGAGCATGATTATGCGGTTAAAAAAGAAAATATAGCATCTTACAGTTAAGTCAATAATCATGAAGTGGACACGAGTAATCCTATTATTTTTGGAAGGAGAAATGACGCGTATCTGAGAAAGTTCTATGAGTCTGGTATGATGAGGATTCAAAAAACCTACAACCAAGACCTCTCTACCCCCAACGTCATAGAATATGGCCTTTAAATGACTTGGTTGGTTCTTTAATGATAAAAAGAAAAAAAGAGGGGGAAAAAAAAGGAAAGAAAAGGGGGAGCAAAAAGTTTTTTTTTCTATCTTTACAAAATAATTCCTTAAAAAAAGCGCTTTTGATCAATAGCAGATAACTGTTTCCTTTACAAAAGTTAACATCACCCACACTAGATGGAGACTGTGTATCCTTTGTAGATTTCACGGTCATTCTTATGGACGCATCCAAACATGGAGGATCATTATTTAAACTAGGAGTAAGATACTTGAAAAAGGACCCTATAGAAACAAGATGAGGGTTTGAAAGGTTGTAATTGTTATATTCTATTTTTTAATTAATGGAAATGTGTTTTTAATTGTGAGCACTGCTAATTATTACAACGGCACGTTAAAGATTTTTTAATTAGGGAAGAATTTGTTATTTTCTTTATTTAAATAGACTAGAGAAGATGTAGGTTTAACTGAACACAATGACGGTTAAGGTATAACATCCCTAAGCAAGAAATCAATGTCTAACAAGATGAACCGATGTCTTGAAAAAGCAGATAGAATGTGCTTTAATTGAATATGATTGTGAAGTGAAGTGAATTTATTTGCATTGACTCCAAATTGGGAAAAAAAAAGATTGTTATTTTATGTTACTTAGTTGTTAATGTTGTTTTCAACATCTTTGGTTTTGTATAAACAAAAGATTTAATATGCCAGAAATTAACATAAAACATAGAGAATTTTCTGTGTCATTTCTCTATGCATTATCTTTGGTTTTAATTTGAATAAGTTGAAAGCTTATAAAAAGTTTAAAATTTCTTCAACAATGTTATTGACTAAATATTGGAAACATTATTTTATTTCATAACTGCTTTAAGCATTAATGATAATTAACAAAATTCTGAATTAAAACAGAAAGTAGTTGCATATAAATAAAAAGTTCTTCGTGAAAGTTATAGAATAAATACTTACTCCACTCTATATGTATTTAGAGGAAGAGAAAAGGATGGTTAAATAAAACGAATATATATTAGGATAATCATTGAAACATTAAATAAGCATTGAAATAAAGTAATTTTAAAGGAAAATCCAATTTTATACAGCGATTCTCAACCTGTGGGGGGCGCGAGTATATCGAGAAAAAATGAGAAAAAATATTGCTAAAAAATTTATTAAATATACTGAAAGAAAAGCCATAATAAAAAATAAAATACACGTTTACACTGATATAATACACATTTACACTGATATAATATACTTATAAACAAGATTTATACTTATTAGTGACTAAAAACAAGATTAATACTTATTAGTGACTCCCTTGGACTTATCTTGCAGAGCAAAGTTTTTCGAAAGAAGGTTTAATATTAGAAATTGACACTCTCTAAGCTCTTTTTCTATATTTAGCTGAGATCTATATTTTGTCTTCAAAACAGCCACCGCAGAAAATCCGGTTTCGCAAAGGTAGGATGTTGAAAATTGTAATAGTATACGAAATGCTCTTGTTTTCAGTGCAGAAAACTCATCATCCAACCCTGCCCAAAATTCAAAGAGTGATTTATTACTAAATTGTCTTTTGATTTCGCCACTTGCCGTGAAATCTATAAAGATTCTTCTTCGGCAGTTGAGAGACCTTCAGGAGTATTTTGAAATGGGTCCCTAACCCACTCGTAACTTGCTATCAAGTTGAAGTCAGCAAGAAAATACTTTTTAAAATTCTTTGCCAGCATGGTTAAATGATTTTCAATGGTTACAAAAACAACTTCCGCATGTTCTTCAGTCTTGTAAGTTTTAACACATTCATCCACATTTGCAAACATTTCTAGGTTTATTTTGCTTTACATTTCTGCTCCACAATTCCAGTTTTCTACATAAAGCATTAACTTTATCACTCGTATCCAACATATGTGTGTTTGCTCTTTTGAGTTGAAGATTCAAGGTATTAATTTCTCGAATATGTCCACCAAGTAGCTCAATTTCATCACAAATAAATCATCTCGAAACTTCTCGGCTTCCGGTCAGTTTTCCTCTTCTAGAAAAATGGCGATTTCATCTCTTAATTCATAAACACGTTGCAAAAATCTCCCACGTGATAACCATCTTGCCTCGCAATAAAATAGTAACGCTAAATGTACTGCACCCATGTCTTTACAAAGTGCAAAAAAGATTCTTGATTTTAGGGGTCTCATTTTTAAATAATTTACTACGGTAACCACCGTCGTTAGCACAATATTCAGAGAAGGACTCATTTCTTTGGAAGCTTCTCTGTGGATTATGCAATGTGGAGATTTTTGCTTCACAAGTGCTTATACAATTTGAATCTTCCAGACATTGCTCGAGCACCATCGGTGTATATTCCGACGCAATTTTTCTACTCTATATTTGCCTCGTTTAGAAAATCATTTAAGATAGTAAATAATTCAAGTGCTGTTGCTTTGAGTTCTATTGGTTTCTAGAATAGTAGTTCTTCTACTGCTGACATACCATCACAAAATCGAACATAGCAATAAAGATAATTGCTATCTGTTGCTCATCAAGCTGAATTGAAAAAAAAAATTGTCACGCAACTTTCCGAAAAGCTGATGCTGTACATCTTCAGCTATATCACCAATTCGACGGGCAACAGTATCATTTGCTAGAGGTATGGACTGCAATTGTTTGGCAAAATATCTCCAAACATAGTTTCTTCAATCTCAATTGCAGCTGGAAGAATGAGCTCTTCACCAATGGTATGAGGCTTATTACATCTGGCTATTTGATATGAAAATTTGTAAGAGGCAAAAATAGCTTTTTCATTTTTTCAAGTTTTTTTTAAAAAATGATTTTTGATTTTCATATGATTTTAATTTTAATTCGAAGAATTCTCGGGTTTTGCTAACATACTCATGTTATGAAGCGTTTCCAAATGTTTAAGTTTATTAGGTTTCATGCTGTCTGCTGCCAAAATTTTTGAGCAAATGATACACAGGGGCCTTTCTTCTCCATTTACTTCAGTGTTGGAAACCCAAACTTTAAATATTCTTGAAATTATTTTCTTGATGTTATCTTCGGAACCACTGTCGCCTATGCACTTGTTGATGCTTCACTATCATCTAATGCTCGCTTACGCCCACTTAAAAATTTATCCATGATTCTGTAAACATACACTGTATAATTCTACTGCTACTCGAATATCGTGAATTGCAGATAACACGCAAATTACAACATACACATTCACGGTAGAGGTAGAAGGGTCAACTCGACAGAGACTGAAACTGAACGAGATGCTGCATTTAGACACGCCGCGCAGACATTCTAGAATGTCTGAGACAAATTGGAACTTCTCGCAGCTTCAAGAGAAGTGGAAGAGAAGCGAGAAGAGACAAGGGTGTGCTCCAATAGGGTCTACTTTTCGGCCGTCCAGCGCATGACGTCACTCTCGACGCTCCAGGACCTGATCTAACGCTTCTCGCCCTTTACTCTTTCACAGAATGTCACTTTATGAGGCAATCTAGATCTAGTTACTTCATCTATGCATTAATTTATTTTGAAATTGATAATTAGAATTGATATATGCATTACGTGTTTTTGGGTTGAGGTGTTTTTAAATAAATCTCGGGTGATAATTGAAGAAAAAATGATGAAATTTTGTATACTAATACTAACGTTTATTGCAATAAATTTTAGTACTAATTTACTTAAAAAGTAATTTTTAAGTACTTTTTAAGGTTTGTTATCAAGGTCGTAGCGTAACTTTAGCGTCAAAATACAATTAAATTCAATTAAATAGAAACTAATATTACGATTACAGCACTAATTTAGTGAAAATTATTGTATGGGGGGGGGGGGGCGATGAGAATTGTGATTGCAAATTGGGTCGCAAATACTAAAAGGTTGAGAAACACTGCTGTAATGGGCTTAAAAGTATTGAATAATATGTTCTAAGATAATGTAACGGTTTTGATTAATTAAAAATATAATAAAATGTAGAATATGTAATTAGTTATAATTCAGAAAGAAATCTTATAGACTATGAATATCAAATGAAAATAAAGAAAGATAAATTGAAGAAACAAAAAGAATAGAAGAAAAGGAAAAAAATATACAGCATAAGCGGATTCTTTTCTGCTTATGGTAAATTATTTCCAGAATATCTGGTGACAACTTATCAGTTGAAGACATGTACTTCAGTTTATTCGAAGAATTATAACATTCTACCGATATATTGCTTAAATCCTGTACAGTTGTAACTAAAAACATGAAATGAATGTTGAATATCGAGATATCAATATAGTATATAGTTTGAATAGATGAATTTATCCTTTGAGATAACTGTTGTTAAAAATAAACTATATCATTTGATTGTTGAACTGCGATTAATTAATACAATATGTTTTAAGACAAATTATTTAAAATATTTTTATTTAGTTCAAGTTAGGGCAAAGAAGCTAAGCTATCTCGTATTAAGCTATCTCATAGTAATTGACACCTTTGAAACTAAATTAATGTAAGATATTCAAATAACATTTGAAATATTTGACAATCGTGGAAAATAAATCTTACCGACTACAGAACATTAAAAAAGAAAAAAATGTTGATTGAAATGTTACAAATGAAAATTAAGAAATAATAGGCCACCACACAAATATAATTAAAAACACATTTATACATATTAAAAATTTACAAGCGTTTCGATTTTGAGTAAAAATAATATTGTATTTTTACAATTACATTGTAAAAATAATATTGTATTATTATTTTTATTCGAAAACGAAACGCAAAACGTTTTGAAAACGCTTGTAAATTTTTAATATATATAAATGTGTTTTTAATTATATTTGTGTGGTGGCATAAATAACTTATGATGAATTTTTTACGCATATTATTTAAAATATTTAAAAAGGAAATTTATACAACTTTAAATTTAAAACTTTAATTTTTTACCAAATGAAATTTTAAAAATTAATGACCCAAAATTTATCTTGTGATGGTAAGTAAATTTGGACAAACTGCTTTTTGGATCAGAATGGTATTTTTTTTCCTTGAAATTATTTGAATTATCTATCAAAAATTGAAATAAGATAAGCTTTTTCAGCATTGGTGTACAGAGGAGATGCTGGTAGGGATTGTCACTCCTTCCCCTTACTAGTTGCATTTGATAATGGAAGAAATTCAAAAATTTGGACCATTTTTGATTAGAAAGCACCTTTATCCGTATAAAGACTATATCATTTTTTTTAAATGGGCTTACGATTGTAGATTCCCTCTATTCATTCCAAATTCCTGGGAAAGTTCCTGATTTCAACATTAATTCTCAATTTCTGTATGGCAACATTTAGAAGATAAATATCCATGTTTCAATTTTTTTTCTATTATATTACAGAAAAACGAATATTTTAAGGATAGCTTTTTATTATCAATACTTCCAAGAAAGGCAGTTTTATATATCATAAATTATAATTAGTGCTAGAACAACTTGTTGCTAGAACGTATTGACGTTGGAATTCAATAAATTGCTTCGATTACCAACATATAAAAATAAAATATAGTGAACATTATGTTTAATATTTACTATTTAGAAGTTAATTACATCCAAATTATTTATTAGATTTTGAAGTAAGATTTTCTTTTTTTTTGCCAATTTTACTTGTTTTCTCTTTGGTAGGTTTTTCGTATCTTAGTTTTATGTTGATTTCTTGTAATATTGTAAATGGCCATCAGAAGATCAGATAAACCCACTCTTTTCTGATCTCTGTATGGGAAGTTCTAAGAATACACCTTTCTTTTCTACCGAACTATTTGTTTTTATATCTAAAAGATTTAGACATTAGATAAATTTGGAGGAGTTGGAGCTGATCTTCTTCTTAGGAAGCTATTTTTTTCTGCTTTCTGTAGATAGTTGATTATCAATATTTTTTTGTGAATAAAAGAGTGAT
>JAFIDM010009631.1:294021037-294031206 GCA_023159025.1 Thereuonema tuberculata
TTGAAATCTAAAATTCTTCCAGAAAAGTTGGTTTGTGAAATAGACTGCATTTTTTGACATTAACATCTAGAAAATTGAAGGTTTATTGACTTTTTTTTTCAAGAGTGAATATGATTTTCTATCATCAAGTCTCGCTAGATCTCCTTTGAGATTATGACTATAGTCATTGTCCAATCATCCTTTTATTCACACAAAAATCAGTGATAATCAACTACTATATCTAAAGAGAGCAGATAAAATTGCTTCCTCACAAGAGATAAAATATCGCCAGATTAAAAATCTTTTAGAAAACTTAATGATTAATAATTATTCTTTATCTCTTATATCTATTTATGATCTGACATAATAATAAAGAAAAAAAAACAAACAATCATAATGATTTTAATAAAAATGAAATTATCAAACTTTCCTATTATAGAAAAGTTTCAGATATTTTAGTAACAAGACTTTCTAAATTTCATGTTAAAGTTCTTTTTCAACCAATCAAGAAATTAATCATATGCTGTGAACTGGTAAAGATAATATTGAAAAAGACAAGTTTGTTAGTGCGGTAGAGGAATTAAATTGTCAAAGTTGTATAAATAAATACATTGGCATGACTAACCAATTTTTATTTAAACGCATCAAACAGCACAAGAATGCGTTTGAATAAAAACATTTAATATATAGTAATGGTGAATTAAATAAATCAGCAATGACAGATCATCTCTGAAAATTTCCTTCTCATATCTGTGATCGGAACAATGTAAAGGTTCTAGGTTCAGATAATAATTCTGAATAGGCTATCAAGAAACCATTATTCATCAACATATATCAAAATGATACAATAAATCGGAAGCATAAAATTCCAAGCATTAATAACTTCATTGATTTCTTTTAATCTCATCTTGTACTGTATTTGAATTGTAACATTGTAGTTGTCTTAATACTATTTATTTCTTAACTCACTGTTGTTAGTTCATATATTTGTTTGTTCAACTTTCTTATTATATTCTTTGTATCAATATTTTGATAATGCTCCTAATCGGAGTGAAACATGTTAATGCTACTTCAATTTTAAATTTTAGTCTTGAATTTCGCCTGAGATGTCTCTGAGTCTCCTTTATAATAATCGGTTTCTTTACCCTATGAAATATTTATGATAAGACATTTTTAATTTAACTTTTTTACTCGGAAATCTTTACATGCTTGTACAGTAAAACCTCGTTAAGTCGTCACCCGGATAAGTCGTCACTCCGTTTAAGTCGTCGTTTTCCTTTGGTCCCGAAAAAGTCTCATAGACAATAATGTAAAATAACCCTCGTTTACTCGTCACCAAATTTAATTCTACTCCGGATAACTCGTCACCCTCAAAACTGGTGAAAAGTATCTTTATTCTCAATTTTGCCTGCTATCTTTTCAGCCCCGCCCCTTCACTCTAAGAAAGCCTAGCCTTTGCGGGGAATTTTCACGTGGGAAATTCACTTGGGAAATTACATACTTCTCGCCGCGACTCTTTGTCAAGCCGCTACTGAGCGTTTGCTTCTTGTCTTTCTTGGCCGCTACTGACTTGTGAGTGTGATTTCCTTTCATAGCGAGTAAGCTCCGCTATAAGGGCTATTTTTTAGTCTTGCAATTTCGTGGTTTGATTACATTTGTAATATGTCAGGGAAGCGAAAACTTACCTCGTTATCTTTTAAAGAAAAAAAAGACTTAATTGCACTTTTTGAAAAATCAAGTATTTCGAAAACAGCTTTTGCCAAAGAACATCATATTCCCAGGACTACATTAAACGATATTCTTTCATTGAAACAAGTAATTGAAGAAGCTGACTGCAAAGACAAAAGAAAGAGAATGAGGAAATCGAGGAGGTTTTAGTTCGATGGCTAAAATATTCCAGATCGCAAAATGTGCCAATTTCAGCCATGATTCTCAAAGAAAAAGCCATGGAAATTGCTAGGGAGTTGAGCATGGAAGATTTCGGCGGCAGCAATGATTGGCTGGAACATTTCAAAGACAGACATTGCCTTTCTTAAAACGATTTGCGGAGAAGCAGCTGCTGTTGATGGTGATGCTATAGAAGACTGGAAGAACAATGTTCTCAAGGACATTTTATCTAGGTTTGATGCATCAAATATTTTTAATCTGGATGAAACAGGCTTATTTTACCGTCTTTTGCCTGATAAAACTCTATCATTTAAGGGTGAAAAGTGCACTTCTGGAAAAGCAAGCAAACAACGCCTGACACTTCTGCTTGGAGTTAATATGAGTGGAAATGAGAAACTTGAACCACTTGTGATAGGCAAAAGCAAAAAGCCACGCTGCTTTAAAAACGTTAGATTCCTGCCAGTTGAATATGAAGCAAATTCAAATGCATGGATGACTGCAACGATTTGGGAACGATATATTCGTAAACTGGATTCTCAGTTTTCGTGTCAGAAAAGAAATGTTGCATCATTGTCGATAACTTTACCGCCCACAATTATTTATTTCCAGTAATCAGCACCTTCATCAATCAACACTGTTGGATTATTTTTAAGCAAGTAAAAGAAAATAAAATGTGGTAAGTATAAAGTGCTTTTTTTTAATTTATTTTCCACTCATTCATTTGCATGTATTGATTTCTGAAAATCTTGTTTTTCTCACCGAATCCTACAGCAATTCATGAAAATATTGTAGTTCAGTGGTTTTTTGGGTTTTTTTTTTCCAAAAATGCCCACTCCGCTTAAGTCGTCAAAAATGTTTGCTCCCTTGAGTGACGACTTAACGAGGTTTTTCTGTAATTCGTTAAAATTTGCAATTGAATATCTGTCAAAGGAAGAGAAAAAAATTGATATTCTTCACAAAACTGACAGAAACGTTTTCTGCTCCCAGTGATTAAAAAAATAACATTTTAATATTTACTAAAGATAACAGAATCTACAAACAATACAAAAATAGATTGGAAAAACATCAAAGAAGAAATATTACATGCAGCAGAGGAAAGTTTAGTTTATAAATCATATAAAAGTAAGAAATGGATTAGAACCTGGAACGAAGATTTACAGGAAACAAATTGAAAAGAAAAAGCAAGCTTTTAAAATTTATTTACAAAATAAAAACATAAACAATTATATAGAATATAAAAAATTACGAGCGGAAGTTAGGAAACTATCAAGGAAAACACATAGAGAAGATTGGGATAAATTTCTGAAATCTCTAGAACATGACATTACTGGATCCCAAAGAATATGTTTCAAAATTTTTAAACAAATGCAATGTACAGAAAATGATAAATTAAGATTGAACTTAATACCAGAAGAAGAATGGAAAAAACATTGCAAGATACTCTGGAATGAAGAAGATCAAGTAGAAGTTGAGAATAAGTTTCAGAATTTCAATAATACAACAGAAGGATCAGATGAAATAACTATGGATGAATTAGAAAATGCCTTAAAAAACTCAAAGAACAGGAAACGTCCGGGATCAGATGGAATTTATATAGAATTATTTAAACATGGAGATGAAAAATTAAAAGAAAAATTAATTAATCTTTTTAATGAGATTTGGAAAAAACAACAAATACCAACGGATTGAAAAAATGGAATAGTGATAAGCATACATAAAAAAGGACCAAAAGATAATTGTCAAAATTATAGAGGAATATCATTACTGCAGACAGCATATAAATTATTTACGAACATTCTAAAAAACAAATTAACCCATATTACAGACATCTATTTAGAAGAAGAACAGTGTGGATTTAGGAAAGGAAGAAGATTTTCAGTTGCTATATTTACAGTACAACAATTACTTGAAAAAAGAAGAGAATTTAATTTACCAACGTACCTACTCTTTAGTGATTATGAAAAAGCTTATGATAATCTAAACAGAGATTTACTGTGAAAAATTATGGAAGAAGATAAAATTCCGACGAAATTAATTAATGTAATTAGGAGTATATATAGAGAAACAAAAACTACTATCAAATTTATGAATGGAAAAATATCAGAGCCTTTAGCTGTAAATAAAGGAGTAAGACAAGGATGTGGACTTTCCCCAATACTTTTTAATATATATAAAATTCTAAAAGGATGGAAATCAATATATAGACAAGGTAGGATAGCGATGGCTTCTGAGTCACCTTTACTTTAGAATAAATTGCGCCGGGGTGGTCTACAACGTGTGAGTCTACGCGTGTGAGTCTCTTTGCGACCCCATGCTATCTTACCCACCCCTATTTATATGGAATAATCATTATTCTTAACTCAAACCTTGTTAATACACTGAATTCCTAATAATGATTTAAAAAAAGTTGAGAAACTGTGAAAAGATTTAAAATGGGGAGGAAAATATAAATAATAAGAATTGCGCATGAGGGGTTATTAGCACGACGTTCGCGTTATTAGCACGACGCTCTAACCAACTGAACTAACAGGTCACTTACAGCATTCAAGAAATCCTAAAATAGTCGCTTCCTAAGTATCTACATTAAACAATATGATACTAATTTTAGAGAAAATAAAGTATTATCAAAATCCCAATTCTAAAGGATTATATAACCAATATCTCATATAACCAATGTCTTAAGTTGAGAAACTGTGAAAAGATTTGAAATGGGGAGAAAAAATTGAAGAATTAGAATGACCCATGAGGGGATCGAACCCACGACCTTCGCGTTATTAGCACGACGCTCTAACCAACTGAGCTAACAGAAGCCGTTGCGAAGCATTGTGGGATACTTGTCCACAGACAGACAGACAAACCGGGGATATAAGGCGTCTTTCAGAATCCTAAAATGGTATCCAGATAACAAAGGATAAAAAATTGAAGACATTGCTATATGGTGATGATCAAGTTTTGATAGCAAATTCAGAAGATGAATTTCAAATTGGAGCAAATCATCTAAATTTTATATAAAAAAAATATAAAATGAAAATTTTGGAATTAAAAACAAAATCTATGGCAATGTGTGGAAAACAAATACAAAGAGTGAAAATTGTAATTAATGGGAAAATAATAGAACAATTATCAGAGTTTAAATATTTGGAAAACCTAATTTCATGTTATAACGATGAGGCAAACCTGATATCAAACGTACAGACATATAACAGAATAAATGGAATAATTAGAAGATTTGGAAAACAAATGGCGAAAGAACATTACTAAGATTACGTAACATTACAGCCAAAGCAGCAATTAAATATGGGAGTGAAACCTGGATACTGAAACAAAGAAACAAACAAAGATTGGAAACGGCACAAATGAAAATTTTAAGGCCTTTATTGGGATTTACACGTTTAGCCAAAAAGAAAAATAATGATATCAGAGTACAACTTAAAACTCCAAATATAATTCAAGAAATTCAAAATCATCAGAAAAATTGACTTAACCAGGTAGAAAGAATGTCCAACGATAGGATACGAGAATTAATTCTGAGATATAAACCCAAAGGAAAAGAGACTGAGGACGTCCAAGAACGAGATGGAGAGATCACGATCATCTTAAAGAGTTAGGAACAGATATCATGTCTAAACCTAAAATGTTCAAGACAAGACGATATTTACTATCTCTACTATAATATCAGGAATCTTTTGTAATATTATTGCTGTAACTCTCATTACTAATCTCATTACTGTAGAAACCTGGCTCCTCCATCCTGTAGTCAAATGGGATATCACTTTATTAAGATACATAGAACATAAACAGAGTACTAACTGAAAATTTAAGAAGTTGAAATTTAAGAAATTTATTTATTAAATCATTAGAATATATACTTAACTCTATGTATAAATTTAAAGCAAAAAAAAGCAAGAATGGGCAAATACAACGGATATGTAATAAATGACCATGAACTTATTGTTAATCTTTTCATATTCAATTTCGGATATTATACTTGGAATCACAGTATATGACTGAACGTATCAATCAAATCTCACTTTACAAATGCTGTCTGCTTTGGGTTTTTTTTTTGTCATTAATTTAATTCAATAAAAATAGAAATCCATAAAATATAGATACGTAATTCGAATATGAAAACATAATTGTCAGAACCAATTACATAATGTAGATAGAAGAGACTGGCCATCTATAATGTAGATGGAAGAGACGTAGTCAAAAAACTACAATAGAAAGAACTGCACGAAATTTACAGAATAATTACTTACAGGAGTCTGTTTATTAAGGAAAAGAAAGGAAAAAAAAGATATAACAGGTTAAATAAAACAATATAAGGTAAAAATACTTTTTAATACATTCTATATAATAAAAATGTGAATGTTTTACATTAACATAATAATTAACTAATTTTAGAGTGGAGTTATATAATTGAAGGGGTTACAGTGATATAGTGATAAGCCACTCTAACTTAGTTCTGAGATATTTTTGTTACAATAAGTTTTCTATGGATCTGCTGACTTCACAACATCTACCCAATCAGTTTGAATATATACTACTGGGCGCCTGTTCATGGCAAACATTTAAATGTGACCAAATCATGATTGCAAGCGAGCCTAGTGTGACCTATCACAGGATAAGAATGCAGGACAGTTTCAAATTTCTTTATAACGACAAGAGACCTCTCCAAAGCAATTAAAGCACAGTCTGCTCCTTATAGTTGTCTGTTATTATATGTAAATATTTTATCAAACATCTCCCTACTTCATCAGATCCCTCTCTCCTTCATTTTCGCTCTATAGAAACATGTTTACAGAATAATTGCTTTCAGTAGTCTGTTGCCCTCTAAAATTTTCAACCTCACGTCCTCGTCGTAGAGGATAGAAACAGATGTAGTACGGAACTTCCGGTTGGAGGTCCCGAAACATGCTGACTAACCTTTTTTGTCAGTGTTCTGCAAGGCACGAGGCTCAGGGTTCTGAAAGCCAATGACCTGCCAAAACCTGTCAAGGTAGCTTTTAAAACAAAGACATTTGGACAACCGATTCAGTTGTCCTATTGCGTAGACTCAATGCCTATGACAAGAAGTTTAATACCAATTGTTGGCGAGTGTTGAACCGCATCTCAGATCCTCAAGCTTTAAGATGTAGTCTAGGCAATTTGTTGCGGAACCTCAAACTAATTGCAATACAATTTCTGTGAGTGGATTCTTATTGAAAATTTTCCGTAGAAAACAATGGTGAAAAGTCTATCACTCTAGTCCAATATGGCGGATTTTTCAAAATGGTGTCCATTATTTGAGATATTAGAGTATAAATGTTTATATGCCCATGTATGGTATCATTTTATATGTTTTTTGGGACGAAAAAGCCAAAAATACCATCAAAAATTGTTTCTGATGACAAATAATATCAAATAATAGTGGAATATGTCATAATTACAGACAAAGTTTGTATAATTTTCTTGTCGACTTTTATGACGAAGTGTGAACATAACTATTACAATTAACTTTTTATATAAAAATGTTGTTATTGTTTGTATTTTGTTTTGTAACTTTGTTGTTATTATTTGTTTTCTGTTAATCAAAAATGTTTCATTTATGGGTTACACTTATGGTTTTTGCGAGTTGCTGTGAGATACAATGAAAATGGACGTAGAAAAGTGTTTCATTTGTGATGTGGTGTTTCAAGAAGATGACGATGTATCTGTACTCACTGAAAGAGGAGTGACTAAAATTCAAAAAACATGCAAGGAGAGAAAAATATCTCAGTTTCACGTTTGTGTTGGGAAGTTCACGAGAAATGTACAGCACTTTTTGTTAACTTGAAAACTCCGTTCCAGGAGAAAGAATCCCAAAACTTCTAGGTTCTACGTTCATGTGAAACGCCGTTTGATTTTAGAAAAAACATTGTTTTTTCTGTAATACTGAGTTAAGTTATAAAGAATTATTTCTGAGTAACAATGAAAATAAACAAGCCCTCATTGCTCAGTTATCGGAAAAGTTACAAGAAGCTGGGTATAAAACAAAGCAAGCTCATCAAAGCAGTGATGCAGACGTCGTGGTCATAATGGAGGCTATAGAGTCGGCCAAACAACATCCTACAGCCATTGTTGGCGAGGACACCATTCTTCTCATACCATTCCTTCATCATTTCAAGAAAACATATGTGATATTTTCCTTTGCCCAGAACCTAAGAAATATTCCAATAGCATAAATATGTATGATATTATGATAATAGAAAAGCTTTAGGTCAGTGTTTCTCAACCTTTTAGCACTTGCGACCTAATTTTCAATCACAATTCTCATCGCGCCCCCCTCCCTACAATAATTTTGTTCTAAACTGAAAAGGTGGACGCAAATAAATTGAATCTGTTCAACCAAAATAAAAAAAAAAAAAAAAAAAAAAAAAAAACCTCCAAACCTAGTTTAAATTTTTTTCTCGATATACTCGCGCCCCCCCTTTAGTTTTATCACGCCCCCCTAGGGGGGCGCGCCCCACAGGTTGAGAATCGCTGCTTTAGGTGATGATGTCTGCTCTCACATCTTATTTGTTCATGCCATATTATGATGTGATACCACCTCCAAACCATTTGGATAAGGAAAAAGTGACTCCATAAAGTTGCTAAGAAAATCAGGCAGCTTTAAAGAAAGTGCTGCTACATTCCAAACTTCACAAAAATCAACAGAAGAAATTGAAAATGCAGGTCTTAATGCCATTATATCGTTGTATGGAGGAAAAACACACCACATGATACGAGACTTCGAACTTTCACTTCAAAGGCAACAAAATCATCAATACATGTGAAACCGGAAGTCTTGCCTCCTACAGAGGATGCCTGCAAATTTCATTCTCTCAGAGTATATCATCAGGTACAGCAGTAGATGGGTATTCATATGGATCCATTACAGTGGGGATTTCAAGTGAAAGATGGAAGATTGACTCCCATTAGAATGAGCCAAGCACCAGCATCAGATCATTTATTAAAATTTGTGAAATGTGACTGTATCAAGAGTCAATCTGCAACTCTGCAATGTGTATGCAAAAGACAGGGAGTAGTGTGCACAGATGCGAGAACGGATTGTCGAGGAATAAGCTGTTGCAATTTTATGGAAGTGGACATGGACGATGATTGAAATGATATACTATTCTTGTACTTAGGAGTGCTATATTATCTTTTTGAAACTTTTCATCCTTTTCAAATAATGTAAAACAAAAAAAAAATGTAAATAAAATATAATGTCAAAACTGTGTTTGGCATATTTACATATAGTTATCGTTGTTTGTTGTATTAATCCCGATTATTTGATATTATTGTCTTCAGAAACAATGTTTGATGGTATTTTTGACTTTCTCGTCCCAAAAAACATATAAAATGATATCACACATGGGCATATAAACATTTATACTCTATACCTCAAATAATGGACAGCCATTTTGAAAAATCCGCCATATTGGATTAACGCGTCATCGTAGAGTGGTAGACTTTTCACTATCGTTTTCTACGGAAAATTTTCAATAAGAATCCACTCGCAGAAATTGTATTGCAATTAGTTTGAGGTTAGCCCATTTTTTGTGCTAATTTGCCTAGACTAATGGATCTTTCAAGTAGATAGGGAATCTGTGATGGCTATTATGAAATAAGGATCTAATTTTTTTTTTTTTTTTTTTTTAATAAAGTTCATATACAATACAATAAATTGTATTCATATAAGAGTACAGAGTTCTGTGGTACGAGGTAATACTAAATACTTGAAAGTCCTATCTTCTTTCTGAATCCCGTGGAATTTTCTTCATTGATGAGAAGCACTGACCTTGTGAATAAATTACTAGATGGATAGACAAATCAATAAATCATTAAAAGTTCATGAATAAATTATAACAGTTCATTATTCATCTTATGTCTTGATATCTTCAAAGCAAAATCACATTATATTTATCGAAACATCATTTCACAATTTAAATTCAGCACTTATCGAAAAAGTTATCTATAGTAATTCGGAAATTCACGATGTAATTTAAGAATCAAGTTTATTCTTATTTTCCTTAATTATTCTCAAAATAATTAACAGGTTCATTTAATTATCTTTAAATGTCATCACCTTATGTGATTAAAATATCTACTAGCTTCTTTAATATTAATGGTTTTATTTAAGGCTTAACACCGTGTGAGGCTTGAAATATTTCCGCTCTCATCGGAAAAGTTCGTTTGGAAATCTTTAAAATTATTGCTATTTTCCTCGCTTCCTTTGATGCAAAAGATTGTCCATAAAGTAATTAAATTCAAATACTTACAGTTCTCCGAACTGGATCAGG
>JAFIDM010009631.1:294031216-294048844 GCA_023159025.1 Thereuonema tuberculata
TTCTTTTTTGAGGAATAAAAAATTTTCCTTTTGTTTATTCCGCTTCAGCTATCATTGAGGCAAAATGTTTAGCATACACTGGGGTCGATAAAGGAATCTTTAAGATCCTACATGACCCAGCAAATGTGAAACCAGAGGTTGATGCCTCGACACCTGAGCCCTCTACTTCTAAGGAGCCAGCAGGTAGTTTCACACCTACATGAATAGAAGATCAGGCAGTTACAACAATGGATGTGACGACAGGGGAATCGGACATGGGATCGGCTTTACCCGAAAACATGGAACTGGTTAAGATGGACGAAGGTGGGGACCTCTCTGATCGGGTGTTGGAATCCGACACCCACAGTGAGTAAAAACACCTAACCGTTCCCTTCTCGACCTTTTGATTCCCTAATGTCATCACAAACATGTTGAACTGCATTCAGATCTATCTTCACCATAGCCGGTCTGCCTCTGCGGCCTTGTGCCACAGAAAGGCTGAGGATAATATTGATTTAGCCATTATCAAGAGCCTTGGATTTATAAAGATAATATTTTAGGATTACCAAGATCAGGATAGTCATCTATGTATGACACCACCTTTGACAATATGAGAACTTGTATTTTGATTAGGAAAGGCATAAACACCATACCCCTTACAGAGTTCTCTCAAAGAGACACAACTGTAGTTAAACTTACTCTGGAGAGAAGCAAAGTTAGTGAACTCGTTGTGGTCTCGGCATATTTTTCCTATGAGAAGAATGATAACTTTACTCCTTTGGATTTAAGGAATCTTATAAATCACTGCGAAAGCAAAGGAACACAACTCATCATTGGATGTGACGCCAATGCTCGCCATATCGCCTGGGGAAGCACTTATGCAACCAATGAGGAGAAAACCTCATGGAATATTTGGTAAGTGCTAAATTACATGTTTTAAATAAAGGCAATGAACCTACTTTCATTGTCAGTAATAGGAGTGAAGTCATCTTACACTCTGTTCTGTTACTTTACTTTGTTCTATCAATAATTGGCATGAATGGTATTTCCCAGAAACCATAGAAAGACGAATTGGATCGGCTTTAAAGAGGATCTGGAAATACTAACAGGAGGTATGAGCTCTAATATACTATGGTATGGGCTCTGCGTTAGATATTGAGTTAGCAGTGGACCAGTTGCAACAAACTATTCTCAGTTCTTATCAGCAGAACTGTCCGGTCAAGGTTGCTAGTCTACCAAGACATATTCATTGGTGGAATAATGAACTTAGCAACCTTAGATCTAAGATAAGAAGACTTTTTTAAAAAAGCAAAAAAACAGGTGAATGGGAAGAGTATAAAAACACACTTACCTGTTACAATAAGGTCATTAGAGAGTCTAAAAAGACATCTTGGAGGAAGTTCTGTGAAGATGTGTCAGACATCTCCAGTACTGCCAAGCTTGTCAAAATCTTAGATAAAGGTAACCAACTCAGTTATATAAAACTTGAGAATGATAGTTACACAAAATCTGGAAAAGAACCACTAAAAGAAATGCTAGGAGTACACTTTCCAGAATCTAGAGAAATCAATACTGAGGACTTGCACCGATCGGTTCTGGTTTCGCTTAGAGGTAACCGCACAGACTGGTGTGTGTCTAGAAGTATTGTTGAATACTCTAAAATCCGATGGGCTATTTCTAAGTTTAAACTTTTCAAAGCCCAAGGCGTGGACGGTATTATCCCAATGCATTTGCAAGAAGGATTGGATATCGTTACACCGATTCTTTGCCGAATGTTTTGGACAAGTATAGCACTAGGTATCTCCCTTAGCAATGGAGACAAACCAGAGCTATCTTCATCCCTAAACCTGGCAAACCAAGCTATATGCAAGCTAAATCTTATCTGCCAGCTTAAGACCCTTTTCTGCTTAAGACCCTAGAGAAATTGGTTGATAAGAGATGAGATAATTGTTTCTCATCCTCTTACCAGTTATCAATTTGTCTATTAGCTAAGTAAATCGACTGAAACGGCCCTTCATCGTATTACAACACATTTGAAGAAAGCCCTTGAGCATAAGGAATTTGCTTTAACTGTTTTCATGGACATTGAGGAGGCCTTTGATAAAATCTCGGTAGAGGCTATTGATGTGCACTCATAAATATCGAATCAACCCTACCTTACGTCGATGGTTGAGATCAATTCTAAATGGACGTGTAGTCGTATCCTCGCATCTCGGGGACACCTTAGCGGTCGCTACCAACAGGGGTTGCCCGCAAGGAGAGGTTCTCCCTCCTTTGCTGTGGTGCCGTGTGGTGGACGAACTGTTATCTCTTGGGAGGTTTGGGTGTGGCTGCATTTGGCTTCGCGGACGATATCTCAATAGTTGTTAGAGATATTTAAAACCGTATCAAATTATGCAGGACGCTCTGTTACTGGTTGAAAAGTGGTAGGTCTTTCAGTCAATCCAGACAAAACGATCTTGATACCTTTTATAAAAAAAAAGCACGAGTTGGAAGCTCTTACTTTCTTTGATAGGAAGCTTACCATCTCTTCGGAAGTCAAGAACTTGGATGTTATACTTGACCAAAGAATGACTTGGAAACACAATTTGGAGCACTCGATTATGAAAGCTAAAAGAATATTTTGGTCCTGTCGGGATGCTATTGATAAAATCTGGGGTATCACCCTAAAGGTTATGCACTGGATCTATATCATGATCATTAGACCTATTCTCACATATGCTGCGGTGGTATAGTGGCCAAGGGTCAAACTTAAAACAGCTCAATGCGAGCTTAACAAGCTACAAAGAATGGCATGCATAGGAATCATAGAGGCAATGAGGACCGCACTTACGGCTGCGGTTGAATTACTACTCGGATTCTTGCCACTACATTTACATATTGAGGCTGAAGCCACATTTGGAACTCTAAGGCTTAAGACTACTGGTGAGTGGTGTTACACCCATTCGGCAAGCAGCCATACAAAACTCTACACATAGCATGCAATTCAGGAGTCTGTTTTGCAAATGACTACTGACAAAATGCTTCCTTTTTATTTTTTTAAAAGACCATTCAGCATACACTTCCCAAGTAGAGCTGAGTGGGATTCTGGATCAATTCATGTATAGTCTGTTTGGTATACGGATGGATCCAAGTCTGCCAATGGCTCCGGGGCAGGTGTGTATTGCCAAGCTGGAGGTATTGGTTTTTCTTATAACCTAGATAATTTCACAACTGTCTATCAAGCAGAAGTCTTTGCAATTCTTGCTTGTACCAGCATCTGTTTGAACAGAAGCATCAGAAATAAGAATATTTATATTTTTTTTCTGATAGCCAAGCAGTACTGAATGCTCTGAATCAGTGCCGCTTTACTTCTAAGATCGTTTCTGATTGCCTCAAAGCTCTGTCTCTACTGGCACAGTACAATAAGGTTCGTCTTTTTTGGGTGCCAGGACACAGTAGTTATGAAGGCAATGAGAAAGCCGATTCCTTTGCTAAGAAAGGCTCGGAGGTGACCTTTATAGGTCTGGAAGCTGTTATTGGTTTATCCAATAACATGATTAAAAATATCTTTAAGAAAATGAGAGGTTTACAACTTAAAGTCATGGCACAGGCTTGATGGTCAGAGGCAAGCCAAGATGCTAATTCAAGAACTTAACAACAAACGAGCCTCCGAACTTTTAATGTTACGAAAAAAGGAACTTGGTATTGTTGTTAGTCTACTTACTGGACATTGTCGTCTTAACAAGCATTTATGGCTCTTAACTTAAAAGACAACCCTCTTTGTAGGAGTTGTCATTCAGAAGATGAGACTTCCTCTCATATCTTATGAGTATTTCACACCTCTTAGACATAAAATTCTAGGATCTTCCTTTTTCGAACCAAAGGATTTGTTTAGGGTCCCTAAAAGTAAACTACTGGCGTTTTGCCATAGCTACAGATGTTTTTTGGGATTAAGGTTGGGGGAGGTACAAAAGACCTTAGGTGCTAGATATGCATTTACCACCCATCTTCTACATTAACATTAACATTTACAGAAGTCTGTTTATTAAGGAAAAAAATATGGAGAAATAAGATGTAACCCGTTAAATAAAACAATATAAGGTAAAAATACAATTTAATACATTCTATATAATAAAAATATATAATAAAAATGCTATATAATAAAAATGTGAATGTTTTACATTATTGTAATAATTAACTAATTTTAGAGTGGAGTTATATAATATTATTAACTATAAAATTGTTTTTAATATTTAAAATCTTTATTTTTCTTTTTAAATGAGAATAGAATATTTTCAGGAGATTTAAGATTTATACGTTAAATTAGAAAAGAAATAAACATTTAGAAGCTTTTTGTGTTTTCTGACACTGAAAATAAATCATGCAACATGATTAGAATTTAAAAATAAAAAATGATATTAATTAAGAAAACACATATTTGGAATCAATAATTTAAAACCATGAAATGAAGAAAAAAAATATAAATAAAAGATATTAAATTTATAGTATTTTGCAACTTCAATTCGTAACTTTTTTAAGTTTTGGAAATGTAAAAATAAAATGGAAGAAAACTTTTGTTCAAGTAAAAAAATGGAATAATATTGATTGAAATGTTGGGGAATATAAGTTTCGAGTTATTCAAATCCTTTAGAAACTACTGAGTGAAGTATAACATTTTTCTTTACTTACCATCTTTTTTGTTTTGAAGTAAAAGAGAAATAAGTAACATTTGTTCAGTACGAAATAAAGTAAAAGAGAAATAAGGTAACATTTGTACAGTACGTAATAATGTAATGTTTACTGAAATGTTGGTCAAGAAAAGTTACGAGTTACTGAAATTCTGATAAAGTTATTTTCTTCTCAGTAAAACATAACATTTCCTAACTTACTATCTCTTTTTTTATTGAGAATTTAAACAAATCAGCATTAATTAAAAAAGAGAGGACATTAAAAGAAATGTCAATGAAGATCTGGCATTAATTATCAATATTTACTCAATTAATTTTTTAATATTAAAAACAGTGGTTAGAATGTTTTGTAATATTTTGTGTTAACATCGATATAGACTTTAATTTATGAAAGGAAAAGGTTAAAGATAAATGTAGCTTATGCAAAATGTGATTAGATTTGTCTTGGAAGTAACTTAACAAATAACAACACTTGTCTACTATAATGTATTGATGCAAAATAGGTAACAAGCCTTTGTATTGCACCTTTTGGAGTTACTTGTAATATTCGTAATATCCAGTTTCAACATTTGAAGCTTCAATTTTGCAAGATTTGTTTTTATTTTATTTATTTAAATTGACAAGTGATGATCTGGATTTAACTGAACAACTATCAGGATTAAGATATACAATCCCTAGCTAACAGATGTGATGAATGGATATGAGTAAATGGATCTCAGATGTCTTGAAAAAGTAGTCGTATTTAGCATTAATTGAATATGATTGTTATGATTATTAAGTGAATGAAGGGAAAATTTGGATTCATTGCAAATGGATGGGGGAATGGGGATAATTCAAATTTCTTTTATGCTCTTTAGAAATGAAGTTGCTTAGTTGTTACCGTTTATTCAAACAAATCTTTGAATAAGCTGAAAACTTAGGAAACATATAAAAAGTTTCAACTTTCTTGAACATTGTTATTGATTAAATAGTGGAAGAATTATTTTATTTCCTAACTTACTTTTAAGTTTTAATGATAATGAGCAATATTCTGAATTGAAACAGAAAGTAGTTACATTTAATAAATTTAAATACTTCATGAAATATATAGAATAAATACTTACTCCATTCTATATATGTATTTAAGGGGAAAAAAAGGATGGTTAAATATCTCTTAAAACGAATATTGATAAAAGAATCATGAAGTAATTGTTTAACCTGTTAATCTGTTGGAGTTCATAAATGGAATCCTACTTTTGAAAGGTTTGAGAAAAAGTTAGCCTGAGAAATTTTCTATTACATTAGTTTCTAATCGTTGAATGGGAAGAGCAGTGGAACCTCCATGACTATAAACTAAAAACATAAAAAAACATTAAAAATAAAGAAAAAGAAAATCCATGCAAGGCTTGTCTTGAGGTGTCAGATGAACATTGGTCTCAAATTTTAATGTGTTTACATATCTTTTAGGCATTTTTTCTTTATTTTGATGCCGTAAAAAATTCATTTGAGGCTGGCAGAGCCCAGCACATGGATTTTCTTTTTCTTTATTTTTAATGTGTTTTTATGTTTTTAGTTTATAGTCATGGAGGTTCCACTGCTCTTCCCATTCAACTTCTAAGTCACCTCCGTTATGAGACCTGCAAAAGTTCATTCTGACTACCCTCAACTGATGATCGCCTAATAAGCGTGAAACAGGCTTGTCTTGAGGTGTCAGATGAACATTGGTCTCAAATTTTAATTAATTTCTAATCAGATGATTTAAATTTCAATGATCACTATTTGAACTAACAATATTTATAAGGAAGAGAGAAAAGAACGATATTCTCAGCTGTACTTAAAAATAGTGTACTAATATCAGGGTGCGATTTTTAGGTTGGGGGGAAACTGGACCATCCCAACCTCTGGATATGAATGATGTATCCCTGCCAGGGGTACTTATTTCCCATCCACTGGATCTGTTAAATTTACATAAATACTTAATTGTTAGATAAGAATCTTAGTTTCGCTGAAACAAAATTAAAATTTTTATTTTTCTGTGATATGAATTTGTCTGTCTTTATTTCTTCTGATCTTTATTGACTGATCAAAGGAACAAGTTACAATTTGCAACACTTTCAAATCTGCTTTTTATCTCAATAAATGGTCCTCCAGTACATTGCTTCAATGCAGAAAAGTATTCGACCGAATGTATCAAGTCTAAACATCATAGTGCCAAATACAAAAATAGTGCCATAGATAAACCAAGAGGAAAACCACCAAAACAGACGGAACAACATTCATCTCGTCTCTTCAACTGATTCATAAGTCTCATAGTTTATTACATTTGATTTCAGAACTTCCAGGACCAAAGAGTGTTATTTTTAATAAGTAACTAAACCAATAAGTATATTTTGAGAAATCATGATTTAATAAATTAATAATCTGTTAGGCCTATCCCTATGTAACACTATGTTTCTGTGTGTCTGTAAGTCAGTTTTGTAAGGCATGATACACATATTTAAAATTTTAATTCTGAACCCATTAGCCATCCCTCCCTATGGTAAAATCACAAATCCCACACTGACTAATACTATAGACCTTTCATCGATATTTTTTTTTTTTAAATTGATGAATATTTAATATTTCAAAGAAAAAGCTTTGATGACAGTCGAAAGATGAAAATAGAGCAAGACGTGAATTCAAATTTAGAAAATCGTTCGATTTATATCGATGTTGAAAAATAACTTTGAAGTATAATTTTGGAAATGTGAAAATCTAGTTTTTATTACAAAAAATGTTCAACTTTTGGCAATAGTTTTTATTCGAAAAAATGACTTCAGTAAATTTAGGGTATTTGAGATTCCACATAAAGTTACAACTATTTTAAAGGTATAATATTTCTTCGTTTATCATCTTATTTAGTTATAGTAACAGAAAATAAGTCAATAAACATTTAAATTGAATAATTTAAATCGAAATGACTAAGATTGTTGTTTCATAATGTCTAATGTTCTTTAAATTATATATTTTTCAAAATTAAGTTTAATTAAATAGAGAAACGATAATTTACGATGTAGAAAATAACTACTTACTCCGGTCTTATGGTTTAATCAGATATAGTTAATGCAGAAAAAAAATAAAACAAAACATAATGATTGATGACAAGAATATACAGTAAAATCAGCAAAAATAATTCAACGTTTATATTAAGAAAATGATTTTGAAATTCTATATAACGTTACAACTATTTTAATATTATAGAAATTGTATGTTTTTACTTTCTGAATCATATCTAAGTGTTAAGAAACATATTTAAACAAGTCGATGCAAATATTTTTTTTGAATATTTTTTTTGTCAAATTATTATTAAAAATTCAAATATATATGAATCCTATTTATGAAATTAGAGCAAAGAAATAAAGGATTGGTAAATCCTTTTATCAAAATATGATAAAAGAAAATTTATTTTTGATATTTACACATTCAATTTCGAAATTATAGATGGAATTATATTACTAAAACGTGAGAATGAAATGGCTCTTTACAAAAACTTTATGCTTTTTTTTCTTGTAATTAATATAATTTCAATAATAAAATATGGATATTAATTTGAATATGATTATTGAACATCAGTCCAACAAAAGGTTCTTTATTTCGAATAAATTAAAGTATCCCACTAAATTCCTGTGAAAAGTTATTTTATTACCAATTATGTAATATGGACAATCAGAGTGGGATTTCATAAAGAAAAGTAATTAAATAAATTATACGAAATTTACAGAATAATTACTTACAGTAGGCTGTTAATTAACGAAAAGTAGGAAAAACAAGATATAACTGAATCAAAAGAATATATGGTGAAAATGAATATAATAAATTCGATACAATAACATTTTTGTTACTTTTGTTTTTTACTTTAAATGTAATAATTAGTTAATTTTAGAATGAATTTTGTGCTGTTAGTTAATTAGTAAAAATTGTTAGTAATTTTTAAAAAACACTATTTAATATTTAAGTAAGATAAATCTCTTACAAATATTTTGAGTTTAAGATTTATGTGGTATTTTAGATAAGAAATAAACATTTACAAGGATTTAATCATTTCTGACAGTGAAATGCAATCATGAATATGATAGGAATTTGTAATAGAAAGCATTAGTACTTAACAAAACAAATGTCTGGAATCAATAATTTAGAAGCACGAAAGGCAGAAACAATGTAGGGATAGTGATTAGTAAAACAATCACAGTGCTTCGCAACGGCTTCTGAGTCCCCTTTACTTTAGAATCGACTGCGCCGGGATGGTCTAGAAATGCTCGCGCGAGTCTGTTTGCGACCCCATGCTATCTTACCCACCCCTATTTATATGGAATAATCGTCATTCTTAACTTGAGTTAAGTTATACTGAATTCCTAATAATGATTAAAAAAAAAGAAAAACTTAAGTTGTGAAAAGATTTAAAATGGGGAGAAAAAATGAAGAAAAAAAATGCCCATGAGGGGATCGAACCCACGACCTTCGCATTATTAGCACGACGCTCTAACCAACTGAGCTAACAGGCCACCTACAACATTCAACATTCAGGCCACCTACAACTGAGCTAACAGAAGCCGTTGCGAAGCATTGTGGGATATGTGTCCACAGACAGACAAACCGGGGATATAAGGCGTCTTTCAGAAGCCTAAAAATAAAGTATAAGAAAAAGAAATTAAATTTATCGCAGTTTGCAACCAATTCCTAACACCGTATAATTTTGTTGTTGTTGTGGAGAAGTCAAGAAAAAAGGAAAAAACATTTTATTTAAGAAAAAATTGGAATAATGTTAATTGGAATGTTGTTGAATGTAATTTTTGAGTTATTCAGGTCCTTAAAAGGTAAAATATATATATACATTTTTCTTAACTTACGATCTTTTTTGTTTTCGAGTAAAAAGAGAAAAAGGTAGCATTTGTGCAATCATTATTAAGTAATGGAACTGAAATCTTCGTCAAAACAAGTTATTGAAATCTAAGAAATTACTATTTCTCAGTAAAACAAAACTTTTTTTAACTTACCATCTTTTTTTTTTATTTATGGAGATTTTAAACAAAGCAGCATTAATTAAAAAAGAAAGAGAAGAACAATAAAAAAAATGTCACTTGAGTTCTGGCGTAAGTTATATTTTCTCATTAAATTTTTTAATAATAAAATTAGTGGTTAGTGTGTTTATAGTATTTTCACAAAGTGCTTAAAACTAGTAACTATTGAATATTCTATGATAATGGAATGGTAAACGTTCTTAAGCGTGCGGAGTGAACTAATCGAGAAAAACAATGAACATGCACAAATTACGCTACAAGAAAGGAATTCGCACCGTGAGCTGTCACCGGGAAGAGACTGGGACGGACCGTTTCGACTTTTTAGGACTCATCAGCCAGCCAAACTCCACCGATGACAAGCTCAGAAGGTGCGAGAGATTACCATATCAGGTTCTTGCTCCCAAGAGAGGGACCTCCCCCCAAAGAAATCCAAAACAAAAATTAACAAAATTAAAAAATACAATAGTTCCTTGGCCTGCAACTCGCAAGGCACAAAAGGAATTTAATAAAGGCATTAAATAAGAACTAAGTCGTATGTTCGAAATTAGTAAACGTTCTCCGTTCTTAGGAGCAAGAACCGGGATGGTAACCTCTCGCACCTTCTGAGCTGTCATCGGTGGAGCTTGACTGGCTGATGAGTTCTAAAAAGGACGAAACGGTCCGTTCCAGTCTCTTCACGGTGACAACTCAGGGTGCGAATCCTTTTCTTGTTGCATAATTTGTACGTGTTCATTGTTTTTCTCCGTAATGGAATGGTTTTGAGTTAAAAAAATTTGATTAAATTTAGCTATTTAAATTCAGAAAGAAATCTTACCGACTATAAAACATTAAATGAAAATAAAAGAATCTTAATTGAAGAAACAAAAGAATAGAAAGAAGAAAACAATGATACAATTTAATCGTATTCTTTTATGCTTAACATTCTATTGATAACTTGCTGAAATCTTGTACTTCATGTGACTAAAAACATTATGAAATGAAAGTTGAAATTGAAATATCCACATACATAGATTTGATAGATGAGTTTATCCTTTGAGTTAACTGTTCAATATTATGACAAAATATATCTTGTGATTGTTCACCGACGATTAATTAACAAAATATGCTTTAAACCAAATTATTTCTAATATTTTTATTTTCCTAAAGTGAGGGTAAAGAAGCTGAGCTATATCGCAATAAGTTGTCTGAATTTGACTAACAAATTCGAAACTAACTTAATGTAAGATAATCAGAAGCGCAATTAAGGGAAAGTTAATATAATTTGGAATAGTTCACAACCGTTAAAAATAAATCTTAACGTCTACAGAATATTAAAAAAATAAAAATTATTAGTTGGATGAAAAAAAAAAACATGGGAGGAAATTGAAAAAAATCAAAAAAATAAATTAACAAAGGAAAAGAAAATTTGTACAACTTTAAATTTAAGTCTTTAATTTATAACTAGCGTTTTTCTAAAAATTAATGATGGATAACATTTTTTTGATAGTAGTGTAGCGAGGAGATTCCCTCCACTCATTCCTAGCTAAGTTCCTGAGAAAACATTATTTCTCAATTTCTAACGGTAACATTTAGAAGATAAATATCCACATTTCAATTGTTTTTGTTACAGATAAAAGTATATTTGAAATATAGCTTTTAATATCAATACTTCCTGAAAGAGATTGTTATGCATCATCAAGCTCTATGATCTTTATACTTAATACTTCAATGATTGTTTCAAGAACAATATGTTGCTAAGACGTATTTACATTGAAATGCTTCAGATTGCTTCGATTGTGAACATATGAAAATAAAATAATTTATAATAAAATAATTAGAAGTTAATTGTATTTGATTTATTTATTAGAGTCATTTTAAAGTAAACTTTCCTTTTTTGCCTATTAAACTTGTTTTCTCTGTGGTAGATTTTTCGATCTTTTTTTTGTTTTGATTTCTTGTAAATGGCCACCAGAACATCAGATAAACCCACTCTTCTCTGCTTTCTGTGTACGAATTTCTAACAATATATCTTTCTTTTTTTCTACCTAACGTGGTATTGTAGCCTATCTTACTATCTCTATATGTATATGTAGTAAAATATAAGTATTTAGATATTCGCTTAATTTAGAGTAGTTGTAATAAATATTGGACTTCTCCTAAAACTCAATTTGACTCATGGCCGGTTGCACCATTGAAGTTCAGGAGCTGAACCACGTTCAAACTGCAAGATGAACGGAGATCATTCTTAAACCTATTGCGCCAACAACGTTTAATGAGAATCTCGGTTCAAAAGCGTCGTCAAGTTGAACTGTCGAATTCGGCCGTTCAAGGCGCTGAACTCGGTTCAAAACCGCTGTTCGGCGTTCGAGCCATTACTGATATTCGCTTGCGAATTGAGACCAAAGCATGTTTTCTCTCAACTATCAGAAATAACTTTGAAAAATGACAACTTTACATTTATTTGATTCGTTGGACAGTGACAGTGAAGAGGAATTTCAGTTGTTAACAGAGTTGCATCATTTGTATCCAAAAGACAGACTATTTCGCGATTAGTATATTAGGGTAATCGTGGAGTTTAGTGTCCCAAATTAAATAACAATAAAAAACCTATAACAGTAAATGACAGTCATAAAATGTGAAATTTCACCACACGTGGATGGCCACACGGATAGTGTCCCACCCCCCACCGACATCGTGCACCGAAGTTTGCCGCTGTTGGTACAGTCTCTGCCGCCGACGCTGAAGCGCTAGGTCCGGCAGCAGGCCGGCGATAGCGGACTCCAGAACGCGGCGGCACGAAAACAGAGCTTACGATGGCCCGTTGTCGGTCGGGGGTGGGGCACTTATAGCCATCCACCCACCCAAATATGGTGAAATTTCACATTACTGTGTGTCATTACACTGTTGTAGGTTTGTATTGTTATTTAATTTGGGAAGCTAAACTCCACGATTACATATATTAGTAATACTCCGCATCGATTTTTTTTTTACATTCTAAAATGTGTTATGTATGATTCAATTATATCAATTAAAAGGATTTTTTTTTCGTCTCTGTATAATTAGGGACTCGGCAGAATTCAGTTTTTTAATTCCTGAACTCCATTTTCATAATGAGATTGTTGCTGCTGAAACAAAGGACAACTGTTGAAAAAAATACAATGGGTTGATTTCCCGCAACGAAAGACGAATCTTGTAACCAATCAGGAATCAGCTTTGAACGTATAACGTACTTCCGCTGCTATGAACCAAGATCACAGAACCTCTGTTCAGTTGTGACTGCTTTAGCTTGGTGCAACAAGGCTGAACTACGATTTGAGGTTCAAGCAGAACTCGGTTCATGGAAACCGTAGTTAAACGCTACTTTGATGCAACCGGGTATCAATTATGTATTGAGACACATTGATAATCAGATGTAGTGAAACTATTTTTTGATTCGCTACAATTTCTAATGATACAATTTCTAATGATTCGCTATATCTGATAGATATAAATAAATAATAACTTTCTCCTCTCTAAAATTAAAAAAAACCAAATTAACCCAAATGTTCAGTTGAACTTGAAATTTTTTGAAGAAATTCAAAAACTGAATTGAAAAGGTTACTTACGCCCTACAATTAAATTTCATGTACATAAAAAAAAAAATGTAATTTATTGTAAAATACAAGAACTGAACTGTAAAGCTTTGAATTTACAGGATCTTTTCATTTTGGAAATACAGAAAAGAAATTAATGTAATATTTTAAATGAATTGCTTTATTTATTAAACGGAAAATTAAAAACGGAAAACAGATGGAAACAAATAAATTTTAAGTCTTAATGGCTCTTCCGTTGATATAGAGAGAGCATCGGAGGCTCAATAACACCCACATTGCTACGGCCGTGCTGACTACATACTAAAATTTATTGTTCAAATTAAAGATCTTTCACAAATTTTAAATGTGAATATTGAATATTTTGGAAATTTTAATAAAATTACTATAGAAGTCTTTAATGAAACTAAATCTATTAAATGAACACAGAATTATCATCACAATGAAAAACATACTCGCACTTAAATAAAGAATCACTGATCGCTAAAAACAGATCAAGTGATTCCTTATTTATGTGCGTGTATGTTTTTCATTGTGATGTTAATATTATTTCCGCACGTTAAACTTGGTGTTAAATGTATTCTTTTTTATAAATTAATCCTTCATAAGCTAAGCAGTTGCTAGCAGGGATTAAATATCTGCCCTTTTTTATTCTCAGTGATCCCAAGAAACATATGAAGTAAACAAAAGTTCGCAATATAATGACCCTTCTTATTAAAAAAACAACAATATATAAAGTGAGATGTAAGATACTC
Source organism: Thereuonema tuberculata (assembly GCA_023159025.1). Taxonomy (NCBI): domain Eukaryota; kingdom Metazoa; phylum Arthropoda; class Chilopoda; order Scutigeromorpha; family Scutigeridae; genus Thereuonema; species Thereuonema tuberculata. The sequence goes on from JAFIDM010009631.1 coordinate 294,045,226, forward strand.
AGCGAATCCAGTTGATTATGGTTTGGAAACCTGACACAGCTGTCCTGCATTCGCTGCATCGAAAACACTTAAAACAGATCAATGATTCCTTATTTATGTGGGTGTACGTTTTTCATTGTATTTGTTAATATTATTTCCGCACGTTAAACTTGGTTTTTAAACATAGAATTACTCACCATCTATTTATTTTGCCATTTGAAATGGGGGTGAAAATTCGAATAATAAAAAGAATTAATGAAAATTTTGGTGATTTAATAAGTGACTAAAACTAGAATTTTACAAATATGAAAGCTTAAGTGAAAAGTTCTAATAGATTAGCAAATAAACATTGAAACTATGAAGCAATATGAAATGAATGAAAAAAATTAGATTTCACTTTTAAGAGTAGATACACAAAAATCTTATCCAAAATATTTCTTTCATCTCATTCCATAAAACTGATCTTCGTATAAATTGGGTTATCTATTTAAGAAACTATTTAATCTACATAATCCACAGTTCTTCAAGCGTTATTATTGACTGCTCATGGAATACTTTCTATCCATTATTCCAAAAAATAATATTCAATCCCATCTATGTCGACACCATTACTAAGGAAAAGATCAAAACTTCCATTTTTCACTTCACTTAGTTGTGTTATTTTCACTACAATTAATCAGGAAATGTTATCACATTATAATATTTGATTGATTCAATTTAGTTCATATAATTAATATATATACAGTTCTTTAAAAAATACTGGATAAATCAAACGAGACTAATCTTTAGGGCTTTTGATTTCACCCCAAGACGACCAAAAACCAACCACCCCAACAATTCGTATTGTCTCATTCTGTAGCAAATGCACGATGGTTCATTGTTCTCCAGCATAAATACCTGTTTGTATATTGGGGAATCCAAAAGATGTACAGAAACCCGTCTCAAAGAACACGATTATGCCTTAAAAAGGAAATATGCAGTAAAATACCGCAATCCACTGTCTAAATAATGGACATATACTTGACGTTGCAAATCCCATCGTTTATGACATTAGGAAGGACGTGTATGTGCGTTAATTTTACGAGTCGTGCCTGATTAGGCTTCAACAAAGCTATAATCAAGATTTGTCGGTTGTTAATGTTACAATATGGAATATAAAAATAAGGAAAGGGTTGGAGAAAAAAAAAAGAAGAAGGAGGAGGAGGGGGAGGGAAAAAATTGGTTTATTATGACGCTGCTTGTGGTGTTCGATAGCAGACTGCTTGTTCCGATCTGTTCATTACTAAATTTGACACTAGATGGAGGTTCATTTATTCTTTCATTTTAGTCACAATAACGAATCCAACAGAGGGAGATTAGACTTTGGGAAAGGTGGGGGCACACTTAAAAAACGAGTCCTAGTAAGAAGGGGACTTGAAACGTACGTACGTAGTGATTTATAGTATGATCTATTTTTAATGGTAATTAGTGTTTTAATGGTTGGCAATTTAATTATCTCATTGATATCTTCATAAATTAATACCATAAATTAAATTTCACTTAATACTTCTATGATAAGATTATAAACAAGAAATATTATTCATTTTGAAAATTTTAATACTTTTGCTTTAGAAGTCATCAATAAAACTACACACGTGATAATGCAGGAAAAAGTAGAGTATATAATTGTTTACAGATTCCTGTAATGTAATTACAGAAAGTAATGTTAACTGAAATGCTGGTCAAGAAACGTTACTGAAATTCTGATCAAGTTACTGTTTCTCAATAAAACATAACATTTACAAACTTTCTACGTTTTTGTTTATGTTCTATGAGATTTTCAACAAATCAGTTTTAATGAAAAAAGGACGAGAAGAACATTAAAAGGAATGCCAATTATCGATATTTACTCATTTAATTTTTTAAAATTAATATATTTGTCAGGGTTTTTGTATTATTTTGGGTTGACATAAATACAGGACTTTAATTTATTAAATGAAAAGGATGACAGAAAAATGAAAATATTATAAAATGTGATTAGATTTCTCTTGTGTATAACTAAACATATTTAATTTATGCAGGTAGTTTTAAATGAATACATGCAACAAACTTCTGGGGTCGTTGAGGGCGTGAAAATGGAACAGTTTTTGATACGGAACATGGGTCTGGAAACGGACTTAGAAAATGATTTTACTCAAGGAAAACTTCGACCCTTTATTTTCTTTTTTTTTGAAAAAACTTACGACATTGTAAATTAATCAGATATATCTAAGGAAAGAACTGAGACCTTCAGACTACTAACTGAAGAATAGCGCAAGAAAGAAATTTTGTAGAATTTTGTGTTAATATTTATATAGGACTTTAAAAACGATAATGATAAAAGAAAAATGCATATCTTATAACATATAACATCACTTGTTTTACGGATTGCACTTATTCTATTAAGGAAACAAGCACAGGAAATATATTTTTAGGAATTGCTTGTGTTATTCATATCAGTATTTCAAAATTCGAAGCTCATATTATATAAGAAATATTTTGTTATCTTTATTTAACTAGATTAAAGAAAATTATACTTTAACTGAAGGACGATCACTATTAAGCTATAACATACATAGCTGAAGAGTTATGGTGAAAACAGATCTCAGATATCTGGAAAAAGCAGCTATATTGAGCGTGCATTGAATATGATCATTATAATTATTAAACGAATGAAGTGAAAATTGGATTCATTCTATATGGGCTCTAATGGGAAAAAAAATAATTTCTATGATGCTATTTGGAATAATATTAATTAGTTGTTAATTTTTTCAACATCTTTGATTTTAATTTTAATTAAGTTGAAAGTTTAGGAAAAAGCGTAATTTTGTAGACAAACAATAACTTAGAAAATAACTACTTACTCCGCTCTTATTGTTTAATCAGGTATAGTTAATGGCAGAAAGAGAAAAAATGTAATGGTTAATGAAAAGAATGTAGTAAAATCAGCAAAAATATTAGTAATTCTATATTTAAAGATTGATTTTGAGATTCACAACTATAAAATTTGAGATTTTGTTTTTAAGTTTATGAATCAAATAAAAGTGTCTTCAAATTTATTTAACCAAGCCAACGCTAATAATTTGTTAAGTAAATTTTTTGTCAAATTTTTATTAAAAATTCTAAGATTTAATGCGAGGAATTAACTATCTTTAATTTACCAACAACAACATTGTTGTTTTCCTATCTTCCATTGATGTAACGTTATAATAACTCCAAGGAAATAAATTCTAAATTACAATTCTTGAGGAATACAAGAAGTGAATCAAGATTTTCATGATGGTACAATCTCTGTAGATAGACTTTTACTCACTAGCACTTAACGAAAGTTACCGAGAAATAAATGTCATCAGGAAAACAGATTGGAAATTGGAGTTCAAAAATTTGCTTGTTAGATGCTTCGTCTCCAAAGATATCTTAAAATTTGGGTAAAGAAATAGAGTTAGATAAATAGACATTCTGAAGGAAGGATTACAGTAGTGATTGCATTTAAGTAAATATTTTTTTAAAACGAAATTGTCAAGTCCAACAGCACTTCCTGACAAAGGAATCCGTTAAGATATGCTTGGATACAATATATTGTGATGAGTTTTATATTTGCATTTATATATTTATTTCTATT
>JAFIDM010009631.1:294096409-294108051 GCA_023159025.1 Thereuonema tuberculata
GGGGAAATGGGGGCTATTTACAAAATAGAATGCATGATTTGTGATGCGTTCTATCTTGGAGAAACCAAAAGAACAATAAAAGAACGGGCATTGGAACATAATTCATACATAAAAAACAAATTAGAGGAGAAATCGGAATTGGCTGAACACTGTATGAATAAAAATCATTGTGTAAAAAATGAAATCAAAATTGTATGTATTGAAAAAGATTGTAAAACGAGAAAAACCATGGAAAGTCTACTAATTAGAAATACCAAAAAGATAAATATTAATAGAAATGAAGGTGTTAAAGTAAACAAATTTATTATGGAAATGGCCAAAGAGTTTAACAATATATGTATTTCAAATTGTAAAAATAAGGTGAAAATTAAAGAATTAGGAGAATAGCATTTGTAAGTATTGTTGTAACAATACAATTTCATGAATGTCTCATATCTGTATCGTTTTCCTCTACTTGTTTGTAACGTATTGTTGTTGTTTTTCGGCTTTGAAAAAGAAAAGAAGTCATGTCTTTTCGAAAATTAAGAGATATTTATTTCAATAAATGTATGGTTTTATACATTTATTTTGTTTTATTTTGAAGATTTGAAGACTTTTCAATTGTTTTTTTTATTTTTTTGAAATTTAAATGTATACACAGTTAGACTATACCAGAACAATATGACGATCCCGAAATCCCAGTGAACCCTCAAGGCAGAGTGCACCTGACACGGTCGAGCACACGGATTTATAAGTGGCGGGAGAGGACAGATTACCCATAGTGTGTAACGCGATCACAGTGGTTTTACTCCACAAAACTGACGGGCGATGGCGGATACGTCGCGAGGCATATAAAAAACAGCAAATTTACAGGCATAAAAAGAAACAACAGGAACGCTTGTTGGTCAAATACAAGCAATCGGTGGCATTGTTCATGTCTGGGAGATGTTTTCGTGATATTATCTGGGACTGCTGATATCACTGGATGTGAAATTGAATACAAAATAGCTACCTATCCATCGTCAATGATCGCGTGCATCCCTTAATGTCGCACTTTTACCTCTGGTGATGCTGTGTACCAACAGGACAATGCCATGTCGCTCAGGTGGTTCGTGACTGTTTCCGGGAGCACAACAGTGAACCATACATACTACCTTGACCGTCGAAATCGCCCGATCTCAGCCCCATAGATTATTTATGGGATCATTTGGATCGACAAGTTCGGCGTGAGGATTTACGACCACGTAATCTTTGGGACCTCAGTGCAATCCGAACGTGCAGATGTGCCTCGGGCTACCTTCCAGAGCCTCACTGCGTTCATGCCACTTCGTATACAAACTGTAATTAAGGTCAAGGATAATTATTCCTATTATTAGGAGGTGGTCGTATTATTCTGATATGATTGTGTATATAAATAATTTAATATTAGAGCACTGGAATTCCCAAAATCTCAACTTGACTGTATGTACATTGAGACACACTGATTATCAGATGTGCTGAATCTATTTCTTGATTAGTGACAATTTGTAAATATAATAATTAAAATTATTAAGTATAATATATAATTTTAAATAAACAATTTAAGCATAAGTAAGAACAACATATATGGTAAAAAGAAATAATAACTTACGCCTCCCTAAAATTTAAAATGTAAAAAAAAAACAAATAAACCCGAATAACTATACGCTGTGAATTGGAATCTTAGAACTCTTATTCATAATTTTAAAGGCTCAAGTATTAAAAACATTAACAAGACAACAGGAGGAAAGCGTATTGGTATATATAAAAAAAAGAGTTAAAAAAAAAGAAAAAAATATAAGATCAAAAAAAGCTTTGTTAATATATTATAACTCCCTTTTTTGAAATATGTATATTGATAAACTTCACAATCAGTACGTAACTACTTCTTCCTTTATTTTTAATAAAATAATTAATAAAATAATTCGGCAAATTCCCAACTTTCTTCAGGCTGAGAGGCGGAAAGAAAAACTTTCCTACATCTATTTACAGAATTCGTTAAAACATTCAAAAAATAATATTACAAAGTTCGAGTATTAAATTTTAAAAATTGAAATTACAACAAAGATTTCATTATAATTTTTTTTTTTTACGAATTGTCGTTTTAAAAAAATTCAAAGGCTATTCATTTATTTTGACACCTCTATCTCTGCTAATGCAAATCAAAACTTAGTTGTAAATGCTTTAACAATGAATCTGGCCATTTCGTCCTTTATATAATATAGCATTTCAGTTATAGGATTCGGATTAAGGCCATAGATTAAGCAATGATCCTCCCATTCTCATATATGTGCTTTTGATTTCTATAGTCTTGAACGTGCTCCTGAAGTCTTAACTGAAACGTCCTGCCTATAAATAATAAACTTCCTCACAATCCCGACACTTTCTTCTATACTAGACATCTTGTCCGTTTAATTTCCGTAAATAATTTTCTACTATTTTTGTATATTATTATATCATTGATCTTAATCTCTTTAACTGATTTACTAATCATTACTGCTGTTGAACCGTTACTATTTTGTCATTGTTTCTAACTCTTCTGTCATTGGTCTTAATTGATATGCTTATTCCTAAAATATTCTTGGATATTTTGATTAATAAATCCATGAGATATTCATTCCTTATTAATTTATCTTTTAATACCTTTATATTTCTCTTCCACAAATCTTCATTTTCTGTATTTGTAGTTATTCTATCTAAATCTTTGATAATTGCTTTATTCACACCCTTATTGTGAGCTGATGTAAAATTGAATAAATGATTACTTTTGTAGCACAATCTTCATTTGTTAGATAATTTCCTTTATTGGTTATGAGGAGGTCCAAATATGGCAATTTTTTTATCCTTTTCATTTTCTTTTGTAAAATATCTATATATTCATCAGCTGAATTTATGTACTTAAGAAATTGATCAAATTATCCTGTCCAAATAAATTAAAAAATCACCAGCATATCTATAATTGTAATGAGGTTTTTGTAATAATTATTTATGTTTATTTATTTAAATAATTATGTGTATTTACAATCTCTCAAATAATGTATGTTTAGTAATTTGAAGTCTTAGAACATGTAAATTAGGTTAATGGCAAATCCCTATATAAATGGACGACTTAAAATAAAAAATAAAAAAATCGACACACGAATAGAGCAGGCCACGGTGATTTCTAACGCAGACGGGTTCTTCACTCTTTATCGACACACGAACAGAGTAGGCTACGGTTGCTTCTAACGCAGACGGGTTATTCATACCTTCATGAGCGACTAACGCATCATTCGGTACAGCGATCACACGCTTTATTCAACTCGACGACCCACGCCTCGTCCCCGAACGACGTCTTCTTGCCGACCGCATTCCGTTCACCCTTCTCTTCTGCCGAACTGGCCTCTTCCGTGTCAGCTATCCATCTCCCGAACTCCCTTCTCCCTGCCGACTTGTAGTCGTCCATTTATATAGGGATTTGCCACTAACCTAATTTACATGTTCTAAGACTTCAAATTACTAAACATACATTATTTGAGAGATTGTAAATACACATAATTATTTAAATAAATAAACATAAATAATTATTACAAAAACCTCATTACAATAAACCTTCTATACTTGTTAAGAATCAATTCTTTTAACTTATCTATTAATTATTTTGTGTTTTCACAATCAGTTCCGGTTTAAATAATGACATTTCTTTGATTATACTGTTCATATATCTAGAAAGATTTTGCATTGGCGAATCATAGTTTATAATCGGTCTTTATTGAACATTTTCTTTACATACCTTCGGCTTAGATGTGAAGGTAGGCGTATTACACATTCCTTTCGTCGACTCCTTGTATTTCTCAAAGACAATAATTTTTTCCGCCTTCGTATTTTGTACCTCTTTTTGCCGATTGAAATATTGTGACCAATAAAGGAAATGATAGTTATGTAGTGATTGTTAAGTTGAGTTTAGTTGCGAATTACATACAACTTCGTTGAATTTTAACATATGAAATACTTCTAATAAAAAATAAGAAGATTATTTATTTATTTCTAATCGTATATTCCTTTTCTATCTAATATTCATAACAGGAAAAAAAGCCTTTCCTTATCTTAAAGAAAGAAGAACAAAAGAAAAGCAACTGCAGAAAGAAAAAGAAAGAAATAGAATTAAAAAAAATAAAATAAATAATCTTTCCCCCAACTGAATTGAATAGTGGTTCCCTGAATCTCTAGTTCGCTTGCTTAAGCATTACACCTCACGAACATTAACTTTAAAATCGAACAACAGGAGGTTATGTTATGTTATGTTGTTATGTTATGTTATGTTATGTAGTGAATGTGGATGGCAGAGAAGCCAAGCACTGCGACCGAAGGTCTGTTGTACTATCCCACGGAAATAAGGACAGATGGAGAGAAAGACTGAGAAAGTATGGTGGGAGAAGTGCAGGGGAAATGGGAGAACCCTGAGAAAACCTGCCCAGCGCGGATCGTCCACCAGCACGAAACCCACATGAGAACCGTACACGATACTCAGAGGTGAGAGGCCGATGTCTTAGTGACAACGCCAACCGCGCGGCCACAACAGGAGGTTAATAAGCTAAGTTTAAGAGAACAATGTGAAATATCTCGAAAGTGGTTGAGTATTGTCCTCCTCAACTTATATATATTTGGAAGTTCTCACAAAGTAGCTTTCATCTCACAAAATGATTTTGATTTTAGCGATGTACAGGGTGTTCCCTCTCTTTAAATAAGAAATTCACATTTACGAGCTTTCCATCTTTCCTGACAGTCAAAATAAATCATCCAACACGAGAGAAATTTGAATTAGGAAATAATAATAATTAAAATATTAATTATTGGAAGTAATAATTTAGAAGCATGAGAACGAGAAAAATTAATCTTAGATTACAATGCAACTTTAATGCGTAACTTAAAATCCTGTTGTTTGGGGGAATTAAACAAAAAAGAAAGGAAAATTTTGTTTAAGAAACAAATGGAATAATGCTAATTGGAATGTTGATGAATGCAAGTTGGCGTTATTAAAGTCCTTACAAATTTACTACTCAATAAAGTATAAAATTTTTGCTAAGTTACCATCTTTTTTGTTTAAGAGTAAAAGAGAAAAAAAGATAACTTTTATTCACTAAAAAGTAATGTAATGTAAATGTCCGTCAAGAAAAGTTGACTAATATAATAACGTTATTTTCATAACTTTATTTTAAGCATTAATGATAATGACCAACATTCGGAATGAAGCAGAAAGTAGTTTTAAGGAATTCGTGAAAGTTATAGAATAAATACTTACTCCACCCTACATATGCATTTTAGAGTAGGATTAAAAAATGATTAAATTAATGTGATAAAATAATCACGAAGTAGTTATTTAATCTGTTAATCACTGGATGGTCTGAGACAAATCACTGAAAATTTCTCAAGTTATATCTTTTATATTAACTTTTAATTAGATGATTTTTAAGTTTAATTTAGCGGAGATATGATCAGTATTTAAACGAACAATATTAAACTTATGGGAATAATTTTATTTGAAATATTGACTCAAATAAGTTTCGGGTTTTTGAGATTCAACATGAAGTGGAATTACAACTAAATTAATGTTATAATATTTCTTCATTTAATATCTGACTTAATTAGATTTTCAGAAAAGAAGATATTTAAAATTGAAATAGAATAATATGAAACGAAATTTCTATTGAATGGAACATTAGAAATCAAAGTAAGTTGTTTTGTATTTGAAAAAGTAACTGACTTTTTATCATAAAGTGTAAGTGCTTTAAATTACAGTTTATTCCACAAAAAATTAAGCTTAATTAGAGAAATAATAATTTACGATGCAGAAAATAATTACTTACTCCGCTCTTATAGTTTAATCAGGTACAGTTAATGCAGAAAGAAAAATAAATGTGATGGTTAATCGAAAGAATATAAAGTAAAATCATCAAAAATAATTAAAAGGAATTTGCACATAACCAAAGTTATCCAGGAATGATAGAATATTTGAAGACAAAGAGGAAATTGAAGATGATTGATTACATGTTTTCATCTCCAAGGACATCTTAAAATTTGGGCAAATAAATATAGCTAGTATGTAAAAAGCTTTACGTGTACAGAAGTTCATTGAAATCATTGATGTAGCCGTACACCTGAATGTGATGCACAAAGAAAATTTATAGCAAAAATTAAATACACAAATTTGACGACATGTTTCTCCGTCGAGAGACGGTATTATCAAGTGCAACATATTCAGGTGTACGGCTACATCAATGATTTCAATCAATATAGCTAGGTAACTAGACACTTAAAAGGAAGGATTGCATGAGTGAGGTTAAAATCTTAAGCAAATAATATTATTTAATATTAATTAAGGAAAAAATATTTTTTTAAAACGTCTTGTCAATCTCAAAAGCACTTCCGGAAATCGGGATCCATTCAGATTTGTTTTGACATTGCATTACAGATTTGCTCTTTCACATTCATATCACATTCTTACTCTATTAAAGGATTCTCTTAGGAGTAGAATAGTCTAAGAAAGAATAACTTATCTATTTAGTATGTCAAAATATGGATACGAAATAGGAACCTAAAATATCATAGGGTGTGTCTTATACTATTTTTATTACACATTTTTTTCTATTGGTTTGCTTTTTTTGTTTTGGTAGTCAGCTAAAACAAAGAAGTTTATAACTGAAAGGGATATCGTCATTGTTTTCTGTTAATTGGAGTTAAATGAGCAGGATATTGAAAGGAGATTCAAAAGTTTCTGACGAATTCCATGACAGAAAAGATTAATCCACGTTCATTGATGAGTTCCAAATTAAGAACGAAACGCTCAGCTGAACATTAAGAAATGCCAAATGTGGTGTAAGAATTCCACAATGTGCTTAAAACTAGTTATTGAATGTTATGTTTAACGATATCAGAAAGAAATCTTACCAACTATAAAACATATATTGAAAATAAAAGAATATTAATTGAAATAATAAAAAGAATAGACAAAAAAAAAAAGATACAACAAGTAGTATTCTTTCCTCATGATGACAAATTATTTCTAGAAAATCTTGCGACAACTACCAGTTGTATATTTCAGTTTATTCTGTCAACAGATAAATCCGCCGACAGTAAAATCAATAACTAAAGCAATGAATTGGGATTGTCGAAGTATTAATAATTACAGTTTGATTAGTTGAATTTATCATTGGAGACTGTTGTTCAAAAGTCTTCGGATTATGACAAACTATGTCTTATGATTGTTCATCTGCTATTAACTAACAAATTTTGGAATGTTTTTCTTCCTCACAAAAATTTGGGGTCCCCCTCCAGTTGAAAAAAAAAGGCGGAACATCAGTGGCAGTCAGCGACGTAGGGACCTCCTCCCGTTGAAGAAGAGAGAACGTCTTCCAGCAGCAACGTAGCCGCCTCCAGGAGAAGAGAAAACGTCGCCGGTAGACATCGCCAAGCGGTCGTCTTCCACCATATAGAAGGGAGAAAGGCAGCGGCAACCAGCCCAAAGAAGGATTCCTCCACCGCATAGAAGAAGAAAGTAGGACCAGGAGCCCAATAGCTGGTAAAAGATTCCAGATACGGGACAAGCCCAGGAGGCGACAACTCTGCTGAAGAGTCGGGATCCAGAGACGGGACGGCAACCCAGGAGGTTCAGCGCAACTAAAGAGGGATCCGGATTAGGGACGACAATCTAAGAAGGTGACGGCCCAACAGAAGGAGAGAAGAGAAACGGCAGTTGGAGCCAAAACAGACGCAAGAGGACGGTCCGAGGAAAAATAACCAGGACGCTTCTTCTACAGGGCATCGAACTTGGATTCAGGACTGCTTGGAAAGCGAATCAGGGAAGCTCCTGTTTTAGAAGATGTCTGGTGGCTGAAGAAATTTCAACGGCTAGACGATCCCGTCGTTTTTGATTATCATTCCCTTAAATCGTTATGATCCATTAAAACTTATTATTGTATCCTCCAGTTTCGAAAACAGAAACTGCAATGTCTGTAAACTCTGATGATCTCTTCGGAATAAATTCAAATCAGTGGTAACAATATCATTTCAACTTTTGTATTGTTGAGCAGAATAAATAAGTTAGATGTTATAACTAAAACTTGGAGTAATAGGCTATTTTAAGCTTCAGTGTAGATAATATAGTTTTATATTATATACAAATATCGGATAAAAGAAAATAATGTTCTATAATTAATCTTCAAACTTATCGAACATCATAATGATTATAATTTGATTACTTATCTTCGTTAATATATAGTACAACTATTCGTCTAAAGTCAATTGTTACAGTATAATTCAAATTCTCGAATAGTTTCTGTCCTTAAGTTTGTATAAATAATTATCCCATGTTACCTCAGCTGACTTCAATGATAAATCACTTGATAGAATGTCCCATGTCTAACCACAATGTAATCACTCATTCGACTTTACTTTGAATTTACCTTCGATTTATGATAATCCGCAGCATTACTAATATTCTGGGTCATCGTTGCATGGAATCGTAGCACTACACACAATATTTATTGTCAAATCTTTGTGGAACTTTCTAGCACGTAGAATTTACGTTCATTTTGGCAGACTATCTTAACAATCACAAATCACTTTACTTATTCGTGCTTCAAATAATCACTTTAATATTGTTGAGCACATTGATTTTTTGGCGTTTTTTTCAAATATGCTTTCAATATTACTTTTTGCCCTAGAAAGATTTTCTTTCTTAAATATTCTAAATAAAAGTTCAACAGACACTTCTTGATTCGTTACAATTTCTAGAGATAATTAATCAATTTCAACTTAAGTAAGAACAACATATATGTTAAAAATAAATACTCCCTAACTTACTCCTCCCTAAAATTTAAAATGTTAAAATAAACTAGTCGGCTACCCGTTGCTTCGCTCCGGAAGCCTCACGTATGTAATGGAAAACAATTTGTTATTAATTAAAAAAAAAACACACACAAATTTCATCAAATAAAATAAAAATAAAAAATTGTTAAAGTTTTTTTTTTTTTATTTTAATTTTTGATGTCTATATTCTCTCAATCCACGACTGCTTTTAGAATCAGCGTGTGAATCATATATCTATGATATATTTTTATTTTTTTTAGAGATTAGAATGTAATCCTTGTGGTTTAATGGCTAAGACGTCTAACTTCGGAGCAGAAAGTTGCATGTTCGATTCCAGAAGATAACTTATAGAAATTATTTCTATTTTTGTAAATTACAATAATTGCACCAGACTGACAGAGAAATAAAAGATTTTAGTATTATAGATACACTTTTCTGTGGCTTTTGAGTTACAAATAGCGAATTTTCAGTATTCTACCTAATAGAAATAATGATTTTTTTTTTTTTTTCTTTTTTATCCAATTCCAATGGATACTTGTCAGTGGTTTTTGAGTTACAAATGGTGAAAATTATCTAAAAATCTAGGCTATCAGATTGTTCGATATAGATATTTGAAGAAGAGATGTTCAGATGGACGTTGATTGATATAGATGATAAATGAAGATCATAGCTTGTATACGAAATTCCTCGCGATTAATTGATTGTGAGTATTCTTTAGAGTGAAGATAACCAAATTTTGTTGAATTGTGACTCAAAGACATAAAGTTGTACGTGAATGAAACCAACGTTTTCCAAATATATGGCAACTTTACTTAGAGTTTGTCCTTGAGCTTTATTGATAAACATCGCATAAGAAGGTCTGATCGGAAATTGTTTACTTGTGAAAGTGAATGGAAGTAGATTATCGCATGGTTCCATAGTTATCCTATGGATGAAAACAAAATCTTCTTTGTGAGTTCTGTTATAATTTCGGTTTCTATAAGATCATTATCGAATGAACGGCATTTAAGTTGAGTTCCATTGCAGTATGCAAACTTGGGATTAATGTTTCGCAACAATATTATTGGAGATCCAATCTTCAATGACAAACGATGTTGAGGAATACTGCTGAGATTCAATGCGTTCAGATATTCGGGCAGATAGAGATGTTCGTGTGGTGGATTATCAGAAGTGTCAATTTTATTCGCACTTGTATCTCGGTAGTCTCTCCTTGTATTCTTTGACTTATGATTCGATTGATGTTATCGACACTCTCGCTCATCTTGGTTGATGAGCCGCATATTCATCGTGAGTTTTTTGATTTTGATGTGATTCTAGCTTTTGAGTTACAAATAGTGATTTCTCAGTATTCTACCTAATGAAGTACTGCTTCTTTCTTTTTTGACTTTCTTTTTTATTACAATTGTTCCTTTTCAGTTAAAGTCAGTTCAGTTTTGACAGATAAATCAAAAAAACAAAAAGAAGAGAGTTGTAGTTCCCATGGCCGAATGGATAAGTCGTCTGACTTCGGATCAGAAGGTTGCAGGTTCGATTCCTGTCGCGAATGTTTCATTGTAAAAATTCTTTCTATTTTTCATTCTCACAGAAAACTGCGCCGGACAGACACAAGACACACAGACAGACAGACCGAGAAATAAAAGATTTTAGTAATATAGATTGTTCCGTTTCAGTCAAAGTCAGTTCAGTTTTGACAGATAAATCAAAAAACCAATATAAAGTTAGTTGTAGTTCCCATGGCCAAATGGATAAGTCGTCTGACTTCGGATCTGAAGGTTGCAGGTTCGATTCCTGTCGCGAATGTTTCATTGTAAAAGATCTTTCTATTTTTCATTCTCACAGAAAACTGCGCCGGACAGACACACAGACACAGACAGACAGAGAAATAAAAGATTTTAGTAATATAGATTAACAAATACACATTGTGAATTGGTAAGATAAGTTGAGTATAATTTGAAATTTCAAAGAAATTCAAAAAATGAAATGAAAAAATAACTTACACCCTAATATTAAAATTTTATGTAAACAAATATTTAACATAAATAAAATGCGAGAAATGTGCAGTAAATCTTTGAATTTACAAAATATTTTCATTTTAAACAACTAATAAAAATAAATGAAAGTATCTTTAGTTTCCTTGTTTAAAATAAATAAATCAAATCTCTTATTTATTGTATGCTGATTACCATCTCAGAAGCAGATCTATTTGACATCTGTTGAGAAATATTTCTACTGCATCTCTATTCCTTTTTTGTTATGGCCAAGAGCATATAATTCATATCAAAATAAATTAATGTAATATTTTATGTGAATTGTTGCCTTTATGAAATTTTTAAAACATGAAAACAAATCAATTTAAGGTCTCTATGGTGTCTACATAGTTATGGCTCAAACTGCACAAGCCCACTTGCACCTCCGCTACTGAGGCCCTGATGATTACGTATTAAAATTTATTATTCAAATTAAAAATCTTTTATGCATTTTAAATGTGAGTCCTGGAAATTAAATAGAACAATAAGCTACATATTATCTAATTTGTATTGGAAAGGGAAAATTAAATGAAAGGAAAAATTAAATACAAAAATGATAATCAAAATTTGATATTTCTATGAGTTTCTAAATGTAGAATTTTATAAATATGAATATAGAAAATTTTAAATATTTTTTTTGGGGAAATTTTATTAGTGATGCTGTAGAAGTCATTAATAAAACTGAACTATTGAAATTATTAAATTTATGGATAAGTTTACTTACCATCTATTCATATTACCATTTCAAATGAAGGTGAAAATTAGAAATAA
>JAFIDM010009631.1:294118865-294130876 GCA_023159025.1 Thereuonema tuberculata
AAAAAATAATAATCTAGAATCACAATAGGTAGAGATTCTGAACCTCCGTACAAGTTATTTTGTTATTGGGTTTTAGAATCCATTCAAAGGTTCCATCCACATTAAGGAAGAAACATGATGAAAAAAAATAAAGATGTCTTAAATATCAGGAATCTAAATGCATGAATTCACATTAATTATAGTTTAAGTAGAAAAGTGGATGTAGACTTTTAAAAAACCTCAATGATTCTTTAATTGAGTATATTTTTATTTTTCCTTACTAATATTATCACGCACGTTAAAATTTGGCATTAAAAAAAATATAAAGATACTGTATCTTAAATATCAAGAAATCTAAACGAATGAATTCACACTAAATTATAATTTGCGTTCTGATATTTGAAATTCAGAAAAAAATGTATTTCAATTTATCAATGAAAAACGAATTAAATGAAATAAAATTTATAAATTAGTAAATGACAATCTTTAAAAATAAATCTTACCGACTACAGAAAATAAAAAAAATAAAAATTGTTGATTGAAATGCCAAAAAAAGAAATTAACAAAGAAAAGAAAATTTACATAATTTTAGAAATATACTAATATAAAACAAAAAATATTGTTTTTTTTTCTTTCTTTATTAACCTTCTGAATTAATCTTCCGAAATTGAAATAAGATGAGCTTTTTCAATCAATGGTGTAACGAGTAGATGTTCGTAGGGTTGTAATTCCTCCCCCAGACCCGTCCCTATTTGCGTTTGAATTTCTGTGAATAGAAGAAATTCAGTATTTGGACCATTTTTGGTAATAAAGCGATCGTATCGGTTTTTGTTACTCGTCCTTATCAGGAATACATTTTGAAAAGCGCGGACGACTGTAGCCTCCCTCAGCTTAATCCGAAGTTGAGAACGTTTCTGAATTCAACTTTAAATGGTAATTTATTGAATTATAACATTTAAAAAAATCAATTTCCTTTTTTCAGTTTCTCTTTGGACTATATAGCAAAAAAAAAAGAAAAGAATACTTGAAGTTTGCCGTTTTACAATCGCTACTTCCTAAAAGAGAATTTTCTTCATCATCAAACTCAATACTTCAATGGTTGTTTTAAGAATAATATATTGCAAGGACATATTTACATTGAAATGCTTCAAATTGCTTCGATTGTCAACAAATTAAAAGAAAAACTATCTTCCTTTGTTTTTCCTATACAAATATAAATATAATATTAAAATAAATATAATAATCTATTAACTTATATATAAATATGTAAGGTAATATTAATAATATCTCCTAAATCTCAACTTGACACAATTGTATATTGAGACAAATTGATTGATGTGGTGAAGATATTTTTTGATTTCTTAAAATTGTTAAGATTATTAGCCAATATAAACGTTGTAAAATAGTAAAAACATATATAGTAAGAAAAAAATAATAACTTACTCCTCCCTAAAATTCAAAATACACAATGTGTTAAGTTATATTCAATTTTAGTTGTAATTTGAAGTTAATTCAAAAAATGAATTGAAAAGATTACTTACGCCCTACAATTAAAATTAATGTAAATAAAACATTTAATGTAATTTATTGTAAAATAAAGGAACTGAACTTAAATTCTTTCAATTTACAGAATCTTTTCATTTTGAAAATATTGAAAAGAAATTAATGTAATACTTTATAAGAATTACTTTGTTTATTGAACAGAAAATAATTAAACAGATGGAAACAAATAAATTTTATATCTTGATGGCGCCTCCAATGACGTGGTTGTAGCTACTGAAGTTCAATCACACAGACATTGCTACGGCGATGATGATTACATTAAATTAAAGATCTTTCGTAAGTTTTAAATCGCAATCTTCGAAAGTCAAATAGAACATGGAATGCCGCAGAATCAAAAGAAAAAAAAATGTAATCGAAATTTGATGTTTTAGTAATTATGAAAATTTAGAATTTTATAAAAACAATAAATAAAATTTTAAACGAATTTTATAAATTTTATAAATTTCAGTAATGCTGCTACAGATGTCCTTAATTAAACTAAACAGTTGAAATTACGAAATGTATTAAATGAACATTGATTTACTTACCATCTATGAATATTGCCATTTGTAGTGGAGATGAAAATCAAAAATAAAACAAAATAATTAATGAAAATTTTGGTGTTTGAAGAAGTAATTAAACTTCCAACTTTACAAATAGATACTATAAACTACACTTGATGAATTGAAAGACGGTGTGTCAATGCTATAGAAATCAAGATTAAATTAAATAATTGAAATGATAAAACGTTACTTAAATGGTTAGGTATATTATATATTTCTGCATAATTATTTGGATGTTGCAAACATAAATACGAAAAAAAAATACCTGTAAAATAATATGATTTACGCTTTCAGTTACTTAAAATGTGATAATTTAGAATTTAGAAAATAAAAATAGAACTTCGCATTATGTTGTATTGGAATTTGAAACAAAATTTTGGACAATGTTTGATAAGAAAATGATCTTTTTTTTTTTTTTTTGATTTTTTTTTTTTGAAAACATTTTTTTCAAGAAAAAGAATATTCATTTTTTTTTTAAAGGGCGGACGATTGAAGCCTCCCTTCTGCTTGTTCTGAATTCCTGACATCGTTTCTGATTTCAACTTTAAATTTATTGAATGACAACGTTTACAACAGCAATTTCTTTTTCCTTTTTTTTTTTTTTTTTCAATCTTCTGTGGGCAACATTACAGAAAAAAGAATATTGAAGTTTGCCGTTTTACAATCGCTACTTCCTGAAAGAGAATTTTCTTCATCATCAAACTCTGTAATCTTTATATTTAATACTTCAGTGATTGTTTTAAGAATAATATATTGCAAGGACGTATTTACATTGAAATGCTTCAAATTGCTTCGATTGTCAACAAATAAAAAGAAAAACTATTCCTTGAAGAAGATAATGTTTAATATTTAGAAGTAAAATCTATCTTCATTGTTTTTTGCCAATTAGATTTGTTATCTACCTGGAAAGTTCTTTTTTACTTACAAGTTAGTATTGTTTTGATTTCTTTTAATATTGTAATTAGCTTCCAGAAGATGAGATAAATCCACTCTTTTCACGCTTTCTATGTGGGAATTCTAACAATAATACTTTCTTTGTTCTATCTAACTTGATTTTTTTTATTAAGATATAAATAAAACATAAAATTAAATATAATAATAAATCCATAATATAAATATCTCCTAAAAATCAAGTTAGTCAATTGTATTGGGGTTGGCGAATAAATTCGTTCGGTTTTATTTATGCTTGTGTTTTACAACGATTTGTTTGTTGTTTCGCAAATTTTTAGTATTTATTAGAAAGTGCTTTTTCTGCTCTACAAAACTGTTATTTTTTTGTTTGAATAATTTATTTTTTTGTCATTTTTTAGGCTTCGAAATGGAATATCCAGGAGGCAAAAATCAGCATTTTCGACACCTGCTTTTCTTCGCCTTTCATCGAGGACAAAAAGCTGCCGAAGCCGCTCGGGAAATATGCAGTGTGTACGGAGAAGATGTTATAGGAGAGCGTACAGCACAAAAATGGTTTGCGAATGTTAAAAATGGCGACTTTGACCTGGATGATACGCCTCGCAGCGGAAGACCTTCGGAATTCGACGAGGAACGTCTCAAAGCTCTTTTGAAGGAAGATGGTCGCCAAACAAGTCGTGAATTGGCGGAAAAAATGACATGCTATCATCAGACCATACTCAACCATCTTCATTCAATGGGATTTGTCGACAAATTGGGAGCTTGGGTGCCTCACGACTTTACAGAAAACAACAAAGAAAATCGCCTTCAAATTGCTGCACAACATCTGCCCGCCATCGAACAACACGTGGACACAAACACCGTTTTTTGTATCTAATCGTCACGGGAGATGAGAAATGGTGCTTATACGTCAATATGAAGCAAAGAAAAGAGTGGGTGGTTCCAGGAGATACGCCAAAGCCAAGAGCCATGCAGGATCTCCACCCCAAGAAGACTATGATCTGCGTATGGTGGGACTGGGAGGGCATGGTGCACTGGGAAATGCTCGAAAAGAACGCCACAGTCAACAAGGAGCTTTACATTGCCCAGCTACACCGCGTGAATGAAGCTATTCGACTGAAAATGCCCGATCGCCGAGGCCAAGTCATCCTGCTCCACGACAACGCCAGGCCCCACGTTGCACAAGTCGTCAAAGCCGCCCTCCAAGAGCTCGAATGGGAGGTTCTTCAGCATCCACCGTACTCTCCGGACCTTGCGTCAACTGATTACCACCTTTTCCGATCCATGTCAAACCAAATGAGGGGTGTTACCTTCGACAACGAAGAACACCTCAAACACTAGCTCAACCACTTCTTCGTCAACAGACCGGGCAATTTTTGGCAGAATGGTATCAACAAATTGGTCGAGAGGTGGGAGAGGTCGTAAACAGTAACGGAGAATAATGAATTGATTAATCTATTGTTATTATTAATCTTTTTTTGTGTAAATAAAACTGTTAGATAAAACCGAACGAACTTATTCGCCAACCCAAATATATTGAGACCTGGATAATCAGATGTGGTGAAGCTATTTTCTTTTTTTTGATTTCTTACAATTTATAAAGTTAATAACCCAATATAAACATAATCAAAACAGTAAAAGTAGAAGTAAAAAGGAAGTAATAACTTACTCCTCCCTAAGTTCAAAATATGCAAATACACAAGGTGGTAAGTTCAGTTCAGTTTAACTTGAAATTTCAAGAATATTTAAATACTGCATTGAATAGATTACTTACATCCTGCAATAAAATTTCATATAAATACAACATTTAATGGAAGTTATTGTAAAGTACAAGAACTCAAATGATAATCTTTTCATTTTGGAAATACTGTTTTTTATATGAATTGCTTTCTTTATTAAACAGATATTTATTAAACGTAAGAAAACAAATAAATTTTAGGTCATGATGACCTTCCTTGAAATAGTGACAGTTCCGGAGGCTCAATTACACCCACATTGCTAAGGCCCTGATGATTATATACTGAAATTTATATTATTGTCCAAATTAAACATCTTTCGTAAATTTTAAATGTGAATCTTGAAAAGTAAAATAGAACTCATATGTTCATATTATTTGAGTTGTATAGTTATTTAAAATTAAGGGGAAAATAAAAAAAAAAATAAATGGAGATTTTCTAAATATCAAAACACAAAATTTTAAATGAATTTTTATTCATTTTCGAAATTTTAATAATGTTGCAAAAGAAGTCCTGAATATAACTAAACTCTAGAAATTACACTAAAAACTCGTTAACCGAATCGCGTTTATCCGAATACCAGGTTTTATCCGAAACGATTTTTAGAATATTTAAAAAATTCACAAAAACCTATTTTTTGTCGCTACAATCAATATTTATTAGCGTACAGAATCTATCTTGTAACTGTTACCGTAAATGTGTAACTGTAACTCTATTAATAACATTGATATACAGTTATTAATGTAATTAATATTACTACATTGCATGAATAATACAATCATATTCCGGATTATCCAAAATTTTTTTATCGGAAGCAGGCGCGGTCCTATCAAACTCGAATAAACGAATAAACGAGTTTTTACTGTATTAAATCTATAAAATGAACCCAGAATTACTTACAATCTATTAATATTGCCATTTGAAAGGAAGGTGAAAATTCAAAATTAAAAAAATAAGTAATGAAAATTTTGATGATTTTAATAAGTGACTAAAATTAGAATTTTGAAATGAAATAGTCTTGAGGAATTGAAAGATTGTAGAACAATTCTATAGAAATCATTAAATAAACTAAACAATTGAAATTCTAAAACGTTTTTTAAATGTTGATGAAATTATTTAAATTGCTAGGCATTTTATAGACTTCCATACAATTATTCAGATATTGGAAAAATATAGACTAAAAAAGATAGCTGTAATATAATGTGATTTGTACTTAAAATTTGATAATTTGAAATTATAAAATAAAATAGTAATAAGCATTATATACCATCTAATTTTTGTTGCAATTCGAAACAAAGAAGATTGAAAATAAACAAAAAATAGCATTACTAAAGATTTTGATATATTTATAAACCTCTTAAATTAGAGATTTAAATTGGAATGTTTAAGATGCAAACCATAAATTTTCAAATAAATGCTAAAATACTTTTATTTAAAAACACTGAATACAGATTGGAAATAATTCTAAAATGAATGTGTTCGTTACAATTTGAAAAGAAGAAAAATTTCCATTGAAGTTTTGTTTATGTTACACAGCTTTCCACAGCAATAGTCAATTAAGACTATTGTAACTATTAAAATTACAGTTTGTGACTTGCTACGTAATTTATTTTGCTTTGTAATTGATTAAAAAAAACTTTTACTTTGTTTTACTATTTTCCATTTTGTTCATTTTCATTCATCCTTATTATCTCCTAAGCTTTGTTTATTTTAATTTTTGCATTATTGAAATTCATTGTCAATTTTTTTTCTCCATTTACTCCAAGAAGAATGACTTTTCATGATCCTTACTTCACATTTCGAGAATATTCCTTTGAAAGTTTTGTTATTCATATTCTCAAAAGATTTATGTGAACGACATTCATCTATATATTTTTATTCTAATTCCTAATAACTTGATTTAACTTAAATGAACACGTTTCTTTAAGTCCTCTAAAACTTCAATTTTATTCAATTTCATTGAAATTCTAATGAAATGATACGATAACAATTAATTACACTGAGAAACACAGTTTTTGGCACAAGAAATTTTATTGTGTTCCTAGTGTAACTTTTTACGCTGAATTCAAAAATGCAATCAGAATTTGTCTATCACCCACAGTCTTTTTGTGATAACATTTTTTAGGTACTGCTTGCGCTCGTGTAAGCGCAAGGCATATTGTGCTCGTGTATGCCTAGGAAGTGCGTAAATATGGGCCGGATAACTTTTGTTACGTATTTGACGATTTGACATTTAAAGAACAACGACGACGTTTGACTCCACTTGTTAAAAAATGTTACGAACTTTATTTGGCTGTAAAGTTGGGGGATCAAGATAAGAACTGGGCTCCTCATATCTGCTGTTCAACCTGTGCTAAACATCTGACAGACTGGGCTAGGGGTAATCGGCACATGAATTTTGCCATACCTATGGTGAACCACAAAACCATTCGTCGGATTGTTATTTCTGAATTACTAAGATAAAAGGAATTAGTAGTAAATAGTGATAGTTGAAATTATTAAATGAACATTGATTTACTTACCATCTACGGATATTGCCATTTGTAATGGAGATGAAAATTAAAAATAAAACAAAATAATTAATGAAAATTTTGGTATTTTAAGAAGTAAATAAAATTCGAACTTTACAAATAGATAATATAAAGTACACTTGATGAATTGAAAGATGGTATAGAAAGTCAATGCTATAGAAATAATGATTAAATTAAATAATTGAAATGCTAAAACGTTTCTTTAATGGTTAGGTATATTATATATTTCTGCACAATTATTTGGTACAAAAAAAATACCTGTAAAATAATATGATTTTTACGCTTTCAGTTACTTAAAATGTGATAATTTCGAATTTCGAAGAAAATAGAATTTCCCTTCACTTATTCCGAATTCCTGAAAACGTTTCTGATTTCAACTTTAAATTGCAATTTATTGAATGATAACATTTACAAGATTAAGATCTTTTTATTTTTCAATTTTCTTTGGACTATATTACAGTAAAAAGGAATATTTTAAGTTTGTGTTTTTATGTTTTGTGCTTCCAGTTACTTAAAATGTGATAATTTGAAATTTAGAAATTCAAATAGAAATTGGCATTATGTACCATCTGATTTATGTTGGAATTGAAAGAGAAGTATTAATGAAGATTAGGATACATTTATAATTCTCATATATTAGAGTTGTAAATTTGAATGTTTAAGGTGGAAACAATAAACATTATTTAAATAAAAAGCTAATCATTCTCGACTTATTGTAAGTATAGAAAAATAAATGAACATCACTTTTTGTTTTGAAATACGCATATATACTATTTTATAAAATTAATTAATTAATTTATTCATTAATTTATTAATATGTTTATTAATTTATTTCCAATTAAAACAATGTCTGATAACTGAAACTAATTTTTTATTATATTTCAAATCCTGTTTCACTCCTATAAAATGTGAGATTACTTTTATAGAACTCCAACAATATTAATAGTCGTATTATAATGATTCTTTATTTTAAATATCGTTGGTTTATTTAGGTTTCAGATGTAATTAATGAAAAACAAATGTAATGAAATAGGTGAACCTTTCATATGAATTTGTAAAAACTAAAAAACTAAAAATTTCAAAAGTAAATTAATAGAGAAAATAAAAAATTTAAGGAATAGAATCTAAACATCGAAGAATGACCTTATCAAAAATTTTGGTATTAAAAAATATTTATAATTTATGAGCTAACCATTGAGTTTTAAAGGAGACAATTTATTCTAATCTATATTATTAAAATCTTTTATTTCTCTGTCTGTGTGTTCGGCGCAATTTTCTGTGAGAATGGAAAATAGGAATAATTTTTACAATAAAACATCCGCGAGAGGAATCGAACCTGCAACCTTCTGATCCGAAGTCAGACGTCTTATCCACTAGGCCATGGGGACTACAACCCTCTTCATATTGTTTTTTGATTTAAATGTCCTTCCCCTTCCCCGATCAATAAGGAATGTATTCAACATTTTTTTTTAATCTCAAGATTGTTTCTTTATTTCCCATTGTCAGTTTATTAGTAATTCGAAACTGACAATTGGAAACTATAATTGCCGAAAGGTTGCAATATTTTAAATATTCTTACTTAATCAAATTCTATGTGATATTGAAAAATAAGTGCGTGTACACGGCAGATGTTGGAGTAAAGAAAACAGAGTCAAGAAAGAAAGAGGCACTCTTTTTTTGAGGTGGAATACCGAAAAAATCACTATATGTAACTCAAAAACCATCAATATTTGTAACTCAAACGCCACTGAAAAGTGACAATTACAATAAAAATGTGAGTCAAAAAAGCAGTAATTCTATTAGGTAGAATACTGAACACTATTGTAACTCAGAAACCACTGAAAAGTATCAATTGGAATAAACAAAAGAGTCAAGAAATAAAGTAGCAGTATTTCATTAGGTAGAATACTGAAAAATCCCTATTTGTAACTCAAAAACACTGAAAAGTATCAATTGGAATAAAAAAAGAGAGTCAAGAAAGAAAGAAGCACAATTTCTATTAGGTAGAATATTGAAAAATCACTATTAATAACTCAAAAACCATCACTATTTCTAACTCGAAAACCACTGAAAAGTATGAATAGGAATAAAAAAAAAAAGAGTCAAGAAAGAAAGATGCACTGTTTCTATTAGGTAGAATACTGCTCAGGAGTTAGACGTCTTAGCCATTAGATCACGAGGCCTACATTCTAATCTCCATAAAAAATAAAAATATATCATAGATACAGGATTTACACGCTGGTTCTAAAAGCAGTCGTGGATTGAGAGAATATAGACATCAAAAATTAAATTAAAAAAAAAAAAAAAAACAACTTTAAAAAAATTTTAGTTTTAGTTTCCTTGATGTAATTTGTGTGTGTGTGTGTTTTTTAATAAATAAAAAGTTGTTTTCCGTTACATAAGCGAGGCTTCCGGAGCGAAGCGACGAGTAGCCGACTAGTTGGTATAAAAAAGAATATAGTTGAAAATTTTATAAGGAGAATGGATAGGAATACAAGTAAACAAGATACTTATTTGAAAAAAATTTAAGATATGACTAAAATATTGAAGAAAAATGATTACCCTGAAAGTTTCATTAAGAAACAAATTAATTATTATAATACTTTTAAAATAAAAGAGGTTGGAAAATTTACAAATAAAGTTTTTATTCCATATAATAATGAGAATAGTATGCTTTTGAAGAATATTTGAAGGTCTTTTAATATAGATGTTGATTTCAAATACAAGTAAACAATTAAAAATTTGTTATTTAAAAAAATAAATCAAAGGGATGGGCAGTATGAAATGGGAATAGTGTACAGGGTGGATTGTAGAACGTGTGGGGAATTTTTTGTAGGAGAGACAAAAAGGACTATGTCGGAACGCATGTCGGAACACGGTAATGCCTTAAAAAATGTAAATAAGGACGTGTCAGATATAGCAGAGCATTGTATAAAGAAGGGACATGTAATGAAAAATTTTGTCAAGATCTTGTGTAAAGAAACAGATTTATATATTAGAAAGATATTAGAAAGTTGCGTAATAAAATGTACGAAAGGGAGTAATTTTAATAGGTATGAAGGTACTAAAGTAGACCCTTCTACTATTATGTTAGTAAAGGATTAAATTAAAAAGGATGTAAAAAAAGTTGTAAATATTGACGAATTTAATTATTGAAATTTTTGACTGTTGGATGTCGGATTATTGGTTTAAATTAATTGATTCTAATGATGTGAATATGTTATTGTAAACAAATAATTGGTTGATCTAATGTGTTAACATTTTGTTGGTTTATTGGATTTATTGTTAAAAAATTGTGTGAAGTAATTAAACGAACATTTATGCTATTTCATTGTAAAAACAATTGTATATTGTTTCAACGTGTTTCATGTTCATTACTGTTTTGTATTTTAGTTATTCCAAAGAATATTTTATTTTCATTTCGCTTGAAGAAGGGATGGCGTTATAATTTTCATCCCGAAAATTCGCAAAGTATTTTAAAGAAACTATTTGAATACTATGTTATGGAGATGTGGAGTTTTTGTTTAATATAATAAGAACTGTTTTCCCAGCTAATTGATTTCCAACATGCTTCGCTTGATATCTCTATGTTGTTGTTTTGATTAAGTAATTGGCTAACTTATGTTTTAAATATGATTATATAACAAATGTATTTAATAATAGCAGATAAAAAAAAAGTCGTAAAGCTGTTAGTACAGTATGTATAGTACTTTGTTTACACTAAGAAGGATCTGGAAAAACTAAGGATAGACAAATTTACTAAAATCATTTTACATACATTCTTTTAGAACTTCTCAGTATTGAGGAGTTCCATGCACTTGGTGCAATGGAAGTTTGAGTCTAACAATAATTTCTTTTGCCAATTATAACGTCTGTAAATTGGCTTTAATATAGGATAATTTAAATGATTTTAAGGCTGTTGTGTATTGTTGTGTAATGCTTCAAGAAAAGGAAAGTCATTGTATATCTTTACAATTCATGGTTAATAAGGTGAGAATTATTTCTATTGCCTCTGAATGTAGAAGATAAAAAAGTAAGAAATGTATAAGGTAACCAAATATTTTGTTTCTTATGAAAGTAATAGATAAAATGGAAACATTCTCATCAGCAGGTTAATTAGTAATTAAGATATTCAATTGGAGCCCATTTCAACTATTAGTTTTAATCAGGGTCAATTTTTAAAAAAACACCACATTTTTTAGAAAATAAGTTAAATTTTCGATCTGATAACGAATATGTATTAAAAGTAATCCCGATATTTTCAAACAAGTTGAAGATTTTTTTTCCCGCAGATGGCAGCAGCTTATGAAACTATTTCCAATTTTCCTGTTCGTGATAAAGGTCGCCTTAATGCGATTTTATGAATATACAATAGAGGTAACAGTATGTATCTGAAGCTTACAAAAAACAATAAGAAAACAACATGTTTGGTTTTGAAAACAACATGATTTCATGATGTTCATGTCCAATACTTTGCAAACACGTTATATCTTTTTTAGATTTTCTTTACACTAAGGAACTATTACACCTGTAGTTTTATAGGAGTGCATACAAGTATTATCCATTTAATATTATAATATTAATACTGTTAATTTCAACAAAACGGAAATACTAAATTTTGCAATAGCGCTTTATAATAAATATATCACTTTACATTGTTAAATTTCGATGAGTTCGAAATGAAAAAAAACCTATCTTTTCATATTTTATAATTTTAGTGCTTTTCCTGTTAATAATTTTTTGTTTAATGT
>JAFIDM010009631.1:294131276-294145771 GCA_023159025.1 Thereuonema tuberculata
AAGAAGGACTTAAAGATTTGAATTTTTAATGTTATATTTCTAAGCTTTTTTTTTAAGTTGAATATATATTTTTTTTATTTAAATATGTTATATTTTATCTTATCTTATCTAATCTTATACTAATATACAAAACTGAAGAGTTTGTATGCTTGAACGCGCTAATCTCAGGTACTACCAGTCCGTTCTGAAAAATTCTTTTTGCGTTAGATAGCCCGTTTATGAGGAAGGTTATAGGCTATATAATATCACGCTAAGACCAATAGGAGCAGAACAGTAAACATAAACGTCAACCAACGAGTGGGGCGGCGGTGACGGGACGGTGTACAATGTTTCAAACAATATAAATAGAAATAATAACTTACTCCTCCCTAAAATTCAAAATATAAAAAGAAATTAATAAGTACGTAATGTATTAAATTCAGTTAAACTTGAAATTTCAAGAAGGTTAAAAAACTGAATTGATAAGATTACTTTCACCCTAGAATTAAATTTAATGTAAATGAAAATTAATGGAATTTATTATAAAATAATAGAAGTGAACTGAAAATCTTTGAATTTACAGATTTTTTTTTATTTTGGCATTACAGAAAAGAAATTAATGTATAATGAATGGCTTTGTTTTTTAAACAGAAAATTATGAAACTGAAAACAATTAAATTTTAGATTTTCATGGTTTCTCCCCTGTTGTGGTGCCAGCTGCGGAGGCTAAATCACACCGCTGCTGACTACACTGGTCAATAAATTTTGGATGATTGAATGTATGGTGAAGAGAATATTGATATCTTTATGTTCTTTGGAACTAAAAAGATCTTGCTTTCGAGATAATAGCACTTTCATAGTTATTTATGAGTTATATAAAATAAAATAGGATTAGAATAATAGTTAGGTTTAACACCGTCTCCTTTTAGCTTATCGATTGCATTCTGTTTCAGGAGCATCCTTTTCACCATCTAGCAATAATCATCTAACATGGTAGTAGTACTCCAGTTCCCTTTGTTGCTCCACCACCGAAATGTTTTGCTCGAAGCGCTTCCAATTAATTGTCTTTAAAGCATCAATGAATAGTCGCCACGAATCAGGATTTTGTCTCGTATGCATTGCATCCATTAGAACATCAATGTCTTTGCAGAAAGACTTTCGGTTTACTCGCATTCTTTATTTTTAGTGCGAAATGTTGTCACTTTAACGGAGTGTGGTAGGAATATTCTACAACGCGAAAGTCAACAACATTAATACAATGATATTCAAATAGAAAAGGGGATGTAGACTTTTAAAAGAAAAGAAGAATAACCTAGAATCACAATAGTTTGAGATTCTGAACCTACGTAACAAGTTATTTTCTTATTGGGTTTTAGAATCCTTTCAAAAGTTATGACATTAAGCAAGAAACGTAAAATTTTTATATCTTTATAAAAAAAAAATCAAGATATCTTAAATATCACGAAATCTAATTGAATTAATTCACACAACATTCATAAAAAATAAAAGAACTACTGTATTGGGTAAAGCTATGGCATTAATTCCCAGTATTTTTCATTTTGATAGCTTCAAAATTAGATTAAGATAAATGAAAAGCAAATTAAATAAATAAAACTTTAATCACAATCTTTGAAAAGAAAGCTTACCGACTACAGAATATTGAAAAAGAAAAATTGATTCTTTTAAACTACATTTCAGACAAAAGAGTATTTGAAGATTGCCGTTTTATTATCGTTACTTCCTGAAAGAGAATGTTCTTCATCATCAAACTCTGTGATCTATATTTAATTTATATTTAATACTTCAATGATTGTTTTCAGAATAATATATTGCAAGACGTATTTACATTGAAATGCTTCAGATTGCTTCGATTGTAAACAAATAAAAATAAAACGCATCTCATTTCTTTTTTATATAAGAATATAACATAAAAATAAAAATAACAATATATTTTATTATATAATAAATATATAAAATAATATAAATATCTCCTAAATCCCAACTTTACTCAATTGTACATTGATACACATTGTTTGATGCGGTGAAGCTATTTTTTTGGTTTTTTTAAATTGTTAAGATAATTATTCAATATCAAGATAAGTAAAACAATATAGGCCTAATTGGTAAAACGGAAATAACTTACTCCTCCCTAAAATTCAAAATATAAAAAGAAATTAATAAATGCACAAGGTGGTAAGTTATGTTCAATCTAACTTGAAATTTCAAGTTAAATTCAAATCTGAATTGAAAATTACTTACGCCCTACAATTAAATTTCATGTAAATAAAACATTTAATGTAATATATTGTAAAATACAAGAATTGTACTGTAAATATTTTATTTTACAGAATCTTTTCATTTTGGAAATACTGAAAACAAATTAATGTACGGTATTTTTTGTTATGAATTGCTTTGTTTATTTAACAGAATATTAATAAACAAATGAAAACAAATACATTTTATGTCTTGAAGGCGCCTCCATTGATGTGGCACTACTGATTTCATAGTAAAATTTATTTTCCAAATTAAAGATCTTGTGCGAATTTTTAATCTGAATCTTTGGAAAGTCAAATATAATATAGTTGTTCATATCATCTCATTTATATTATTACTTGAAATGAAGGGGAAAATTCAAAAAACAAAACAAAAAAAATATAGATAGAGGCAATTCTTACTAGCACATTATTGGTTCTTTGCTGTATCATATCAACGCATGATTGGCTTTCAGAACAATCACTTTCATTGGCTAGTTTTGACTTTAAGAAAATCCACTTCTTTTTATTGAAGCAGTTGTTGTTGTTTTTTGGTTACTTTTGACATAATAATGATAATTCGAAATTATATTTCTAATGATATATAATATTATAATATTATTTTAAAAAACAGTTGATGTTTAGAGCCATGAAACCTCCAAAGCACAAATTTTCTAAAAGATTTCCACAATTTTGGCCACTAGTGTATATTATTACTTGAAATGAAGGGGAAAATTAAAAAAAACAAAACAATATAATCAAAATTTGATGTTTTAGTAAGTTTCGATTTTTAGAATTTTGTAAATATCAAAAAATTAAATTTTAAACGAATTTAGAGGTTTTATAAATTTCAATAATGATGCTACAGATGTCCTTAATAAAACTAAACAATTGCAATTACTAAATGTATTAAATGAACATTGATTTGCTTACCATCTATTAATATTGCCATTTGAAATAGAGATGAAAATTCATAATGAAAAAAATAATTAATGAAAATTTTGATGATTTAATAAGTGACTAAAATTAGGATTTTACAAATATTTAATATAAACTATAGTTGATGAATTGAAAGATGGTGTAGCAATGCTATAGAAATCATTAATTAAACTAAATAATTGAAATTCTAAAATGTTTCTTAAATGTTGAGTATTTAAATGGTTAGGTATATTATATATTTCTGCACAATTATTCGGATATTGCGAAAATATGTACAAAAAAAATATCTGTAAAATAAATGTCATTTCAGTTATTTAAAAGGTGATAATTTAGAATTTCGAAAATTAGATAGAGCTTAGCATTATATACCATCTGTTGTGTTGCAATTTGAAGCATCAGTGTGGACCATTTCTGCTAAGAAAGTGATTTTTTTTTTTGGGGGGGGGGGGGGTTATCAAGAAAAAGAATAAATATTTTTTTAAAAGGAAGACGACTGTAGCCTCCCTCGCTTATTCCGAATTCTTGAGAACGTTTCTGATTTCAAACTTTAAATGTTTAAATTGAATGTTAAAATTTACAAGATCAATATCCTTTTTTTTCAATTTTTTTTGGACACTAATACAGAAAATAGAATAAATTTGCCGTCTTACTATCAATACTTCTAGAAATAGAGTGTTACTCATCATCAAATTCTATTATCTTTTTACTTAATATTTCAATTTTTTTTTTATTTCCTTAAAGCTAAGACATTAACTCACAGTAAGTACTTTTAATGTTGATAGCTTCAAAATTACATTAAGATAAATGAAAAAACGAATTAAATGAAATAAAATTTTTAAATTAGTAAATGACAATCTTTAAAAATAAATCTTACCGACTACAGAAAATTGAAAAATAAAAATTGTTGATTGAAATGCCAAATAAAAAAAAAGAAATTAACAAAGAAAAGAAAATTTACACAATTTTAGAAATATACAAATATAAAATAAAAAATAGTATTTTTTTCTTGAAATTATTTGAATGAACCTTTCAAAATTGAAATAAGATAAGCTTTTTCAATGAATGGTGTAACGAGTAGATGTTCGTAGGGTTGTAATTCCTCCCCGAGACCCGTCCCTATTTGCCTTTGAAATTCTGTGAATAGAAGAAATTCAATAGTTTGGACCATTTTTGATAATAAAGCGATCGTATCGGTATCTGTAACTCGTCCTTATCATTTTGAAAAGTGCGGACGACTGTAGCCTCCCTCCGTTTATTCTGAAGTTGAGAACGTTTCTGAATTCAACTTTAAATGGCAATTTATTGAATTATAACATTTAAAAAAATCAATTTCCATTTTTCAGTTTTTCTTTGGACTATATAGCAAAAGAAAGAATATTTTAAGTTTGCCGTTTTACTATCATTACTTTCTAATAAACTGTGTTATTCATCATCAAACTTGCGTCAATGAAAAGTAGGAGAATAAAAAGAAAAACTATCTCCTTTCTTTCTATATAAATATAAATATATTATAAAAGTAAATATAATAATATTGTATTATACATAAATATATAAGTTGATATTAATATCTCCTAAATCTCAACTTGACACAATTGTATATTGAGACAAATTGATTGATGTGGTGAAGTTATTTTTTGATTTCTTAAAAATGTTAAAATAATTTTCAATATAAACGTTGTAAAAAAGTAAAAACAACATATATGATAAAAAAAAAATAACTTACTCCTCCCTAAAATTCAAAATACACAATGTATTAAGTTATTTTCAGTTTAAGTTGTAATTTCATTTTGAATTCAAAACTGAATTGAAAAGATTATTTACACCCTACAATTAAATTTCATATAAATAAAACATTTAATGTAATTTATTGTAAAAATAAAAGAACTGAACTTAAATTCTTTCAATTTACAGAATCTTTTCATTCAAATATTATTATATAATATTATTATATAATATTTTATAAGAATTGCTTTGTTTATTGAACAGAAAATAATTAAACAGATGGAAACAAATAAATTTTATGTCTTGATGGTGCCTCCATTGATGTGGCTGTAGCTACTGAAGCTCAATCACACAGACATTGCTACGGCGCTGATGATTACATTAAATTAAAGATCTTTCGCAAGTTGTAAATTGCAATCTTGGAAAGTCAAATAAAACATGGAATGGCGCAGAATCCAAAAAAAAAAAAAAAAAAAAAAGGTAATCGAAATTTGATGTTTTAGTAATTATGAAAATTTAGAATTTTGTAAAAACAACAAATAAAATTTTAAACGTATTTTATAAATTTTGTAAATTTCAGTAACGCTGCTACAGATGTCTTTAAGTACACCAAACAATTGAAATTACTAAATGTATTAAAGAAATTATATATAATGTATGGAGTTATTTGAGAAGTATTAAAGAAGTTATTCAAGATGAAGTAAGAAAAGTTTGAACATTGATTTACTTACCATCTATTTATATTGCCATATGGAATGTAGGTGAAAATTAAAAATAAAACAAAATAATTAATGAAAATTTTGGTGATTTTAATAAGTGACTAAAATTAGAATTTTGAAATGAAATAGTCTTGAGGAATTGAAAGATTGTAGAACAATTCTAAAGAAATCATTAAATAAAGTAAACAATTGAAATTCTAAAACGCTTCTGAAATGTTGATAAAATTATTTAAATGAGTAGGTTTATTATAGAATTCTGCACAATTATTCAGATATTGGAAAAATATATACTAAAAAAGATACCTGTAATATAATGTGGTTTGTGCTTTTAGTTACTTAAAATTTGATAATTTGAAATTATAAAATAAATTAGTAATAAGCATTATATACCATCTAAGTTTTGTTAGAATTCGAAACAAAGAAGATTGAAAATAAAAAAAAAGTAGTATTACTAAAGATTTTGATATATTTATAAATCTCTTAAATTAGAGATTTAAATTGGAATGTTTAAGATGGAAACCATAAATTTTCAAATAAATGCTAAAAAATACTTAAAAAACACTAAATATAATATTGGAAATAATTCTAAAATGAAAGTGTTCGTTACAAATTGAAAAGAAGAAATGGAAAAGCTTCATTTCCATTGAAGTTTCGTTTATGTTACAGAGCTTTCCATATATTGATTGTTATTGTAACTATCGAATTACAGTTTGTCATTTAATGTTACATAGTTGTTTTGCTTTTTAATTGACTGAAAACTTTTACTTTGTTTTATCATTTTGTTCATTTCCATTCATCATTTTTATCTTTAATTCAGGTCTTATTTTCTACGATTTTTAATATGATATTCTATCCTAAGCTTTCTTAATTGTTATTTTTGTCAATATTTATCTCGAGCTACTCGAAGAAGACTGACTTTTCATGATCTTTCTCAACGACATTCATCTACATATGTTCTTTTTAATCCCTAATAACTTGATTTTACTTTAATGGAAATGTTTCTTGAAATCCCATAAAACTTCAATTTCATTCAATTTCGTTGAAATTCTAATGAAGGGATATGATAACAATAATTTATTTATATAAAATCTAAAATTACTCATTCTCAATTTATTGCAGGCATAAAAGATATATTTCTTTGTTGGATTAAAAAAGTAATTGAACATCACTTTTGTTTTGTTTGAAATATATATATATATAACATATACTGTATATAACTCATTGATAAATAAAATCATATTTCCAATTAAAAAAAGAAAAATAACTGAAATTCAATTTTTATTATATTTCTAATCCTGTCTCACTCCTATAAAATGTCAGATACCTTTAAACAACTCTAACAATATTAATAGTCGTATTATAATTCTTCCTTATTTTAAATATCGATGGTTTATTTAGGTTTCAAATGTAATTAATGGAAAAGAAATGCAATAAAATTAATGAACCTTTCATATGAATTTATAAAAGCTAACCATTGGGTTTTAAATGAGATATTTTATTCATACATTAAATTCCTACAATTAGAAAAAAATAGTAATTCTTCAAACTATATAATTATATCCTATTTGCATGTTAAAGAGATGCTCTAGTTCTTCTCAGTTGCAATTTATAAAATAATAATAAATCTCACCAGCTGTAAAGATAATTAAATATTAATTAAAAAGTGTATAATAGGATTCATTGATTTGTGACATTCTTGTTCATTTAGAAGAAAGACTTAAAGATTTGAATATTTAATGTTTTATTTCTAACCTTTTTTTTAAATAGAATATCAGTGTTTTATAAATAAGTAATCATACAAGTTTTTTAAAGATTTTTCAATGTAAAATAGTATTTATATTTTGCAAATATTTGAATAACAAATATTTCAGAAATTGAAAAATGATGACCTTTTTCAATCAATGGTAAGAAACGGATATTTTCTTCTTTTTTTTTTGGAAATTGTTCTTGTCAGGGAAAAGAATATACATTTGTTTTAAAAAGGGGGACGATTGTTGCCTGGTTTGGATTTCCTGCGAACGGTCCTGATTTCAACTTTAAATGCCATATTCTGTATGACGTCATTTATATGACCAATATCGTTTGTTTTTTCTTTCAATTTTGACTATATTACAGAAAAAAAATTAACTTTGCCGATTTACTATCAATACTTCCTGAAACAAAGTGTTATTCATTATCAAACTCTAATATCATTATACTTAAACAAAAGTAAAACAATATAAATAGAAATATTAACTTACTCCTCCCTAAAATTTATATTATAAAAAGAAATTAAATTAAATTTAAATAATAAAAAAGGTATTAAATTCAGTTGAACTTCAAATTTCGTTAAGATTTAAAAACTGAATTGGAAAGATTACTTACACCCTACAATTAAATTTAATTTAAATGAAAATTTAATGTAATTTATTGTAAAACACTAGAATTGAACTGGACATCTTTGAAACTCGAAATACATTGCTGGAAGCGCTAATAATTAATTGATGCTAATAATTAATTGTCTTTAAAGCATCAATGAATAGTCGCCACGGATCAGGATGCATTGCACCCATCAGCCCATCAATGTCTTTGCAGAAAGACCTTCGATTTTAAAGAATTGCTCGAAATCTTTATTTCTAGGTCGAAATGTTTGTCACTTTAACGGAGTGGTGTAGAAATGTCCTTACAATGCGAAAATTTAAAGTCAACACCATTAACGGAATGGTATTCTAGTAGAAAAGTGGATGTAGACTTTTAAAGGAAAAGCAATAACATAGAATTACAATAGTTTGAGATTATAGAAGTATCAATACTTCCTGAAAGAGGGTGTTCGTAATCATCAAACTCTATGATCCTTATATTTCCGTGATTGTTATAAGAACTATACGTTGCACTTAATTTTAATTGACGTATTTACATTGAAATGCTTCAAATTGCTTCGATTGTTAACAAACAAAAATAAGCACTGTCTTCCTTTCTTTTTTCTATAGGAATATAAATATAATATATAAATAAATATAATAAGATATTGTATTACATAATACATATATAAGATAAATATAAATATCTCCTAAATCTCAACTTGACTCAATTGTACATTGAGACTGATTGATTGATGTGGTGAGGTTTTTTTGTTTTTCTTAAAATTGTTAAGATAATTAGCCAATATCAAGATAAGTAAAACAATGTATTTGGTAAAAAGGAATTAATAATTTATTCCTCCCTAAAGTTCAAGATATGAAAAGAAATTAACAAATACACAATATGATAAGTTATGTTCAATCTAACTTCAAATTTCAAGTTAAATTCAAAACTCAATTGAAAAGATTACTGACGCCCTACAATTAAAATTAATGTAAAGAAAACAATTAATGTAATTTATTGTAGAAATACAAGAACTGAACTGAAATTCTTTCAATTTACAGAATCTTTTCATTTTGGAAACATTGAAAAGAAATTATGTAATATTTTATAAGAATTGCTTTGTTTATTGAATAGAAAATTATTAAACAAATGGAACAAATAAATTTTATGGCTTCCATTGATGTGGCTGTAGCTACTGAAGTTCAATCTTACAGATATTGCTAAGGCGCTGATGATTACATTAAATTAAGGATCTTTCATCAAGTTTTAAATCGAAATCTTTGAAAGTCAAATAGAATATAGATGTTCATGTTATCTAATTTGTATTATCATTTGAAATGGGAGAAAATTAAATATATATATATATAAATCGAAATTTTATGTTTTAGATATTTCAAATTTAGATTTTTGTAAATATAATGAAGTAATATAAATTTTGTAAATAATTTTCATAATGCAGATTTTCTTAATTAAACTAAATATTTGAAATTATGAAATGTATTAAATGAACATTGATTAAATGGCAACTATGAATATTGCCATTCGTAATGGAGATGAAAATCAAAAATAAAACAAAATAATTAATGAAAGTTTTGGTGTTTTAAGAAGTAATTAAACTTCGAACACTTGATGAATTGAAAGATGGTGAGTCAATGCTATAAAAATAATGATTAAATTAAATAATTGAAATGCTAAAACGTTTCTTTAATGGTTAGGTATATTATATATTTCTGCACAATTATTTGGATGTTGCAGACATAAGTACAAAAAAAAAAAACCTGTAAAAAAATATGATTTACGCTTTTAGTTACTTAAAATGTGATAATTTCGAATTTCGAAGAAAATAAATTTCCCTTCACTTATTCCGAATTCCTGAGAACGTTTCTGATTTCAACTTTAAATTCCATTTATTGAATAATAACATTTACAAGATTAATATCTTCTTATTTTTCAATTTTCTTTGGACTATATTACAGTAAAAAGGAATATTTTAAGTCTGTGTTTTTATTATCAATACTTCCTTAAAGAATGAGTTCTTCATCATCAAACTCTATGATCCTTACATTTAATACTTCAATGATTGTTTTAAGAACAATTTGTTGCAAAGATGTATTTACATTGAAATGCTTCAAATTGCTTCGATTGTCAACAAACAAAAATAAAAACTAACTTCCTTACTTTTTTTCTATATAAATATAATATAAAAATAAATATAATATAATATAAAATATCTTTATGTTCTTTGGAACTAAAAAGATGTTGCTTTCGAGGTAATAGCACTTTCACAGTTATATATATATATATATATATATTCTCATTACCAACCCTTTCTAGCCCTGTATCCTGAATGGTTTCGCCCAAATACATACAATAAAATATGAATACAACATTAGTTATTTTAACACCGTATCCTTTTAGTTTATCGATTGCATTCTGTTTTTCACCATCCAGCAATACACCATCCAGCAATCTTACATGGTAGTATTTGTTATGACTAAAAATCTAACTTTAATATTCGGTGTATTAGTGAATAGAAAATGAGATATTCCTTAAAGGCCCATATAACAGAATTATATGACACAGCAGAGTGTTATCAAAATGATTTAGATACTAGAATAGTTGATATTCTGAAACAAAACAACTTTTATATTCAAATAGAACACATTGATAAATACAAATTAATACTGAAATACTTTACAAGCTTACTTAGCTTCGTTAACTGAAAAACAGAGAAGTCAATCTTGATTCTCTAAACAACACATGTATAGATTAACATATCTGACTTCAAAATATTCTAAGTAATGATCTATCAAGTATCACAGAAACGTCACTTAATTAAGTTGGTCAAAAACTATACACTAATTACATATATAATACATTGGAAATATATATGGGTATAAACTAGTAACTATTTGACCCTTCAATTATTTATTAATCAATTACACTGACTGGGTGTAAACTTGTTATGCCTAATCCATAGTTACGGCATGGAAACTAGATTAATAAAATAATTCTCTACGTGGTACATTCTCAATAAATCTATACATTACAATCTTATATGAGAAATTCCCTGAATACAGTTTAATCTATAAACACAATTCTTAACTCGTATTCATTAAGCTATACTAAGAAAACGATCGCTATCGTTCGATACATTAAGCTTCTAAAAGTTCAGAAATGATTGTCTACGTTTTCCTTAGTTAACTGGACGAAAACCTTGCTTCCGGATCTTGCCCTCACGGACCGAAGATTTACAATAAAAGGGTTTGTCCTACTCGTAAAAAGTTAACATGGAAAGCTGCTATACACATCTCTGATCGTCTCACATGGAAACCGTATTCGATCACGAACGCCTTCCCGTTGAGACCAATCTTGTTGACATCGGTTTGCCTGATTTATCCTGATAACGTAATTCCCTGAATTACTATGTGACCTTCCTTAATCCTGATTCCAAACCTTAATTATGAAACCGATAAGGAACCTTCGAGTCACTTAATCCCATCGATTGAAACTATAGGCCTAACTGCATAGCAACCATAACAGACCGCTGTCTTACTGAAGAACGCTGTTATTCCAAAGTTGCCGTCTTACCAAAAACGCCGTTAAACCAAAAGATCTATAAAATAATAAAATAGGTATTACACATTTATATAACATTACAGATAAATAGAATATCGATTTCGTCTAACGAAATTAGCTTACAGCTTCTTGCCATCTTTTCTCACAAGACCGTAAATGGAAAACATCAGAATAAACTATGTCAACTCGGTAACAATTCTATTCAAACTGTTCTCGTTGCTAAGCAAACGTTACCAACTAATCGCATGTAGCGACATCTAGTATTAGATTTTTACAACATCAGGCGAGCGCCGTAGTAAAAACTTTAAACCACTTGACATTTAAGTAAACATCACTTTTACATTGAAAAAAATAGATTGGGGAGAAAAAAAAATAAACATACAAAATCTATCTTTAGAAATTTACTACAGTAGTGCTCCAGTTCCCTTTTTAGCTGTGCTCCACCACCGAAATGTTTTCCTCGAAGAACTCCCAATTAATTGTTTTTAAGGCATCAATGAATAGTCGCATAGTTTTTCTCTTATGCATTGCATTCACATCAGCCCATCAATGTCTTCGGTTTTAAAGAATTGCTCGAAATCTTTATTTCTAGGGCGAAATGTTGTCACTTAACCGAGTGGTGTAGGAATGTCCTTACAATGAGAAAATTTAAAGTCAACATCATGAACAGATTGGTATTCAAGTAGAAAAGTGAATGTGGGCTTCTAAAGGAAAAAAGAATAATCTCGAATCACTATAGGTTGAGATTCTGAACCTCCGTACAAGTTATTTTGTTATTGGGTTTTAGAATCCATTCATAGGTTATGACATTAAGCAAGAAACTTGATGGAAAAAAATAAAGATATCTTAAATATTAGGAATCTAAATGCATGCAAGAAAAAAATTGAAAATTTACAAACTCGATAAAGCAGAAGTTGTATATGGTATCACATGTAAAGGGGGTGGGAATAAGTGTATATACGTGACAGAGACAAAAAGAAGGGTCTCCACGCGTATGAAGGAGCACGAGAGGGCTGTAAAAGTTCATAATAAGCAATATTTAACGGCGATTCATAACCAACAAACAGGGCATGAAATAATGACTTATAATCCAATAATTTATGCTACAGAAAAGGATTGTTATTTCAGAAAATTTCACGAATCTTTAATAATCAATATGCGTAGATGCTACAACACAGAGGTGTCAATCCGAAACGCATTATTGTACGATTTAAGGTGATACTATTCAAACTTTGATGTTATTATTAAGAATATTCTTTGTATTTTTTATATAGCCATGATGTAGTTATGGTTAATTTATGCTTTCAGTTTATTATGTATACATCTGAGGACGAGAAATTCTCGAAACATGTCATATTAAGGAAATACAAATTTGGTTATAAAGACTTGTGTGTTATGGTTCTTTCTAATATACAGTCTACACACGATGAATTATTTTGGTTTCTGATATTTGACTTCACAAAAAAAAAAAAAAAAAAAATATTTCAATTTTTTTTTATTTAGTTAATGCTAGGACATAAACTCGCAGTAACTAAATTAGATTTGTTATCTCTGGAAATTTCTTTTTAACTTAGTATGGTTTTGATTTCTTTTAATATTGTAATTGGATATCAGAAGATCAGATCAATCCACTCTTTTCACTGTCGCAAATTCCGTTCTTTATGTTTTTATTAAGATATAAATGTAATATAAAAATAAATATAATAATGTATTATAATATATTACATTACATTATATTATATTATATAATAAATATGTAATACAAATATCTCCGAAAAATCAAGTTGAGTCAATTATACATTGAGAGACATTGATAATAAAATGGTGTGAAGCCATTTTTTTATTTGATTTCTTACAATTTGGGAAGTTATTTTGCCGATATAAACATAAGCAAAACAGTAAAAGTAAAAGTGAAAAGGAAATAATAACTTACTCCTCCCTAAAGTTCAAGATATGAAAAGAAATGAACAAATAACCAATATGGTAAGTTAAATTCAGTTGATCTTGAAATTTCAAGAAAATTCAAAAACTGGATTGCAAATATAACTTACACCCTACAAATAAATTTCATGTAAATAAAACATTTAATGTAAGTTATTGTAAAATAAAAGAACTGAACTGTAAAGGTTAAAATTTACTAAATCTTTTCATTTTGAAAATACTGTTTTATATAAATTGCTTTGTTTATTAAAGAGAAATTTATTAAATATATAAAAACAAATAAATTTTAGATCTTGATCACGCCTTCAATGATATGGCACCAGATCAGAAGGCTCAATTACATCCACGGCCTTACATTGCTACGGCCCTGCTGATTATATACTAAAATTTACAATATTGTCCAAATTAATGATCTTTCGTAAATTTTAAATGTCAGTCTTGAAAAGTTAAATCGAACCCAGATGTTCATATTATCTGAGTTGTATTGTCATTGGACATGTAGGGGAAAATCAAAAAAAAAATATGTTTTATAAACATCAAAACATAAAATTTTAAACGAATTTTATTAATTTTAAAAATTTTAATAATGCTGAAATAGAAATTTTTAAAAAACAAAAATAAATGAAATTACACTAAAAACTCGTTACCCGAATAAACCTGGTTTTATCCGAAACGATTTTTAGAATATTTTAAAAATTCACAAAGATATTTTTTTATCGCTATAATCAATATTTAATAGTGTACGGAAGTTTTTATATAAATGTTACTGTAAATATTAACTGCAGGGCCGTCGCGTGGGCAGGGCGACCGGGGCGATCGCCCTGGGCGCCGCGGCTAGGGGGGGCGCCGCGGCAACGGTAAAATAAAATTTTTTTTTTTTTGGTTGTTAAATTGGAGATTGAGGGGCGCCTGATGAAATCTTGCCTAGGGCGCCGCGGCTAGTTGGGCGCCGCGGCAACGACAACAGGAGATTGTTTTTTTTTTTTTGGTTGTTGAATCGTTTTTTGTTAGTTGTCGAACC
>JAFIDM010009631.1:294145781-294164121 GCA_023159025.1 Thereuonema tuberculata
TTGAATTGGAGATTCAGGGGGCGCCTGACGAAATCTTGCCCCGGGCGCCAACAAACCACGCGACGGCCCTGATTAACTGTCACACTATTAATAATATTGATATAAAGTAATTAAGG
The DNA here is from genome assembly GCA_023159025.1 of Thereuonema tuberculata. Classification (NCBI taxonomy): domain Eukaryota; kingdom Metazoa; phylum Arthropoda; class Chilopoda; order Scutigeromorpha; family Scutigeridae; genus Thereuonema; species Thereuonema tuberculata. Next base: position 294,145,898 of record JAFIDM010009631.1, read on the forward strand.
TAATTAATATTACTAAAATGCACAGAACATGATTAACATTCCGTCGGGCGCAACCGATCTCCTAGGCACACCTCGAACTCTTTTGTTTGCCCCTCCCCCACTAAATTTTTTCGCGAGGTGTCCATCCTAGTAGCTTCCGCTTTTCCAGTGCTAATAACAATGGCAAGGTCAGTTCGTGATTTTCGTTCTTCATTTCCGGTTGACAGGCTCATTGCGCCCGATTACGTTGCAGTTTGACAAATAAGAATTTTTCAAAATTTCCCAGTTATTTTTAATACTGTATCACATTGTGTCGTTAATAATGTCATATTATATAATATTTCGTAATTATCTATAAAACAACTCTCTCACAACCCTTGTGTTTGGTCAACTTGCTCAACGCAGTCAGAAGTCTATTGGCTTAAATATACGTAAATATCCGCTTTCTTTAAAGACTAATTAAACCTGTTTTACTGCTCCTGCGGTATTTTTATACAGTGTGGGTGTTTACTACGAAGTGTTAACAATTGTTTTTTGTAAGAAAAAACGTTTATATCTGTAGAAAAGATTATTAAATCAAGGGGTGTAAAAATTTCGGTAATTTTTGGTAGCTAAATTTCCGTTAAAGACTATATAAAACTATTTTATTACTCCTTCTGTATTTTTATAATGTTTAGAGGTTCCAAAGAATAGTTAACAATTGTTTTTAGTAAGAAAAAATGTTTTTATCTGTCGAAAAAAAAATTAATAAAGTAGTGCCTCTCAGGCTCGTTGCGCCCGACCTTGTGCCACGCCGTATTGCGCCCGACGGAGTGTTAAAACAATATATTCCGGATTATCCGCAATTTCTTATACTCGTAGCAGGCGCAGTCCTATCAAAATCGCATAAAGGAGTTTTCAGGGAACTAAATCTAAAAAATGAACACAGAATTACTTACAAACTGTTTATATTGCCATTTGAAATGAAGGTGAAAATTAAAAGTTAAAAAAAAATAATTAATGAAAATTTTGGTTTTTTGATAAGTAATTAAAATTAGAATTTTACAAATAGATAACATAAATGAATTGAAAGATTGTATAGCAATGCTATAGAAATCTTTAATTAAACTAGCAATTAAAATTCTGAAACGTTTTTTAAATGTTGATAAAAACATTTAAATGGTGAGGTACATTTAAATACTCAACATTTAAATGGCTAGGTATATTGTGGACTTCCATACAGTTATTCAGATATTGGAAAAATATATACTAAATAAGATACCTGAAATATAATATGGTTTGTGTTTTTAGTTACTTAAAATGTGATAATTTGAAATTATAAAATAAAATAGTACTAAGCATTATATACCATCTGATTTTTGTTGCAATTAGAAACAAAGAAGATTGAAAATAAAAAAAAAGTAGTATTAATGAAGATTTTGATATATTTATAAATCTCTTAAAATAGAGATTGAATGTTTAAGATGGAAAGGATAAATTTTCAAATAAATGCTAAAATACTTTTATTTAAAAACGCTGAATATAGTATTGAAAATAATTCGAAAATGAATGTGTTCGTTACAAATTGAAAAGAAGAAACGGAACGGCTTCATTTGCAGTGAAGTTTTGTTTATGTTACACAGCTTTCCATATATTGATTGGTTATTGTAACTATTGAATTACAGTTTGTGACTTAATGTTAGGTAATTATTTTACTTTTTAATTGCCTGAAAACTTTTATTTTACTATTTTCCATTTTGTTCATTTTCATTCATTATATTTATCTGTAATTCATGTCGTATATTCTATGATTTTTCAATATGATATTCTATTCTAAGCTTTCTTAAGTTTATTTTTGTCAATGTTTTATCTCGAGCTACTCGAAGAAGACTGACTTTTCATGATCTTTACTTCACATTTCGAGAACTTTCCTTTTAAATTTTTTCTATTGTGATTCTGAAAGTTTTGAAACCATTATTGCGCATAAGTTTTAGGTATTTCTGTACTGCCTTGTTTTTATTCATTTTGAAAAGATCTACATTTACGTCGCCAATTAGTATAGTTGGACAATTGCTTAATATATTTTCATTTTTTATGAATAGATTCTCTAATTCTTCAGTAAATTTCAACGTTATCTCTGTTATTTTGTCTGTCATTCTGTCATAAGACTTTAAGTTTTACCAACTTTGTGACCATACTGTAAGGGATGGATTGGTCATGCAAATGGATAAAATGTAGATCTTTTTAAGACAAACAAAATGCTACAAAAATCTTTCGAAAAAAGTTTTTGGTTTCAAGATGTCGCGTTTTAAACGGTCAAATTTTGACTTTTTTTCAATTTAAACGAAAAATATAAAAGGTGGAAGAGAACATTATATTGAGAAAATGTTGATATTTGAAAGTTCTATCGAACGATATATCAATTATTCACAAACGTTTCTACGTTTGCAAGATACATGCAAAAATGTGAATTTTCGCATTAAATTTTTGGTGTGTGGCGCCAATCCGCAATATATCTTGATTTATCCGGGGAAGCCACAACAGGCTGGGAAGTCGTATATTCTCCGACGATCTCAATATTAATTTGCTAAATAAATAAAGTTTGTTTTTTTAATGCTATACTGTATATGCAAGAGTCCCGGAGCGAAGCGACGCGACGGTACCCGGCTATTATTATTATATATTATAAAAACGTATATTACAAAAACTTTATTTCTATCTGTCATTCTGTAAGCAAAATGTTAAATTACAAATTACTAAAGCGTCGGAGCAAGGAAATCTTTTGGAAAATGATTAAAGAATTTTCACAAAACATGTTATTTATCATGAAGTTTTATAAAAAAAAAACCCAAATATGTTTCGTTATCAACAATGTGTTTGATTTTTTTCAATCAAATGACAGACAAAATAGCTTTTTTAAATTTGAAATGTTTAATTGATCAAGTGCGACAACTAGAAATTATCCTCACTTAGCGATTGAAAATTGTAAAAAAGATTAAATTTTAAATTATAGTAGTTTTGTTCATATACCAAGTTTAGAACAGGAAACTAATCGTTAGAAATCGAGCGGAGCGCAGCGAGGGCAATTTCTATTTCAAATAAAACACAAAATATTAACATTTTAGGCATATACAAATCGCCAAACACAAAGAAAGGTAAATTTGCTGAAGAATTAGAGAATTTATTCATAAAAAATGAAAATATATTAAACAATTGTCCAACTATACTAATTGGCGACATAAATATAGATCTTTTCAAAATGAATAAAAACAATGCAGTAGCCTACAGAAATACCTAAAACTTATGTGCAATAATGGTTTCAAAAATTGTCTTTACGGAACATCAAGAAACAACTGTACAATTCATGAAAATACGAAAACAAATATAGATCATATTTTCGTAAATATGATATCGAATCACCAGGAATAATATGTAAAGAACGAATCTCAGATGATAAGAGTTGAAAATGAAAAAAAATAACATAAGCGGAGAAGGCCACAACGGGCTGGGAAGTCGTATATTCTCCGATCTCGATATTAATTTGCTAAATAAATAGTTTTTTTTAATGCTATATATGCAAGGGTTCCGGAGCGAAGCAACAGTACCCGGCTAGTTTATCTATAAATTGTTAAAATTTAAAGCAAAAAAAACCTAAAAAATATCAAAATTAAAAAAAAAAAACTAAAAATATCAAAATTAAAAAACAAAACTAAAAATATCAAAACTAAATTAATAATAAAAATAAAAAAATTATAGAATAGAATATAAACATAGGGGAATGACCTTATAAGAAAATTAAGTAATTAAGAATTTAAGACCTAAACTTTGAGTTTTAAAGGAGATACTTTATTCATACGTTAAATTCCTAAAATTAAAGAAAAAGTTAAAATTGTTCAAACTTTCTAATTATTTCCTATTTGCATCTTGAAGAGTTGCTGTAGTTCTCTTAAGTGGCAAATTATCAAATAATAATAAATCTTACCGGCTGTAAAGGTAATTAAATATTAATTAAAAAATGCATATACTATAATAGGATTCTTTGGTTAGTGGCATTCTTGTTCATTTAGAAAAAGGACTTAAAGATTTGAATTTTTAATGTTATATTTCTGACCTTTTTTTTTTCAAAGAGAATATAAGTTGTTGTTTTTTTAAATTAGAAAATATTTGATTATAAATAAGTAATTGTATGACTTTTTTAAAGATTTTTAAATGTAAAAATAGTATTTGTAACCCTGCAAATATTTGAATGACAAATATTTCAAAAATTGAAAAAATATGACCTTCCTCAATCAGTGGTAAGAAAGGGATATTTTCTTTTTGCTTTGTTTTCGGAAATCGCTCTTATCAAAAAAAAAAAAAAAAGAAAATACATTTGATTTAAAAAGTCGGATGATTGTAGCCTCTCCCAGCTGATTTGGATTTCCTGGGAACGGTTCTGATCATTTAAATGATCAATATCGGTTTGTTTTTTTTTCAATTTTGACTACATTACAGAAACAGAAATATTTTAAGTTGGTCGTGTACTGTCAATACTTGAAAGAGAATGTTAATCATTATCAAACTCTGTTCTCATTATATTTAAACAAAAGTAAAACAATGTATTTGGTAAGATAAATATAAATATCTCGTAAATCTCAACTTTAAATTGAGACTCATTGATTGATGTCGTGAAGTTTATTTTTATTACCTAAAATTGTTAAGATAATTAGTCAATATAAATATAATTAAAAAACAATATATATGGTAAAAAGGAAATAATAACTTACTCCTCCCTAAAATTAATAAATGATAAAAAAAATAACAAATACACAAGGTGGTAAGTTAAATTCAGTTAAACTTGACAATTCAAGAAAATTTAAAAACTGAATTGAAAAGATTACCTTATACCCTATGTTTAAATTTCATGTAAGTAAAACATTTAATATAAGTCAATGTAAAATACGAGAACTATACAGCAATTCTTTGAATTTACAAAATCTTACTTTTTGGAAATACTCAAAAGAAATTGAGAATGTATAATGAATTGCGTTGTGTATTAAACAGAAAATTATTAAACATAAGAAATCAAATAAATTTTAGGTAATTTGATGGTGTCTCCGTTGCTGTGGAGGCTCCATCACATCGACATTGCTACGACGCTGCTCATTATACTGGTCAACAAATTTTGGATGATTGAATGTTTTTGTGAAGAGAATATAATATCTTTAGGATCTTTGGGTCGTTGATCATGAAAATGATGCTGAAATTGGTTGAATCCCTCTTGTTTGTGTGTGTTTTATTTTTACAAAAGACAACATGGTGTCAGAAGATCATCTTGTGAATTGCTCATCCGTTGTGTGTTAATCTTCAACATGTGAAGAAGTAACCCTAAATGCTACCATAATGCGAGATTCCATTATTTATATATTATGCCGCTTTCGCCTTTACAGATTTCATCAGAAAATTTGGATAACAGCTGGAAGTTGTGGATACAACAGTTTGAATGTTACACAACTGCAATTGCTTAAGATATTCGGTCACCCAAACAAGCAAGTAGTCTCATTTCTCACCATTACGGGCCTCTCCCTGCTTATTCCGTTACTGATTTCAACTTTATTTATTGAAGGATAACTTTTACAAGAGCAATATCTTTCAATTTTCTATGAACTATTTTAAGTTTGTCTTTTTATTAACAATACTCCTGAAAGAGTGTGAAAGTTAGTGCAAAAATATGTAAAAAAAAAATAACTGCAGTATAATGTGATTTGTTACTTTAAGTTATTTAAAATGTGATAATTTAGAATTTAGAAAATAAAATAGAACTTCGCATTATATACCATATGTTGTATTGGAATTTGAAACAGTATTTTGGACCATTTTTGCTAAGTGATCTGTTTTTTTTTTATTTTATTTAAATCGTTTTGATCAAGAAAAAGAATAAGAATCATTTTTATCAAGAAAAAGGGCGGACGACTGTAGACCCCCTTCACTTTTTCCGAATTCCTGCGAACGTTTCTGAATTCAAATTTAAATGTCAACTTATTGAATGATAATATTGACAAGATCAATATCCTTTTTTCTGTTTTTCTTTGGACTATATTATAGAAAAAAGAATATTTTAAATGAAAGAAGAGGCTAAGCACGCTTAGAAATGAGATATACATAGACGTAATTTCTAAATTACGAAGCACATTTCTAAATGTGCTTAGTCCCTTCATTCTTATTCTACTATGGAAGGAATATTTTAAGTTTGACGATTTTACTATCAATACTTTTTGAAAGAGTGTTCTTCATCAAAAACTTTACGATCTTTATATTTAATTCCCAGCAGGTAGCGGGTTGAAACTGTCTACTTAAGTACTTTCAAATTTTTATCACTTTTTTAAGATGAATTAATGCATTTAAGTTTCGTTAAATTTGTGTAAGATTTTTTAACACTGTTTACGTTAACTATTTCAACCCCCATACGTTAAAATTTGATGATATTTCTTTTAATATTGTAATTAGCTGCCAGAAGATCAATCCACTCTTCTCACGCTTTGTGTGTGGGAATTTCTAACAATATTCCTTTCTTTTTTCAATCCAGCTGGATGTTTTCTTTTAGATATAAAAATAAACATAAGTTAGGACATAAGTCGATACATTAAATCAACAGAGATGTAGGGGCCAGGGACTGAACCATATTTAGTATACTGTCCCAAACACTATACATGTGACTGATATTGGATTATTATTATTATTATTATTATTATTATTATTATTGATAAAAAATAAGAACATTAGTAATAAGAACATTAGAAACAGAGAAGAAGACACCATAATATTCACCAAGACTGTTGCTGAACTTTATAGCTTTAGAGTAGAAAAGGACCTTGTTGTTGCTTCGTCACTATCGTCGATTTAATGTAAGCAGATCCTTTCACAGCCTCTATGATTTTATCCTTATTTTTCAAAATGGTCGTCACTGTAGAATGAGACCATTCGAAGTCATGTACGATCACATTACTTCATGTTGCTTTGTAACTTGCAATTACGTTTCATGATCAATTGATCACCTCTTTTTCTATGATTCATCACTTGGTTTTATGATTGGGGCGTGTAGGGGCCTTGTTCAACAAAATATCGCGAAATATACAGCAATAAATACACAAATAATCTATTTCTCCAACAGAAAATCATCAGAGGAACTGTTGAAGACACATGCCGATTGCTGACTGCCGAGGGAAGTTGCGCTGAATGCGCTGTTGCCGCTGCGCATGATACATTGTTGCTAAATAGAAACCTTTTTACTTAACGCTCGGTTACGTCTTGTTCGAAAGTATGGTCGAAAATGTTATTTACGGGATCAAAGACGTATCTTCGAGCGAACGTAACTCGAGGAATGACTGTGTAATAATATACGTATTATATTATATAATAAATATGTAATGCAATATAATTATCTTCTAAAACTCAACTAGACTCGATTATACATGGAGACAAAATTATATTCACCAAATTATATTCACTTGTTAATATTCTTATCTAAAATGAAGGGGAAAATTAAAAAACAATAATAATCGAAATTTGAAGTTTAGAAAGTGGATGAAGTACGATGGAAGTTTTTCAAGATGCTACCAACCGTATGTCGTAATGAAGATGCCAAATCATGATCCCTGGCATGGTTTTAGAGCCGTTTCTAAGGGGGCGATGATATTATGAGGGCTGGCTTGGCAGACCAATTGAAGTCTAAACCCCTTCCTAATAGACCTACTTGCAGTTTGTATGGAGTCATGGTACAGGAACTAAGGTTAATGACCAGTGCAGATTAATGCTGATGAAGAGGCCATCTTTGAAGCTGAGAGCCATTAGCTTCTTCTGATGGGTCCTGACACAGCTGTGGAACTTCCTGTGATAAACAGAGGCTGCATGCTGCAAATATGTGGATGTATTTGTTATTAGTCAGCACTCGAGACATGTCCAGTGAAAATTTTCTAATTTCATGGATAATCTGTCAAAGTTCAGCTTGTAATTAAACACTTTCTTTCTCAAATGATGCCTTCAGAAGTAACATTGAATTTGAAGTGGCATGAATCTCGGTTGCAGGTCCAACTTCCGATATAGCAAAGTGAAAATGCACGCTGTTTTTGCTGAAGCCAATTTCCTATTGAACTTAATGAATCTATTGATCTTCTTACGAGTCTCCTGATCCAAAACTCAAGACTGCCGAGGGAAGTGGCCGCTGAATGCGCTATTGTCAATATACATTGTACGTTGTTGCTAAATAGAAACCTTTTTACTTTACGCTCGCTTGCGTCTTGTTCGAAAGTATGGTCGAAAATGTTATTTATTCCCTTACGGTATCACGGACGTTTCTTCGAGCGAACGTAAGTCGAGGGATGACTGTATAATAATATACATGTAACCCCCGAACAACATGGTACTTGAAGAACACGAGTTACGAAGAACACGGATACCTTCCCCCGAATTACATGGTTTCAAATAACACGATTTTGAATAATTCTTTTGAAAAAGAATAAAGTACATATATTATTTGATGTAAAATTACAGTATTTAAAAATTTAGAGTAATACTCTCATCAATTACGTCAGCGATTAATGAAGTTTTAACCTTTTTAATACTTTTAGTGTTTTAGAATTATATTTTTCCCAATTAAAAAATTAATTTGAATTATGTAATAGATTTCTTAGAAATGTTTACCAATATGAATTCAAAAAATAAAAATTTTTAGTTTTATATTTAACAAAAAAAAAAAAAAAAAAAATTAAAACGTAACGTTTTTTTTTTTTATTTTTACACTTGAAACGGAATCCCGTTTTTTGTAGTCTCGAACAACACGTTTTCAAAGAACACGGAACCAACTAATCGTGTTCTTCGGGGGTTAGGTGTATTATATTATATTATATAATAAATATCTAATATAATATAATTATCTCCTAAAACTCAAATTTACTCGATTATACATTGAGACACTTTGATATCCAAATGTTATCCAAACGTTGAAGTTATTTCTTGATTAGCTACAATTTGTAAAGATAATTAGCCACATTAAACTAACAATATAAAAGAAATAATAACTTACTCCTCCCTAACATTCAAAATATAAAAACAAATTAACGAAAATACACAAGGTGTTGAGTTGTTCAGTTTAACTTGAAATTTTAAGGAAATTCAAAAATTGAATTTAAAAGATTACTTACAACCTACGATTACAGGATCGGAAGCAATAGTAATATATAATACTTTTGATTTATCAGAAGCTGATAGGCTAAAGATAGATGTGATTTTATTTAAGAAAATTGGAAAAAGAAATTCGCTCTTAAACAGAATGATACAAATTCGTCGTGGCTATTTCATTATCAGTTAAAACAAAATTTAGCAGAAACGGACAGCACAGACGGTACTTAAACAGTACAATTATGGTAAATTAGAGGATAGAATGCTACATGTGGTGGAGTCTTCAGCGATTTAGTTCGAGAAAAATTGCTAGCTGCATCTAAATTACGTCTGACTAGAGCATTTTTGATCTACGTAACTGTCAATCCGTCAGCCGACAGCTTAATGTTATGAAAGGTACAGACACTCACGATATACTTATAATATAAACATAAATATAATATATTATATTGCATATTTATTATATAATATAATAAATATGCAGTATAAATATCTCCGAAATTTAAACTTGATTGAATTGTACTTTGAGACACATTGATAATCAGATGGTGAAGCTATTTTTGGATTTCCAACAATTTGTAAAGATAATTTGACAATATACACATAAGTAAAACAATATATTTTGAAAAGGAAAAAAATAACTTACTCTTCCCTGAAGTTCAAGATATGAAAAGAAATGAACAAACACACAATATGGTAAGTTAAGTTCAGTTTAACTTGACATTTCAAGAAAATTTAAAAATTGAATTGAAAAGATTACTTACGCCCTACAATTAAAATTCATGTAATTAAACATTTAATGTAAGTTACTGTAGAGGAAGTGAACTTTAAAGGTTAGAATTTACAGAATCTTTTCATTTTGGAAATACTGTATTATATGAATTGCTTTGTTTATTAAACAGAAAATTATTACAAAAACAAATAAATTTTAGGTCTTCACGGCGCCTTCATGATATGGAGCTAGCTCCTAAGGCTCAATCACACCCACATTGCTAAGGCGCTGCTGATTATATACTGAAATTTATTGTCCAATTTAAAGATCTTTCGAAAATTCTGAATGTCAATCTTCAAAATTAAAATATAACATGGATGTTTATATTATATAAGTTATATTGTCATTTGAAATGAGGAAAAAAAAACAATAAAATAAACAGAAAATTGAAATTTGATGTTTTAGTTAGTTTCAAAATTTCGAATTTTGTAAATATCAAAGAATAAATTTTTAAACGAATTTTATTAATTTTGGAAATTTTAATAATGTTGCTGTAGAAGTTCTTAATAAAACTAAACAATTGAAATTACTAAATCTATAAAATGAACACAGAATTACTTACCATCTATTTATATTGCCATTTGAAATGAAGGTGAAAATCAAAAATAAAAAAAAAGTAATTTATGAAAAGTTTGGTGGTTTCAATAAGTGACTAAAATTACAAATTTTCAAATAGATAATAGAAAGTAGTCTTGATGAATTGAAATATGGTGTAGCAAGGCTATAGATATCATTAATTAAACTAAACAATTGAAATTCTAAAAGGTTTCATAAATATTGATAAAATTATTTAAATGGCTAAGTATGTTACAGAATTCTGCAAAATTACTTGGATAATGCATTTGAATATGTGGAAAAAATATCGGTAACATAGTTTGATTTATGCTTAAATTACGTAGAATGTGATAATATTGAAATTTAAAAAAATAAAGTAGAACTTAGCATTATATACCATCTAATTTATGTTGCAATTGGAAACAGAGAAGATTGAAAATGAAAAAAAAAAATAGATTTTGATATATTTATAATTTTTTTAAATTAGATACTTTTAAAATTTAACAGTTTAAGATGTAAACAATAAATTTTCAAATAAATGCTAAAATAGTTTTATTTAAAAATATTAAATATTGGAAATAATTCTAAAATTTGAGAATCTCTTAAATTAGAGTTTTAAATTTGAATGTTTAAGATGGAAACAATAAATTTTCAAATAAATGCTAAAATAGTATGTTATTTAAAAACGCTGAATACAGATTGGAAATAATTCTAAAATGAATGTGTTAGTTTCCATTCGAAAAAAAGAAACGGAAAGGCTTCATTTCCATTGAAGTCTTGTTTATGTTACACAGCTTTCCGTATATTGATTGACTATTGTAACTATTAAAATTATAGTTTGTCACTTAATGTTACGTAGTTTGTTTTGCTTTTTAATTGATTGAAAACTTTCCTTTTTTTTTACTATTTTCCATTTTGTTTATTTTCATTCATCATATTTATCTGTAATTCATGTCTTATATTCTACGATTTTAATTACGATATTATGATATCATCCTAAGCTTTCTTAATTTTAATTTTTGCTTGTTTGTTCCAATTCTTTGTCAATTTTTTTCCCCAACTACTCCAGGAAGGTTGACTTTTCATTATCTTTACTTCACATTTCGTGAACTTTCCTTTGAAAGTGTTTCTATTCTGATTCTCAAAGTTTTATGTCAAGTAGATTCGTCTGTTATTTTTTTTTAGTAATTCATAATGAGTTGGTTTTATTTAAATTGAGTTATTACTTATAATCTTATAAAACGGTTGGAGGGTACAAAATAATACCCTCTTTTCTTTCTTTTGTTTCTAAGAAAGTCATATCATAACAATGTCATTATTAACATGAAATGTTGGAGGCATAAAAATTATATATCTTTGTAAGTATTTTTTTTATAAAAAAGAAGAACATATGGAAACTGAAATTAATTTTTACTGTATTTGTAATCCTGTTTCACTCCTATAAAATGTGAGATTACTCTGATAGAACCTTTAACAATATTGATAGTCCTATTACAATTATTCTTTATTTTAAATATTGATTGGCTTATTCAGGTATCAGATGTAATTAATGGAAAAGCAATAAAATTAGTGAACCTTTCATATGAATTTTTAAAATCTAAAAACCTACAAATTTCAAACTAAATTAATAATAAAAATATCAAATTTTAAGAAACGGAAGGACTAAAACATGTTCTTAATTTAAGACCTAACCTTTGAGTTTTGAAGGAGACGCCTTTATTCATAAACTAAATTTCTAAAATTAAAAATATTAATAATTCTTTAAACTATCTAATTATTTTCTATTTGCTTGTTGAAGAAATGCTCTAGTTCTCTTCAGTTGCAAATTATAAAATAATAATAAATCTTACCGGCTGTAAAGGTAATTAAATATTATTTAAAAAGTATATATATAATAGAGTTCTTTGGTTATTGGCATTCTTGTTCATTTATTGTTCTTGTTCAATCTTAAAGATTTGAAAATTTAATGCTATATTTCAAATCTTGTTTTTTAAATACAATATCAGTTTTATTTAAATTGGGATATATTTGATTATAAATAAATAATCGTATGACTTATTTTAAATATTTTAACGTTTGCATAATTAATATTATTTTTTTTAATAAATTTGAAATTTAAAAATATTAAATAATTAATAAAAAAAATAACAATTATACATAAATGACAAAACGAAAATTTAAAGTCAACACTATTAACAGAATGGCATCCAAGTAGAAAAATGGATGTAGACATTTAAAGAAAAAAAGAAAAACAATGAATCACGATAGTTTGAGATTCTGAACCTACGTACAAGTTATTTTCTTATTGGATTTTAGAATCCATTCAAAGGTTATGACGTTAAGCAAGAAACTTGATTAAAAAAACATAAAGATATCTTAAATATCAGGAATCTAAATGCATGAATTCACACTAAATTATAGTTTGCTGTCTGATGTTTGACATTCATAAATTGTACTCTACCAATTATAGAGTGAGACACAGTGATAAACATATGTGGGGAAGCTTTTTTTGGATTTCTTACATTTTGAAAAGATAATTTACCAATAAAAACAAAAGTAAAACAAATATTTGGTAAAAAGGAAATAATAACTTACTCCACCCTAAAGTTTAACATATGAAAAGAAATTAATAAATACATAATACGGTAAGTTAAATTCAGTTTAACCTGACATTTCCGGAAAATTATAAAACTGAATTGAAAAGATTACTTTTAAGAAAAAAGAATAATCTAGAATATCGATAGTTTGAGATTCTCAGGCCATTGAGATTCTTTCCTTATCGGATTTTAGAATGTATTGAAAGGTTATGACATTCAATTAGAAACTTGATAGAAAAAAAAAAGATATCTTAGATATCTTAAAGATATCTTAAAGATATCAGGAAATCTAAATTGCATGAATTCACACTAAATTTTAGTTTTCTTTTCTGATATTTGACATTAAAGTAAAATAAAACATAGATCTTCATATTATCTAGTTGTCATTTGAAATGAAGATGAAAATTAAAAAAAAAAAAAAATAATATCAGTTTTTATAAATAAGTAATCGTAGGATTTTTTTTTAAAGATTTTAACGTTTGTATAATTAATATTATTTTTTCAATGAATTTGAAATTAAAAAAAATAAATAATTAATAAAATAATCAGTTAACACTTTCACATAACTGACAAAGCGAAAAATTAAAATTAATACCATAACGAATGATATCCACATATAAAACGTATGTAGACTTTTAAAGGAAAAAAGAATAACCTAGAATCAGAATAGTTTGAAATTATTAGGTTACGTACAAGTTATTTTCTTGTTGGATTTTGGAATCGATTCAAAGGTTATAACATTAAGCAAGAAACTTGAGAAAAAGAATAACGATAGCTTAAATCTAAAGAAACCTAAATGCATGAATGTACATCTATCATTAAATAACATCTTCCAAAATAACACCAATACAACTTTATCACCAATATTTCTTTCTTTTCAACAAAGAACTTTTTCAAGGCTCCACAAATCGTAAAAAATATATAAACATAAAGAAAATCATACATGAAGAAAAGAAACTCTTTATATATGATTTTCTTTTCGTTTGTATATTTTTTATGATTTCTGGAGCCTTGATAAAGTTCTTTGTTGAAACGAAAGAAATATTGGTGATAAAGTTGATGTTATTTTGGTAGATGTTATTTAATCGATAGAAGTATATCAAGAAGATTTTGGATATAAATTTCCCTATCAGGGCATGAATGTACACTTTATCATTGTTTGCTATCTGACATTTGACATTCATAAAAGTAATGATATTGTTTTTTTTTTAGATTAATATATTAAGTTGTTTGGTGTATAACAAGATATATTTTTTTTTCAATAGGTTTAAAAACAGTGACTTGATAAATAAAAAAATTAACAATAAAAATATCTAAGAAAGTAATCTAGGAATAATGAAGCCATCCTCAATACAAAATAACAACCACCACATAAATTCACACGTAACAATCACTATCATTGAGAAGAACTACAGTAGGAAATGTAAAGTTTTCAACCTATACGTCAAGAATATAAATGGAATTGAAAGCTAAGATTTTGAGCTATTTTTAGCCTTAAAAAACTTTATATTCTCTCTGTTTCAAAATAAATGTAAGTGGCTTACCGTCATCGCCTAGTTTTTGTTATCCAATTGAAATGTAACACACAAAAGAAAATATCAATTAGCTCCGATTTTTAGTAAGTCACTTATACATTATTTTGTTCGTTGTTTCTCTTGTTATTTATTTATGAAAAGATATGTACAGAAAATTAAACATTGATGTAACTTGGTAAGTTTGAATTAATTAACATTATTACGTTAGTTAACTATATCACAATAACAAAATTACTCTTTATTTTTAGGGAACAATTTCATTAATACATACAAATTCTTAAGTTATTCCCTATTAGAAATAATGCATTGCAGTTTTATTTCTTTGAAATAAATATCATTTTGTTGTAAAGAATGAAAACCATAAGACATGCATGAAAAGGAAAATGTAATGTAATTTAAAAGGATAAAATCTAATATCATTATTATTTTGATTAATCAACTGAAAGTTCTACTGATGCTTACAAACTTACTCAATAACTTTGAATATTGAAATTTAATTTTCTAGATTTCTAGTTTTTCTAATTGGAAATTGGTAATGAAAGATAAAAAAATCTCCAATGAAATGCTTATATTCAAATCCTTTTAACCAAAAATACTGAGATTTCGCTAGTGCCCTAATTGTTTTATTTCTAAGTCTTCTAATAGTCAAGAAAGTTTCAAATAAAAACTTAATTAAATAATATAATTTTGATCTAATAGTAAAATAAAATAGTTGAAAACTAGACATTTTTGTAAAGAAGTGATAATGCATTCATTGCCAAAACAATTAGTGCACTCGTTAGTACAAAATTAGTGCAGATCCGGGAATGACAAAACTCAAAATAGGGCACCATCATAGGTAGTTGCGACATTGATTCCGGTTGGGCTGTGATTGCCCGCTGAGTGTTATTAATATCACTACTGCTGTGATCATGAGAACGGCCGTCGTATGATGTTGCTTATCATCAGTACGATTGTGGAGTGCAGGTCTCTTGAGTCCTCAGTATGCCTCGATGACGCAGTTTTGAACAAGTGACAGAGTTTGTGAGAGGTTGTATCGTTGGACTGCGGGAGGCTGACTAGTCGTTCCGTGGAATTGTCCGCCACCTAGACCGTTCCGACGGTACAGGGCGGGTATTGCGAGCAGTGGAGACGTGAGCAAACATCTCTCTGCAATTAGGCAGTGGGAGATATAGGCAGACTATCAGAAGATAGGATCGTTCATCGTCCAACAGCCGCGAACTGATCCAAGGGTGTCCAACATCCAAAAGACATTGTAGCGGCATCACTAGAAGCCCCTATGTATCTACGCACGTTTGCGAAGTTAATTAAGAACGAGATTTGCATTTTCGGCGCCCTGAGGCTGACTACCATTAACACTCAACATCGGCGGCTTTACTTGCATTGTTGAGCAGATGGCTTTGGAGTGAGAATGAATCATGCTTAGTGACAAATCTATGTTTTACCTGGAGACTGATTAACATTGTACTGGAAAAGCTCTGGGAAGCGCACAATTCATTGTTGTTGACCATCTAGACTGTGGCGCCTTTGTGTCAGGGGCCATTTCCCAGATTAGTTGTCTCTTCTGGTATTGTTCACGGATACACGGACGGCGCAGATCTACGTTCAGGAGATTCTGAGGTCACGCAGTAGTGCTTCCCTTCATGAAGAGGCTTCAGAGGTATCTTTTTACAAGATAAAGGCCGACCACATATAGCACGTGTTTCCCTGGACTGCTTCCTTTCAGTCGACCTACTTCCTTGGCACGCCAGATTTCCAGATTTGTCGCCCATGGAAGATGCATGAATGACGAAATGGGACGGTAGCTTCAGCTATAAAGAGGGAAAATCTGCAGTTGCAACAGCTTTGAGAAAATCTTCCGCAAGGTACCATTAGACGTCTCTACGATTAGAGACGTATCGCCGCATATATCTAAGGACTGTATGACTCATTACTAAAGAGACTATTGATCTGTAGCGTTTTGCCAAAATAAACGGCCCATTTGTTCTGATATTGTAATCAGTTATTACATTATCATTATCATTGTTTATGCCAAGTGTCATTTCATTTCGACTGCTGCTTCTGGATCGCTAATGTTTTGGCAATGAGTATATCGTTGCACTTGAAATTAAAAAAAATTCTAAGTTCAATATATGTGTTAAAGTTGTTTACTTACTTGGGTATCTGGAAAATAAAATAAAAGTTATCACTGTGATATATTTTTAAGAAGAAAATTTCTGAACGTTATGTATACTGAAAGGGAAATTTCAGAAATTTTAGTATATGTAACATTGAGTAATAATTATCATTATTATTAATATAAATTTTTGGAACCCCACATTCACAGGGTAATTCCTTCAAATTTTGCTATATCTTTACTTTGATGATGAAATTGTCAAGGAATTTTTAATTTTTAATACCTTATTGTTCAATATGTTTAATTTCAAAGGAAAATGAGGCTTGGAATGAATATGATTAATTAGACGTAATTGATGGAATTGTTAGAATTTCCAATTCAAATTTCTATAGTGCCCTATGTTAAAGTGTATTTATGACTTATGCTGGAAATAAATAGATAAGCAAGACATGTGAATATAATTTTGTGCTAAAGCATAAATTTAAGGGCGACCAATAATAATAAAACAATTAAAAATAATAATAAAAAAGAAAGTACAATAACGTAAGAAAAAATAATAAAAAAAGTTAGAAATAAAATAAAAGAACGTTAGGAAAATAAGAAAAAAACAAACAAAAAAAACATGCGGACATTGAGAAAAAAAGAAGAAAATGTACGGATTCGAACCGACAACCTTCAGTATATGACCAAACGCCCCCCCCCCTCCCAATACCCCATTCCTACGGTGTTTCAGGATCTGAATACAATGGTGAAATCCGTATGTCGATCCGACCTTCCGTTTGGGAGTTGTAGGGGTGGATAAACACGGACGGACAGGACAAACGCAATAGCTACCGATTTTGGTCGCTGTCACAATAGCTTCAAATGGGTCGCTAAAAGAACAGTTAAAGTTATCCTTTGGTCGACGTAGACCAGAATGGTTATGAGCGCATCTATCCGGAGTGAATTTCCCCATAGTTCTGTATAACTTTCTTCAAAACGTTTAAGCGAAGAAAACTTTCAAGAATTACAAGACATGACGAAACATCTAGTATAAAATAGAAACTTAAAGAAATACTCTATAATAATAAGCTACCCTGTATCAAAAAGTACATTGTTCCATTACTATTCAAATATCAAGAAAATTACAATACCATATAATAATATTTTTTTCTGTAGAAATTTGAACTCCAAATATTTATTTTGTAATCTTCTATGGCTTATATTTTGGATTAAAAAACAAAATAATAACAACTTTTAGATTTACATTATTTATTTTCGAGAAATTTAGAAAGAATGGCAGCTTACTGTAGGTCCGTTTTTTGAGGGATTTCCTCACTCCGGGATGAGATGTGATCTCGATATTTCGGCCCCGTGCCTCGGGCCTTCTTCGGGAGATGTGTTAAAAGTCAATCACATGAAGGTGAGCGCATAATGAACGACTTTCGTCGTTAGATCTTCGGTTGAGTTGTTCATCGTGTCTGATTCCGAGAGAAAGTTGTTTGCACTGAGAAGCAGAGGGGGTGGGAGAAAAAGGAAGGGGAAGAGTCCTGGGG
>JAFIDM010009631.1:294169121-294189224 GCA_023159025.1 Thereuonema tuberculata
TTGTTTATTTATTTTTATATATACAATTCAGGTGAATTATTACTATTAATTTTACTGTTATTAATAATATTTATTTTTTTCTCTTTCCAATCTTCCCACGTCTAGCATTCAATTAGCTCCACGTATTATTTATATTTTCCTACATATTAATTATCTTATTTGGTTTTATTCTATCTTATTTTATTATATTTGGTTTCACCTTATTATATTTTATTTCATTTCATTCCATTTTATCTTTCAAACTCTGTCCCCCTGTTGGCCTGGCTGTCTTTTTTTTCTCTAACAGTTTTTGAATTCGAGGAGACCGTTGCCGCTGCCCCCCCACCCCCCCCCCCCCCCCCACGCAATTAAGAAATTGTCCCCAGGACTCTTCCCCTTCCTTTTTCTCCCACCCCCTCTGCTTCTCAGTGCAAACAACTTTCTCTCGGAATCAGACACGATGAACAACTCAACCGAAGATCTAACGACGAAAGTCGTTCATTATGCGCTCACCTTCATGTGATTGACTTTTAAAACATCTCCCGAAGAAGGCCCGAGGCACGGGGCCGAAATATCGAGATCACATCTCATCCCGGAGTGAGGAAATCCCTCAAAAAACGGACCTACAGTATCATGTCTCACTCCTCCTTCAGGACCAAACTATATGAATGGCAGCTTTTTTTTTTTAGTTGGAAACAAAATTCAAAAAGGGAAATTAATCTTCGAGTATTAAAAATTTAGAAAAGCTGTTAATTAATTACCGAATTTATGAATTCTTTACAAATTTTTCAAAAATTCCAACATAATATGCCAATAACATACTGTTACAATGAACTGTAGATTAATATAACCTACATTATCCAATCATTTACCATTATCCTTGATCATTGTACATGTAATCAATAATGTTCAAGGATAATTCTGAAGATGTTTACAAAACGTTTATTACTTTTTTCTTTGATTCCTCCTTACAATATAAAAATTTTGGGAGCACAGTTAAATTTCGATTTTTGAACTTCCGTCCAATTGCGCTGTTCATCTTCACGAAAACAACACTTTCGATTTTGATGATATTTATTATCAGAGAAGAGCGATCTAAAATGTAAAATATTTTTTAGAAAAGTTGCCACGAAAAAAATCATCATTTCTTCTTCTTCTTCGAAAATGGACTACGTCCTTAATAATCATCAATTGAAATTCTTTGCTTCTCAGGAAACTATTTTTCTTTCGAAACTATCATGTCGATTTGGCTAATAGTTTGCCAAAAGTCGAAAGGTCAAAGATAATTTTTAGTTAAATAAGATTATAAATCGATTCTGATCAGATCAACAAAAGCTATTTATATTGTCGTAGATATCAAATCAATCTACGAAAAATCTTCTCAATTTAAAGCAAATATTTAAAACTTTAATAAAAGGATAATATGATTAATAAAAAGCACTTAATTCCTTAATAAATCTTTAATCATAATTTCCTTTAGGCTAAGCATTATCTAAACATACTTACATAAAGCAAGAGCAGCAAAAATAGGTAACAGAATGATAGACTTCATCTTCGGATTGTAGTGTTTGGAGATATCGTGAAACAAACGATTGCTCCGTAATTAGTATTAAACCAATTCTGAAGGGTATATTTATACTCGGCGGGGAACTCTCGCAAACAATCTGCTTCACAGCTGTTTTAGAAAATTTAACAATAAAGTTCATTTCTTTGTTTTGTTTCTTCATGAAATGTTTGAACGTCAATATTTTTTTATTGCGTTAATTAACAATTTTTTCATTATGTTACAAGTAATTCTCTATTGTCTTCCGTTCTGTTATCCTTTTGTTATGATGCTTTATAGAAATTAGAAGGTTTCTTTTGGCTTCTCAGAACATCTCAGGAAATATTTGTTTTGAGGCGTTTCTTTATCAAGAATACCTCAAAATTTTCGTATGTAATTATTAAACAATGAGACGAGAGATGATACCTTTGATTATTTTTTAGCACTGGATTGGAAAGTCAGCCTTACAGTGGTTTTATAAAACTGTATGGCCAATGTGTGACGTTATTCCCAAGTTAACATGGAGACTTATGGAGATTTTACAGAAAAATTCATAGCGTGTTCAAAATTCTAACAAGAAAGTTGTTAGAAATATTTAAAATCCATTTTTAAATTCTTTTAAGTTCATTTTTAGATAGATAGCGATAGTACTGATGCTTATTCTCTTATAGAAAACAATGATTAAAGATAATAAAATTTGCTTTTACTGCGATCTAGTAGGTAGTGAGATTCCAACAACATGTCATTATTAATCGCCAATAATGGTCTCAAGAAACTTAAAAAAACTAGAAATAATGAATATAATGAAATAACGATATGGCTTCAAAAAACAAAAACAAAGTAAAAAACAGCGAGTGGCATGATATTCTAATGCTTGTTTGGCTTCAGTTTATTTTCAGTTGTTTGTTTTACGAGTATTTAGATTGAAGCACAGCTGGTAAATGGAAAAAATAATAGTTATCCTCAAACCTATATTTCGCTTTCAGTTAAGCTATAACGAAGTTACTAGATATTAAAAGTTTTTATTTGTTTGTCTTTTCCATCTATGATCTTATTATTTATTATCTATAAATACATAAAAAGATATTTTCAAAACTAATGAATATTATATTAATTAAAAATAAATAAAAAATTATTATCAAAATTTTTTATCAAATACAATTAAATATCAATAAATATTTAATAAAAAAAGAATATTAAATGTTATATTAAATAAATAATAATTGCAATAAATATATTTATTAATGACTTTGTTTATTATTACAGATCAAATCGCTCTCTTGCCCTCTGAGTTTTTCTAAAGAATGCGGCTGATCAGAAGGATATTTAAGATTCAAAATATTATGTTTATTTTTTCCATTTTGATAACCATAATTGAAAATTAAGATTTTTATTTTAAAGTTTTAGGTTTAAATTAAAAATACTAAATTCATTTTCATATTATAAGACTATTATTGTAATGTGTTGATCTATATTAAATATACTGTATGTAATGTAATGTGAATTCAGGAAGTAATTAAAAAAAAGTCACAGAAAATAATATCATGTCATAGAAAATTATAAATAGGACGGAATCCTTTTGTTATAGAGAAAAAAAATAATTAGAATGATTGGTCATCATAAATAACTAAAGATAATAATGTAAATCTAAAATTTATTATATTTTGACCTCATTGTTGAAGCAATTCTGTTTCCCTCATAAGAAATGCAGTGAATGCTTTCAAAAAGATACCTTTCGTTGTATTATTTTTTTTTTAGTTTGTTCTTTGAACAATTCAGAAATATTAAAAAAAAATGGAATTAGTACAAATATTCTTTAAAATCTGACTATGTATTTTTAAAAGTATCGTCGTTGATAGTTATAGGCCTAAATAAAGTTATCATGATATGAAAATATGTAATTGACTTTGTACCGATAGATGACTTTGTCTAATACTCTTTAACTAGTAGCATTTTAAAATGCAAAACTAAATACAAAATCTATTTTTTTTTTCTTGACTGGTTGAAAGAAAAAAAATAGAGGATTTATCAAAACTATAGTTTATATCTATAAATGTAGTTATAGCCTATATCTTATTAAAGTTTTGGCGTTTTGGCTGTGGAAGAGCGTATAACAGCTATACATTGAAACTAGTTAGTTGATTAGTTAGTTATGGGGTGAGCGTAGGTGGAAATAAGGACAGACGGAGAGAAAGACTGAGAAAGGATGGCGTGAGAAATGCAGGGGAAACAGGAGAACCCCGGGAAAAACTTGCCCAGCGCGGATCGCCACCATTAACGAAACCCACCGAACCTCGGTACTCAGAGGTGAGAGGCCAGTGTCTTAACGACAACGCCAACCGCACGGCCTACATTGAAACTAACAATGCTTCCTATTAATGGATACGAAACCTTGATGACCTCTTACTTCAATATTCAAATATCTTGTTATACAAATGACTGAGAGATGATTAGAGATTGGAGGGGATAATAGGATTGAAAGTACTCACATACGTAGAATTTGTAAGAATGTTTTTGAAGTATGAGGCATTTTATGGATATATAACGAATGTTAAATGACCATAATACAAGCTGTATATTTATTGAAGCTTCCTATTTTCTGCTTCAAACACCTAATTCTTCTTGAAAAAGGATTAACAGCAGGGAATTACAGCTTTTACCAATCGGAGAAAAACAGACACTTTAATTTACACGATGAAAATTAAAAAAAAAACCCTGACATATAGGGTTTTAAGCCAATTTCTTTTTTCTTTCTTTTGTTTTCTTTTTTTGTTATTTTAGAAGTAGAATTTTACTTTTCATCTGATAGTATTTTTTTGATAGTCATTGTTAAGTATTGAAATTACTGTAAATCTTTATCATTATCTTTAATTTTTTTTTAATATACATTTTAATATATCCCAATACTTCTATTGCTGTAAGACGGCTTAACGGGCAAGAAATATAATGCACAATCGTTTCCGTTCACAGCGATTTTTCAATTGTTGTTCGCTTTTTTGGGTTCTGGGAGCGGGAGAGGAATCCATAGGCTTTCACGCTTTCTGAGCTTGATCATCGAGGATAAATCTGGCTGATGAGTTCTAAAATGGATGAAACAGCTGTCCCAGATTCCCGCCGATGATAGCTCTGAAGGCGTGAAAGCAAACGATTGTGCATCTCATCGTATTTCCATTTTTCAACTTCTATTGCTGTAACAAGGTTCCGTAAATAGTTTATGAATAGGAGTACTTGTTATTGTACATCAAATAAGTACATATATAAAATAGGATATTCTCATCTTAATATTATATTACTTTTTAATTGATAGATATTTTTGAAATTAAGTCTAAATATTAGAATTTGAATATAAAATGAAAAATTAATAATAAAATATCGTTTTTTATATAAAATTGTCGAAATCGTTATTATTGAAATTAGAAAATTGTTAATACTGAAATATCTTTATTAAATTACAAAAAAAAGGATATCTCTTAAATTAGTATTTACTTCGAATAAAAGTGTTGTCATTATTTATAAAATCGGAAGTCTTATTGAAATCTTTGAACATGAAAGGGAAAATTCATTATTATCATTATTGTTATTATGAAAGTACTTTTTTAAGAGTAAATCTTTATAATGGTTTCATTTTATTTCACTACTTCTATTTAACCCGTCACAATTTCTAGAATTGTAAATATTTATTTCTTCATAATCTGTGATTCATTTGATTAACAATCATACCTGGAAATAAATAAATAAATAAAAATAATGCTAATAAAACTTTAAAAATTTCTCTTTATTACATCTTACTCTTCTTCATACAGCAATATTTCTAAATACCTTATCGGCCATTTCTTTTTCAAGCTTTTGAATTACAGAGGGAAAAAGAAAACTCCTTTCTTCTTTCCCATATTAAACAAACAAGATTTTAAATTCTAAAATAACAATAAAAACAAAACAAAACGTGACATGCTCCGACGTATGATCTTGTTTGTTTAATATGGGAAAGAAGAAAGGAGTTTTCTTTTTCCCTCTGTAATTCAAAAGCTTGAAAAAGAAATGGCCGATAAGGTATTTCGAAATATTGCTGTATGAAGAAGAGTAAGATGTAATAAAGAGAATTTTTATTATGTCTTTATTTATTATCTATAAATAATTAAAACGTTAACTTACATATATAATAATAATAATAATAATAATAATAATAATAATAATAATAATAGCCCCCATGGACCCTACCTCCTCGCGATGGGGGTGGGAACTACACTAGCTTTAGGGTAGGCTAAAGGGTCCAACCATTTATGATGAGAACACGTTCTAATATAGATCATGCTGCATCGGGTGTGGCGCAGGATAAAGTCACCCGCGTTCGGGGGTTAGGCAGAGGCCTCCGTTCGAAAAATATACTACAGTCTCCCGCAGGTGGTGGTGGAGAAAGTGGCACCCCATCCTGTAGTATGGCTACCACAATGCCCGGGCAACACCATCCAGCCCGAACAGTCGGAAGTGTTTCGTCTGTGTCAGAGCAGGCGACCACCAAGACTGGGAAACCACGCCAGCGCATCCGATGGTCACCACAGATGAACCAGGATCTTATGCGCGACTTCTTCACTGTTACAAAGTTAGGTACTCAACTAACAGGATACAGACAGGCACTACACCAAGCTTTCACCACACGCTATCCATCGTTAGGGCTTAGCGAACAGCGGGTAGCGGATCAGCGACGTTCAATTGTGGTAAACAATCTTATTCTCCCATGCATACTTGCACAAATTAAAGAAGAAGTAGCTGAATCCAACCACAGGACACCAAACCACACCCCACCAGAAGACACCATTATGGAAAACACAGAAACAATCTCTACCTCTCAGTACACATGCCCCAACAATACAACTAATGAAATATTACGTGCAGCTCATGATCATTTCTACACTGCACTCGCACAATACACAGGCACAGACCCCAAACTCAGGCCGCCACTCCCCAAAGTACACACATCAAAACAACTCGCCACAGTCATATACCATCTCAACACACACACTATCCCACAACACCTTGACAACATCCAAACATTAGAAGACATACATACAACACTCTACTGTGCCGCACAGGGAACCATTCGGGCACTTGGAATCAAACAACACAACATACCTCCCACTGCACGGACACAAGAATACATCCCCCCTTGGAGACGTCGCCTTGAGGGCAGCATCAGCGACCTTAGAGGAGACATAGCCAGGCTCACACAATACTGTGCAGGAAACAAAACAAAGAAACTTATGTCTCAGGTTAGAAAGATATTCAAGCACATAAATACTCGCCCTTCACATTCAAATCATCATAACCAGGTTCAGGAACATCTCGACACACTAAAACAAAAACTCAGTGCACTTGCAAAAAGATTACAAAGATACAAACAGTGCACTCTGCGCAAACAACAGAACAACACTTTCCAATAAAATGAGAAAAAATTCTACAGATCCCTTACATCTTCCTCTACTGCAACTAATACAAACACTCCCAACAGCGAGGCTTTACATGAATACTGGTCGTCTCTGTGGTCAAACCCTATCCCCCACAATGTTAAAGCACCATGGATAACAGAGGAACAGTAACTCACTGAACACTTACCCTGCATGTCCTTCCATGAGATTACTCTCGCAGACATTCAGACAGCACTAAAACATGCACACAACTGGAAGGCTCCTGGTGCAGACGGAGTCCAGAACTTCTGGATCAAGAGGTTCACGTCCCTGCATGGAAAACTAGCGCTTACACTCACTGACATAATCCAACACCCAGAACATATGCCTCGTTTCCTCACACAGGGTGTCACATACCTACAGAGCAAGAACACTGAAACAGCACAACCTGCAAACTACCGCCCAATCACTTGCCTCCCCACACTTTATAAACTCCTCACCTCCTGCCTCGCAGACAAGATCTACACACACATCGAGACATATAACATTCTTTCCGAACAGCAGAAGGGCTGTCGCAGGAATTCCCAGGGTTGTAAGGAGCAACTCCTTATTGACTCTGTAATCCTGCGCCAGGCACACGCGAAGAATAGGAGCTTACATATCGCAGACATCGATTACAAGAAGGCATTTGATTCTGTCCCTCATTCCTGGCTCCTACACACTCTTCATATCTACAAAATACGGCAAGATCACGGCATTCCTAGCTGCCACGATGAAGAGTTGGAACAACATTACACCTACGCACCTCTAACACCTCCATCACTACAGATCCCATTCCCATAAGGAGAGGTATTTTCCAGGGAGACTCCTTGAGTCCTCTTTGGTTCTGCCTCGCCTTGAATCCACTGAGCCATATACTAGATAACACAAAACACGGTTATAGGCTTACCACAGGCACTGTGACACCATATAAAATCACACACTTACTCTACATGGATGACATTAAACTCTATGCCACAAACAATGCACAACTTACTAATTTACTACAAGCCACCACACAGTTCACCAAAGACATTGGGATGGAATTTGGAATTGACAAATGCCGCAAGTTACACATAATACGTGGGAAGACTTCGAATTTGGAGGGTTTTGAACTGGACCATGGTTTGGCCATCCAATCCATGGAACAGGGAGAGACCTACAAGTATCTGGGCTTCCAGCAAGCGCGCGTCATTGACAACGCAAACATCAAAAATGCACTGAAGAACACATACCTTGCTCGAGTTCACAAAATCCTCAAAACACAACTCAACGCCAGAAATAAAATTAAAGCTATCAACACTTTTGCCGTTCCCACACTAACATATTCGTTCGGCATCATTCCATGGACAAACACCGAACTCGAAGCACTACAACGCGCAACACGCACTACATTTACGAAACACAATATGCACCACCCCAAGTCCGCTACGGAAAGGATGACTCTTCCCCGCAAGAAGGGAGGCCGAGGACTCATCAACCTCATCACCCTACACGAAAAACAAGTACATACACTTAGGGAACATTTCCACCAAAGAGCAGAAGACTCCTCACTTCACTCAGCCATTGTCAAGGCTGACACACCTCACACCCCTGAACCTCGAAAACTCTTCTCCAACACTCACCACCCCTGACACCCACACTCAGCAGCTGCGTGAATCATGGGCTCGTAAGGAACTCCATGGCAGACATCATCACGAACTCAGCCAGCCTCATGTCGACATGGAAGCGTCGAACAGATGGCTGACGAGTGGTGAGCTGTTTGGGGAGACCGAAGGGTTCATGATCGCATTACAGGACCAAGTCATCTCCACACGCAACTACAAGAAACACATTCTACACGATGCAAACACACATGACGACAAATGCAGGAAATGCCACACTACGCATGAGACGATCGACCACGTAATATCAGGCTGTCCCCTTCTCTCTCAAACAGACTACCTCCACCGACACAATCAAGTAGCGTCGATCATTCATCAACAACTAGCACACAAACATTCACTTATTAAGAGCACGGTCCCGTACTACAAGTACATACCACAAAGCGTATTAGAGTCACCCTCATATAAACTATACTGGGACCGTCCCATTCACACAGACAAAACCATACATCACAACAGACCAGACATCACACTTGTTGATAAGGTCAACAAACAGACCTATCTAATTGATATTGCAGTGCCTATCAGCAAGAACATGCAGAAAACTCACGCAGACAAGATCAGTAAATACACTGATCTAGCACACGAGCTCCAGAAGCAGTGGAGGCAGGATCGAGTACGTGTTGTACCCATCGTTCTGTCTGCCACTGGTCTGGTGCCTCACACATTGCAACACAGTCTCAGCACACTAGGACTTCACAAAAACACTTATGCACAACTGCAGAAGGCTGTGGTACTCAACACTACACGCATAGTTAGGAAATTTATGGACACAAGCACACATCCCTAATCATTCTTGCACACATCTTTACAATTGGCAGTATGTGCTTTGGTCCTTGACCCGCCATATTGTTTTTGCTGGGGAAACCCAAGGTTTGAAACATACAAACATAATAATAATAATAACCAGGTTCAGGAGCATCTCGACACCCTAAAACAAAAACTCAATGCACTTGCAAAAAGATTACAAAGACACAAACAGTGCACTCTGCGCTAACAACAGAACAACACTTTCCAATACAATGAGAAAAAATTCTACATATCCCTTACATCTTCCTCTACTACAACTAACACAAACACTCCTAACAGCGAGGCTTTACATGAATACTGGTCGTCTCTGTGGTCAAACCCTATCCCCCACAATTATAGAGCACCATGGATAACAGAGGAACAGCAACTCACTGAACACTTACCCTTCATGTCCTTCCATGAGATTACTCTCGCAGACATACAGACAGCACTAAAACATACACACAACTGGAAGGCTCCTGGTGCAGACGGCGTCCAGAACTTCTGGATCAAGAGGTTCATGTCCCTGCATGGGAAGCTAGCTCTTGCACTCACTGACATAATCCAAACCGAGAACATATGCCTCGTTTCGTCACACAGGGTGTCACATTCCTACAGAGCAAGAACAATAAAGCAGCATACCTGCTAACTACCGTCCAATCACTTGCCTCCCCACACTTTACAAACTCTTCACCTCTTGCATCGCAGTCAAGATTTACACATATATCGAGACACATAACATTCTTTCCGAACAGCAGAAGGGCTGTCGCAGGAATTTCCAGGGTTGTAAGGAGTAACTCCTTATTGACTCTGTAATCCTGAGCCAGGCGAGCGCGAGGAATAGGAACTTACATATTGCTTACATTGACTACAAGAAGGCATTTGATTCTGTCCCTCATTCCTGGCTTCTACACACTCTTCATATCTACAAAATACACCCCAAGATCACGGCATTCTTAGATGCCACGATGAAGAGTTGGAACACAACATTACACCTACGCACCTCCAACACCTCCATCACTACAGATCCCATTCCCATAAGGAGAGGTATTTTCCAGGGAGACTCCTTGAGTCCTCTTTGGTTCTGCCTCGCCTTGAATCCACTGAGCCACGTACTAGATAACACAAAACACGGTTATAGGCTTACCTCAGGCACTCTTACACCATACAAAATCACACACTTACTCTACATGGATGATATTAAACTCTACGCCACAAACAACGCACAACTTATTAATTTACTACAAGCCACCACACAGTTCACCAAAGACATTGGCATGGAATTTGGAATCGAGAAATTCCGCAAGGTACATATAACACGCGGGAAGACTTCGAATTTCGAGGGTTTTGAACTGGACCATGGGTTTTCCATCCAATCCACGGAAGAGGGAGAGACCTACAAGTACCTGGGCTTCCAGCAATCGCGCGTCATTGACAACACAAACATCAAAAATGCACTCAAGAACACATACCGTGCTCAAGGTTCAAAACATCCTCAAAACACAACTCAACTCCAGAAATAAAATTAAAGCCATCAGCACTTTTGCCGTCCCCACACTAACATATTCGTTCGGCATAATTCCATGGACAAACACCGAGCTCGAAGCACTACAACGTACATCACGCACTACATTCACGAAACACAACATGCACCACCCCAAGTCCGCTACTGAAAGGATGACTCTTCCCCGCAAGGAAGGGAGGCCGAGGACTCATCAACCTCATCACCCTACATGCAAAACAAGTACACACACTTAGAGAACACTTCCACCAAAGAGCACAACACTCCTCACTCCACTCAGCCATTGTCAAGGCTGACACACACTTCACACCTCTATACCTTGAAAACCCTTCTCCAACACTCACCACCCCTAACACCCACACTTAGCAGCTGCGTGAATCATGGGCTCGTAAGGAACTCCATGGCAGACATCGCCACAAACTCAGCCAGCCTCATGTCGACATGGAAGCGTCGAACAGATTTCTGACAAGTGGCGAGCTGTTTGGGGAGACCGTAGGATTCATGATCGCGATACAGGACCAAGTCATCCCCACACGCAACTACAAGAAACACATCCTACACGACGCAAACACACACGATGACAGATGCAGGAAATGCCACACTACACATGAGACGATCAACCACATAATATCAGACTGTCCCCTTCTGTCCCAAACAGACTACCTCCACCGACACAATCAGGTAGCGTCGATCGTTCATCAAAAGCTAGCACACAAACACTCACTTATTAAGAACATAGTACCATACTACAAGTACACACCACAAAGCGTACTAGAGTCAACCTCACATAAGCTGTACTGGGACCGCCCCATTCACACAGACAAAACTATACATCACAACAGACCTGACATCACACTTGTTGATAAGGTCAACAAACAGACCTATCTCATTGAAATTGCAGTGCCTATCAGCAAGAACATGCAGAAAACTTTCAGACCTAGCACATGAGCTCCAGAAGCAGTGGAGGCAGGACCGAGTACGTGTTGTACACATCATCCTGTCCGCCACTGGTCTGGTGCCTCACACATTACACAACAGCCTCAGCACACTAGGACTTCATAAAAACACTTACGCACAACTCTAGAAGGCTGTGGTACTCAACACAACACGCATAGTTAGGAAATTTTTGGACACAAGCACACTTCCCTAACTATTCTTCCAAACTTTTTTTTTTTTTTTACACTTGGCAATATGTGCTTTGGTCCTTGACCCGCAATATTGTCTTAGCTGGGGAAACCCATGGTTTGAAACTTTTTCGAGATAATAATAATAATCTAGCACCTGATAAACATTATCACATTATCTGGCACATTAGCCATTAGCACATTATCTGGCACATGATAAACATTTTGTATTTCAATAACATGATTATTGTTGTTTGAAATAAAAGCTCTTAACTTCATTAATCCTTTTCCAACTGAATGTATTGGATCTTTTGCTACAACATAAACTTTCTCTGGTTGTTTACATTTTTCATAGTTAACAAATAATCTTTCCTCATTGCAGACGTGATTGATTTCTAAATACCAAGTCTTTATTTTCTTACTATCTTCTGTTACAGTATTTCCCGTCATTATATCTGAACAATGTTCTTTTTTATCATATAATTACAAAAAACATTTTTCTTTGGATTTATTATTTCTATTAGTTTCCTTAAACCAACAAGTTTTAGCTAAAAGATTTTCCGTATCACATACAAAACAAATCTTTTTTTTTCTTCTTTCTTACTAGTATTTTCTTTTATTTGTTTTTCTTATTTTTAGCTTTTCAAGCTAATAATTCATCTGAATTTCTCTTTTCTTCATTCTGTCTGCCATGTGTTATTATATCAATCACTTTATCTAGTTTTTTTCATTAAATAATTGACTTGGAAACCCAAATAAAATTATCCATATTTGTTCTTCTTCAGGAATTTCTTCTCCGATTAAATTCAAATCTTTAATCATTAATTTAATCGGAAAAGAAATTTCTGAAGAAGAACAAATGTGGACAGTTTTATTGAGGGATTAGAATTAGATTATTTAAAGATTATGTGAATAAAAAGGGAATTTTTTAATTTTATCTTTTTTTATGAAAGTGATGATATTGTAAGTTGACAATATCATCACTTTTATAAAATAAGATAAAATTAAAAATTTCCTTTTTATACATAATCTTTAAATAATCTAATTCTAATCCCTCAATTATTTTAATAATAAATTAGGGTCATGTTGTTCTTTACTTAATTTTCGACATTAATCGGTCATTGATAGAAATATTAAGCCTATTGCTCTATCTGTATTATAAACGCATTTTCCATTTCTGTTACTCATCAGTTATACTGCTATAATCTAGTTTGAAATAAGCAATCCTCTTAATGTAATTTATATCTAATATCATCTAATATTAGATATAATATCTTACATCTAATAATTATCCCCATTAAACGATCTTATGTTCGGCCATCGTACATTCGGAAGTTTCTCAAAATATCAAGCTTAATTTTAATGCTTCATGTGTAATGCGTAGTAATAAACGTATTAAACCCATAAACTAAAATATATTCTGTAATACCAAATAAAACTTAATGCAATAAACAACCGAATCAATAAAATAATTTACTTTAAAACTAGGAATATTTTCTAAAATACAAAACATCCTTTTATACGCTTTCAGGATAATATATAAATTACAATAATTAATTCATATTAGATAATTTTTCATTTGATGTTTTACTGGATCCATTCTTTTCACTTGGAGATATAAAGATATGTAAGCTTCTGTTTGTTCTATTCTCAAATAAATGAATGTTAAAGAATAATTGAAAGACTTCCAAATTAATATTCATAAATTGCTTCATTTTACATTTTCTGAACATTATGTCAGTATTCTATGTTCATCTCAATTAAATTACATATACATTTCTTAAACATCTCATTATCAAAATAAGTTGCCTGCCTCTCAAAACTTTTCTTCCTTTCTTTTCTTTATTTTAGTTTCTACAACAACTACGTTTATTTTTTTAATAATAACAACAATGAACTTTCCATATAACATTTAACAAATATATTTCAGTTTTTTCATTTGTTCCATTTTCTTATTATTGAATTTTTTTTCACATTCTTTTAAAAACTCAGAAAGACATCTTAATTTTTTTTACCATATTTGTATCATTTTTTAGCTGTATTTTTGTTTTTAACATTATTTTTTTTAATAAGAAATGGAACTAATTTAAAAAAATTTTTTTATTTTGTCGTTGAATTTTTTAATATTTGTTAAAGTCGTCCTTGATAGTTATATAAAATGGAAAATATCCATGCATGGATTTCCTACTTACAACAATGAATGGTTGTAATTCGTCGCTACTGGTGACTTTTTAAAATTAGAAGTAAACTAAATCTACTTATTTTTGAAGATAGAATTTTATGCATGATCTTGATATTATATTTCCCTTCAATAAATGAACATAGAAAATTCTCAAAAAAGTCTAAATATTAAATCTGGAGATTTAATTATTTATTATTTGAAAATGTTTATTGCTATCAATTGTATGCCAAGCAACTTGAAATTAAATTTTACAAAAAATAATCTTCGGATGAAAATTTTATTGTAAGTATTCATTTTTTTATTGTAAATGTTAAATAATAATATAATAACGAATTGTTATATGTTATTCTACGAAATTTATCAATTCCAGGTAACTTTTTAGACTTTTAGTATTTCATCGTAATTACATTTTATTTTCATAAGATTACCATAGAAAGCTGTGTGAGTTTGGGAACTACGTGGCTGCCGTAAGTCTTAGCAATCAGAAAAAGAATCCATCTGACCACACTCTAGTGGTAGTATAATTAACAAAAAGAGATATTTAATACGGATGGACGATTTGAAAAAAAAAAAATGTTTTAGGTTATGCGTTTATTGTACGCAATAAATAGTTATCCAAAATTACCTAAGTAAAAAAACGAAAAACGGTTATTAAGTTTCTTTTATTTTAATTGAAGTTTATCTGCTTAAATAAGTTATAATGTAATCATAAGAAAATTTTAAATTTGTCTTGTTTTGTTTATAAATGAAGAACGGGATCTTGCTTTTATTCATTTATTTATTTATTTTTACAAAGTTTTAGACTATCCGGTTATGGAAAACAACTGATTAACAAAGAGTACGAGCCCAATTAATTGTGCGCAAATTTATTAATCGACCTTAATTTCAACTTTACTTTTCCTGTCCTTCATTTACCAGTATGAAATTTCCAAAAATAGCTCAGTGAATTCTTTAAATGTGGGCGTTTTTATCTTTACTTTACTTGTTGTATATGTATTATGCATATTCAATTTTGCCAATATGTCCTTCATTTATAAAAAAATACCATGTCTAATTCAAAATTTCTGATGAGCTCATTATAAATTGTTTGAAAAGATAATTTAAAGAGATAAAAAAACTTTTTAATAACCGAAAGATTTAGTTTTTTTATATATATATATATATATATTTGAGGAATTAGCTTTTTGTTTATTTCTTATTAGAAGGCTTTTACTGACTTATTATTAGCTGAATTTTTGCTAACAATAAGCCATTTCTATTTTTACTTTCAAAATAAAATAAAAGTTTTGTGTATATTTTTTCTTTAAGTATTGTAAATTAAAACTGATTTTATCT
This sequence comes from Thereuonema tuberculata, assembly GCA_023159025.1. Lineage (NCBI taxonomy): Eukaryota > Metazoa > Arthropoda > Chilopoda > Scutigeromorpha > Scutigeridae > Thereuonema > Thereuonema tuberculata. Next base: position 294,184,701 of record JAFIDM010009631.1, read on the forward strand.
GGAATTTAATCTATTTATTAAAACCGTTTCTTCTAATCTTTAGATTGGCTACAAAGCAAGCGATAATCTAAATACTGTAAATCTTAATATTTTTTTTATATATATTTTTAGTGGCTCCTAGGTTACAGCTTGCCTGTAAAACATTGGGGACCGCTCTTGCACTTATGCTTGCTGGATGTCACACTCTATAGTGGCCAAACAGTTAGACGTATTAGAATGAAACCTTCACCATTGTGTTCAGCATCAAAAAGTAGGTGACCACGTCCAAAAAAATCAGACCTCTAGGACTACTCCCTGACCGGATGTGGGGAGGGGGGGGGGCAAAAGTTGGTGCTTCAATACGTTTTTCTTTTATCATATCTCAGCAACCGTTTGTCTGGCAAAAACGTGACCACCACCAATGTGTTTAGAAGGGTCGATATTGGGGGACGTCTATCGCCGTTTTCCTCTTTATCGGAAGAGACCACTTTTGACCCCCAACTTCCGGTTTGCTATAAGCGTCCATTAGGTTCATTGTAAACGCTGGTTAGGTTCACTCTACTTACACTTGTTTATAAAATTGTGCATATATGAGGCTGCTTTTGACACTGTCTAAAAGCATTAATTATCTTGTTTTATTTTATTTTGCTTATCTATTATTGTCGAGTCTTCGCCAGTGTGAAAACTGCTAATTTCAGGTGCAATTATATCCTCTCAGTGCATATGATAACCATTTATTCATTGTCAACTGCTGCCATCTGGTAGTCATATTTTAAACTATAGTCTGCTTGTAGGTAGATATTTTAATTGCCATATTTGTGTTTCATCAGGATTTTTTTTTCCCAGTTCAGGAAAAGTAGACCGTTCGGTTTATCAGAAAGAAAAGAAAAAAAACGAAAAACAGGTTAACCGAAATAAACTAATCGCTTTCTGTTGTTTTTTTTAAAAAAAAAAACTGGTTATTTTTATCCTTCCTAACATTTAACTCGAACTAATAAAGATCTATTAACTGACGATACAGATCTCCTCTAAATATTTTTTATTGTTATTAAATATTTAATAACCAATTTTGTTTTTGGATATTTAAAGAAATATTTGAATAATGTTATTGAATTGCAGATAATAATGATGGATCTTGGTAAGTAAAAGCAAACACATCAACATTTTGAAGCTTAAGAGTGTTTGAAAGATGAAGATGCTCAATCCTGGGGCTTTATTGTACTCACTTCAAGATAGTACTTCCACCAAGCCTCATTGGTCATCGAAGCTATCAAAACTATTCCAACGAATTTAAATCCATTGTGAATGAACAAGCCGATGAAATCGTAGCTACTTTTATTGCAGAATTCTGTCAAACTGTGATTAGATTCCAGATAGATCTTTGATTTCAAAGATATTTTTGCTAAATCAACTAATAAAAATGCAAAAAAGAGCCTTGCATCTACAACGTTTAAGCACGTCTTCACATATTGGACTCACCGTATAGCATTGTTTGCGCCAACATTTTACCAATTGTCGGGAGATTAGTCGATCGGTTCCTGTTCCCTGGACATCACGGTCTCCGGATCTGAATCCATGTGATTGCTGGTTGTGGAACATTTAAAGAATATGGTTTGTCGTGTGAATGTTGCAATTTTTCCAGACTTAAAGTACCGTAATACGCTACGTGTGCAAAATATCACGGGGTATCAGTTGCTGTCAGCCGTTCAGCACACTGTTCATCTCTTGCAAATTGTACAATTTCATGATGGAGAAATACATCGAGTAATTCCATCGCTAAACAATCATGTCCTGTATGGAACAAATAAATGCTTTTTGATTGTGTTTTGGTTGATTATTGCTCATTTTGTTGTTTTTTTCGTTTATTTTACTGTAAAGCGCACCCTAGGGAAACTTTTTTGAACTTTTTTTTTTGCATAATCCTTTTTCTTATCGTTTGAATAGTCTGTTTACAAATTTTGGTGTCAATCTGCTTACTGGTTACAGGTAAAGAGTGTTCTGAATAGACCAAGTTTAATTACGATCGCCTTGTACATAAATCAAGGGCTTCTATTTATACATATAACTTCATAAAGTGAAATTATATAGGTTTAAAAATCTACTTAAAATTTTATTTAATCTTATTCTGAATCCACTGAAAAACTACTGAAGTTGTGTTTGATGCAGATGATAACAGAATGGAACCAGGATTGAATCTGGAAATCTATGTTTTTTATGGTAGAGGAGAAGGTGGTATTTTGGAACCCTGTCGGTAATTTGGAACCGTGACATTTCACTGACATGTAGGTATCGCACCATCCCGGTGGAACTTATAACTTGTTGCCCTCACCCCCTCGACCACAGGACGACGTGTCAGTTGCTTGCTGCTCGTTAGATGAAGCGTAGATAAGTGCTTGTTGCAGAACGCGGTTTCGAGAACTTTTTTCGATGTAAGTGTTTATATTTTCTGTGTCTCCTACAGTGTAGGTAACTAAGTTTTAGTGCATCATATGTGTTGTACGGTTCTTCTTTTGCCAATAACCAATGAAACATGTTATTAATCTACAAGTTGATACACGGTAGATCAACACTAACCCAAAATGGCAATTGCGGGATATTTGGAACCCCAAGGTGGTGGGTAATTTGGAACCCTATGATCAGGAGAAAAAAAAGCTGCGAGAAAGGGATCTGCCAGCTTTTCTGATGAGTCATCTGAAGCAGAATACTTTGTGGCAGCTGAATCTGGAGATTCAGATTTTGAACTCCCAGCTGGGGAAGATGAGCCATGTCAAGAGGATGCCGAATACCTATTTTGCGATGAGACTTTTTCAACTTCGCGACCAGGGAATGCTATAATATAAATGTCAAACTGACCATCCTTGTTGGATATTTTTAATAAACAAAACCATGTTTTTAAGCAAGATTTTGAATTTTTATGAAAAAAAATGGGGTTCCAAATTACCCTCCCCCAATCACCGGATCACGATTTTGACTTTTTTCACATTTTACAAAATAACAATATCTTTCGGTTTAGGGATTGTAGCTAGCCATTTAGGTAGGATAGTTAGCTGGGATGTTGCTAAAGCTATTTACGCCTTCAGTTTGGATTTCAAGCTTATTGGTGAACCATGGTGACCAAAAGACAAAGTGGGGTTCCAAAATACCACCTTCTCCTCTACCAATTTGTTTTGCTTTCTATTTAAATTTCATTTATTTTTTATTTTTTTGCACTAAATTTACAACTTGACAACGTACTAGAAAATTCATGTAGTGAAATAATTAAGATAGGCGACATAAAAATTGATATCAAAAAGCCAATTGAGTCATACCATAACACTAAGACAGAGATTCTCAACCGGTGTGCCGCGCCATAGAGGTGTGCCCTGAGGATACCAGTGGTGTGCCGCGAGAAAACTCTGAAAATCCATCTGCAATCAACACTTAGCTTCTCAAACTAGTCAATTGCTCGTGTTTAGAATAAAATCTAGCCATCGAATAACCTGCCAAATAAATTCTATTTAATTCTCTTTCAAATCGTCTTAAAAATATATTTCAGAGTATCTTTAAGTGCTTAAAATAGATTGTTATTTTCATTTGTAAGTTACAGAAGTTTTTCAAAGGATTCTGTTATAGCATTTAAAAGCAATGAAAAAGTTTAATGTACATGCGGACGGATTTCTGGAAATAAAAAAGTGCGCTGGGAAGAAAAAAAGGCTGAGAAGCACTGCAGTAAGATATGTACAATGTATTAATATCTAATATATATCTCAATTATATTAGTTGTAATAATAATGATAATCTTTATAGGTTACAAGTATTGTTTTCTATAGATTGTTTTCTATATATAAAAGTCTTCTATAAATTGCACAACTTGAAAATTTGAATTTTTCTTAATGCAATAATAAACAATGCAATAACTTAGCTAATGAAAAACCATCAACAACTTTCTTAAGATTAATCACCTGCTCTATAACAACAACATACCAAGAAAATTAATTCTGAAATGCTCATAGCAAATAGATATTTTTATAAATGTAATTTTTAACTGTTCTAAATTTCTAATTACAATAATATTTGAAAAATCAGCTTTGATTTTATTTCTGCTCACAAACATTTTAATAAATTAATAAAACTAAATGAATGAAACTAAATTAATAAAATAAAGTTAAAATATTGTTTGCTTATGACTCAAGAGAGACTATTTACTATATTGTCGTCATTCAATAAAAGTGAGTCTGAATTACAATTAATTAATCTTTTCGATCTTGATTTGATTCTTCAATTCAATTATTTTTCATAACAAAAAAAAAATCATTTTTTCAAATTTTTCATTCACTTTTAACAACAAAGTGTAACGAAATGGGATGTACTTCCTTTAGGGATAGAATTAAGAGTTGGGATCTTTTGCAGAAAGAAATCTGGACAGACATTAGTAAAGACTAATATTGCTTTACTTGTTCATTTGTTCTTAATATCATGCAATTACAGTTCTCATCTGTGGCAAAGTTAACGTCTGTTTTTGTAGATTTGTATTCGGTAAATAACTTACCTCATGAACTTTCTGAT
>JAFIDM010009631.1:294189234-294211936 GCA_023159025.1 Thereuonema tuberculata
TTGTAGATTTGTATTCGGTAAATAACTTACCTCATGAACTTTCTGATCTATTACAAATCAAAGGGCAATTCCAAGATATGTCAAAGATGTTCATGAATAATCTCACAGGAATATGAAACAATTGAACTACGCAACAATCTCGTTTGAGTAAAGATAACACTCGCATGATACGAACGGGTATCGATTGTTGAAGAACAATCGGGCGTGCAGTTGCAGTTGTTTTTTGAGTAGGACTAATGTTTGGGGTTAAGTCGAGAGAAGAAGAACGAAAACATGGCGAAGATGACGACAGATATGGAAACGTTCAGAAGTCCGATTAGCTGAAAGATACGAGGGAATCACGAAGTTAAACATTCCTCGTTTCTGGGAATAAGTGTGGTTTAACGGATTGAAGTTCGACCAAAGTGAAAAAGGTTAAAAGGATGAATCCAGTTCCAAGGATCGTCTACGATGGGATTCGAAAGGCAACGAATCTGAAGACAACGTCAACCAGGTATTGAAAGTCGTTCAACGTAGGACGTTTAGACGTAGGACGATAGAACTTCGGAATACAGTAAGTGACCTTTGCTACTTTATCACACGGACGGGAACATTGAAACATGAACATAGATGTCATCTGATTTCTTCAAGACGTACAGAAAGATAGACATTAGTAATGTTTACGAAGATAAAGATTTAAGGAAATAATCCAAGTGAGCATAGAGTTAACACATACAAACTTTTCCAGTTATCACATTTGAGAAGAATGTCTAGGAAGGCTTTAAATGGGTAACTCAGAAAGACGTAGAAACATACAAGTGAAACAGTCTTAATTATTCTCATGTAAAAGAAGTTAAAACAGAATATATTTAGATTCGTTTTATCAATACGCCTTTGTTTTCTTTTCCACAAATTAGGTACACCATAAAAGTTATCTTTAGCTCGTTATACGATCATTCTCTGCTGGAGAAAAGGTTTCAAAAAACATCTCCGTTACATGTATTAGATAGCATTAAGTTACAACCGCTATTTATCGTTATTTACAGTTTTGTAGACATCAATTCGTATATTGAAGTTTACTTGTGAATTACAAATATTTTTTATACTTGTACATCTCTTAAAATAAAAATATTACTTAAATTATTGTGTTTTTATGAATTTTTTAAACATTTTTGAAACTAACTACTATTATTTTATATTCCGTTTAAGCAATCGCTCTTTTTTATTTTATTCAATTAAGCCATTTATTGAGATTGTATGCCCGATAGGCAAATGATAGGTCATTTGACTGGGGGCTTAAGGAGCTGGCTCAATCTTCGCCCAAGGTCTGGAATGTTTCCGCACAGATTGACTTATAGATATACCATTATTTAAATTAAATTTGAATGATGAAGTTATAAAAAGAATGTGAAAGTAATATCAAATATCAAATTTACAATGAAAATTGATTACACACAAAACTTGAGGGTTGATATTTTTTTTTTACTGGGACCATAAATTATCGAGGAGAAAATAATCTAAATTAATTTCCCTCAGCAGAGATTTATCGTAAACTGGTGAGCTATTAAAATTCCGACTTTACAAGGCTTAAAAAGGAAGGTAAAATAAACTAAGGCGAAAGTGTAACAAACAAAAAACGTTTAATAAAACAATCTGCTTTTAAAACTTAAATACATTCTCACACAGAGAATTCCAACAGATAATTAACTAGAATAACACATCTATTTCCTTAACGTTATTTATCGAATACTTTAAAGTCCAAAAATATTTAAGCAAGTTAAATGAAAGTCTGTTCTTCGGCTCGCTAAACTGGGACTAAACTGCTTCGGTCAAAAGGCAAGTTCTAAACTTCTTATTACGGACGAAGAGAGTACGAAACTCTGAGGAAAATAAAACTGTACCCACGGGTTAATATTGCGGCTTTCCGTCGAACTGGAATCACGAAGTCTTCTTCGAAAATCCACGTTGCAAATTGGCGATTCACACAGAATCCAACATGGCGACCCACGTTCGAATTTGGAACAGAAATCTCCGTCGAAATGGTTTCACCGAAAATACATCCTTGATGTAAGTATTTCGCAAGATTAATTGAGAAAAATCAATCTGGATTTATTCTCAATAACGAAGCACTTAGACACACTTTTTCACTAAGAATTGGAGCTCTGAAACACGGAACACTGAACTCCGAATTTCTGTAAAGAACACATCTTTACAGCTGGGCACTTAGCAGCAAAAATAGGAACACATCCTTCCATATTTCTGTAATGAACACATCATTATAGCTAGGGCACTTAGCAGCTGACTAAATCGTAGTGATAAGGAACATATCGTTATCACTGGGGAGCTGGGAGAGAATTTCACTACAGCGATGGAGAACACATCTTCACCGCTGTAAAACTGAACGAGAACTGACTACAGCGAATATGAACACATCCTTACCGCTGTAAAACTTGAACGAGTACTCACTGGCAGCAATATCAGGAACATATCCTTATGTCTGCGAGCTTGGGAGAAGACCGAGCCTATAGCAAAAAGGAACACATCCTTCTCGCTGTGAACTTGGGCGAAGACTGCACTGCAGCGATTATGGAACACATCCTTCTGCTGCAAACCTAAGCGAGAACTCACGATCTGAAGCTGGCTTTCTGCTCGGGAATGCACTAAACACGTTCACGTTAATTACGCAACAATGGGTCGCTCGCGCACTTAGCATTGTCTAACAATCACTCACGAGATATTATGTCCGAAACCTAAATCAGCAATGGGCGCTGCCATCTTGAGAACACGGATTCAGGAATACTTTTTAATTAGGCCTTCAGTGTGAAATGCAAAATATTGAAAGATAAATTACTATTTTCTTTCACACAAACACAAAACTGATGTTTAAAAAAGTTATTACACATTATAAATGCAGTGCTTTTTCAATGTTTAAGATTCTCACGCAAACAGTTCATTTAAATCATCAGAACACCAATGAATACTGATCTGGAAAATGGCTTTGCATCCCCGTAGTTCTTCGGGCCAATCCAGAAATGAGGGCGATAATCGGCTACATCAGCAGCACGCCACCCGGCGTTGATCAAAGGAACTATATTACGATCACGAAAGCAGAACCACGCGTAACCTCATTGGCTTAAGAAGGAAGAATCCCTCCTTTTTTTTTGTTTGGTTTTGTTTTCTTTTTTTATTTTTTTTCCCAGGTTACACATGGTTCTGTTCAATTCACCATATTTTTTTTTCTCCATTTCCCTAGTATGTATATTAATAAAGTAGTATGTTTATTAAACATACTATTCTCCTCCAAACCAAAGAACGACCGTGGACACCAGATGGCGCAATAGTAGAATTTGAATCGATTGTATATGTCAGTGTTTATGGCGGGAAAGTTCGAAGATTACGGATAAAACGATATTCCTTTTATTGAACTATTCTGATTTCTCATGAAATATAATTTCAGAAATGTATTTATTTTCATTCATTTGATTGAATATAGAATGTAATTCTTAAAAAAAATAATGGTAACTAAAAATTAAAATATAACTATAGTAAATTACCAATTGCTTGTTTCCTTTTGAATAGGAATTTAATTGAGACATATATTATTCATTAGTATTGGTATTTTAATAAATTACATTAGAAATTCTAAAATTGTATTTTATTTCTGAGAAGGTATTATCATTTAGATTAACTTATTAGAGAATTCTAATGTAAAATTCATAAGACATTGATATTTGAGAATCAAATAAATTATTATTTATTATTTAAATAAATTATTTACTTATTTGTTAGGTGAAAATGCACTAATTTTATTTAGAAAATAATTGATGACAGAATTGGAAGCTCTTTCAGTATTAATTGTTGGCCCTGAAAAGGACCTTTTTTTGGTGTGTCGAATTTTTCTGTAGTTTATATCAGATAAGATAAAATTTTTATGATTCACGCAGCAGTTATTAAGAATAAAATGAATTTAATGTTCATTTTTTGAAGTTCATTTTAATCTAAGGATTGAAATGAAGATTCAAAAGTGGAAATAGATTCATCTGATTCAGAAGAACTGCTGTGTGAATCCTATGAATTACTTACTGAGATAATTAATGGTTTCTACTGCAGTTTCTACCAGATGGTCTTTAATCCAATACTCGGCTGCAATCGGCCGGCTGCAGGCTTATCGGCGAATAGCTTTCACTGATGTTAATCCAATTCCTGTCGCAGCTGATGTTTGCTCATTAACTTTCTAATAAGATATTAATCCTGTTTCGCTGAATTCTCCTTTTCGAAATAAGAATTAACGTTAGCAATAACGTGCTTTGTTTGGCTATAAACAGCAATCGGTTGATCGAGAGACGCCATTTTCCATTGTCTCTCTCGACACACTTAAGTCCTGGAATGATTAAGAGATCATGGGTATAGTTCAAGGTCAGAGTCGTTCTTTGGTTTGGAGAAGTGTAGTTCCTTAGTATGTTTCAAATTATGTGGTATATAAAAACATATACATTTTTACATCACATAATTTGAAACTTTTGTTTCCCACATAGTCATTCACTTGACTTCATACTTGCTCAATAGATTTAAACTCGCAATGATAAGGAGGCAATATCATTGCGAGTATCGTAGGAACTTCTACAGTTGCAAAACAATCCACCCTGAAACCATTCTATTGATGTTTCACTGAGTTTACTATCTGGAGTAACTTAGCCTTCAAATTCTATATCGCAAGGCAATCCTTTACTCCTGAATGTCACGCCTGAAACTCGACTTTCTTCCATGCAATTTTTGGAATTTTTTTTAACTTTTGTGGAATATACGGCGCATTAACCATCACAAGCTACTAATCAATTTCCTAAATGATTGCCATCTATCTCATGACCTCGTAGTCCTCGTGAATATGGGAACGAACTTCGCAATTTTTTTACTTCATTAAATAGCCTATCCTGAAAACTATTGACGAACTAATTCCAGTGAAGTTGCTTGTCAGTTCGACAATGGGCCGACTGAGTGAGAAGGATTGTCTCTTCGAAGTTTGAGTATACTGAACACAATTTGTTTTGAAAGGCTATGTAAAGCAAAACCTTTGCCTAAATGACGAAGCAATCGAACAGGAGAGAATGCAGCCATTGTGAATCACTAATTGAATTAGTGACATTACAAACCGCATCACAAATGAGATGATTATACAAATGTTATTATTCTACGATAAAGTTATAAACGAGACTTAAATATCCATAACATAAAGTCTTACCAAATGTGATAAAATTTATGAATGTAAGTGTTTAGTTTAAGGACTTTTCTTCAGCGAGATGACGAACCGTCTTCGTTAGCAGACGCCAGGTTTAGTTAAGGCACTGTTAGATATAGCCCAAAGTTCTTTCTTAGGTTAATATGACAGTTACGATTGTAAGTAAAATTTTAAAACGTTTCATACTTTTTATTACATTACAATGATGAGAAAATTAATTTTCTATAAGATTGTTTTGAAGATTTTCGCTGTTTATAAACTTAACATTTTAAGTTAATAAATTCAAATATTCCAAATAATTTTCTCACAGTATACGATGAAATAGTATGTTTTGTAAAATATTTTATTGATGTACACCACCGTCAAACGTGAAAATTTGAGAAATTTTCTGGTTTGTTCAATTTTTATTAATATCGATTACATTCATAAATTTGTTATTATTTAGGTAATTTAAAGAAAAAATTCTGAAGTTTTGAAAGAGGGCTCATAGATTCAATATGTTGATAGTCCTCCTATTGAAAGTCCTGACAACGCGACATTAATAATAAAAAAAGAAGATTGAAATCAATTGTTTTGTAATGCATTTTTTAAAAATCCTTCCAACTCTTCGTGAGTTTTCCATTAATCTTTATAAAATAACGATCACTACTTTATAACTTTGGCATTTGGAATTTCTATCAATTCAAGCTTATTTTATTTTATTTTATTTCAGAATAATACGTTTGACATGAGGATTTTTTTTTTTAAAAACAAACATCATAAGAGACATGCTGAATGAAGAGCTTTAAGCTTTATAAAATACAGTAATTTACTATGATTTCATATTTTATTAAATAATGATAACTTTATTCGTGCTCAAACATTTTGCTTGACACCATAATATTCAAAATTTTATTTAGCGTTAATTATAATAGGAATTATTACTATTTCATTACTAATATAATAATATATTATAGTATATTATAATTTAAGAAAAACTTTGAAAAAACTATAAAAAACACACAATAACTAAACAACAAAAATTTCACTGAGCTGATTTTAGATTAATTTGCTGGGTAACCGAGGCCGACGCCGTTTCGGGTTTGTACATTGTATCTTTCACTGAGCTGGGTTATGCTGGGACGGGACCGAGCTGATGAAGGTGTAGAAACCCGAAACGGCGTCGTCCTCGGTTACCCAGCAAATTAATCTAAAATCAGCTCAGTGAAATTTTTGTTGTTTAGTTATTGTGTGTTTTTTATAGTTTTTTCAAAGTTTTTCTTTGATGTTCTTAACATTGTACACACGTTAATTTAGATTTCATTATATTATAATTTATTGAGAAAAATATTATTTTGGATTATTTATTAACATCTATTTAACATTCATGGTACAGTTACTTCCATACAAGCAGTAATTTATTTTCTATAATTTATAGTGAAAAAAGTCAGAAAATTAATAAAAAATTCAATTCACACGCCGTAGGAAATATTAAAAATGATTTTTGACAGAATTAAAGATTAAAATTGTAGTCTGTCTATACATTAATTTAATTTATGAAATAAATTCAAAATACAATTAAAGGGAGTATGGTTTATATCTTAGTACTAAAAACTAAGCATGTGTGTGTATACTTTTTAAAATGAGGCTTGATACAAATTATTACGGGAATAACTATCAGGACATATCTTATAATTATTTGATTTCAAATCCTGCAATGATCGATCAAGAGCCTCGAGTTCATTTCTTATTTGCCATTATGCATTCATCCCAAACAATAAGTTTGCATTTCTACAATATTTTTCCCATGCCGGATTTTTTTGAAATGTTGCACGTGGGAATTTCAATGAATGTTTAATGGTATGTTTAATGGCAATTTCAAAGCGGAATGACCAGTTCTTCCATCTGGTAGCAATGCCGCAGCTATTCCGGACGACGCATGAGCTAAGGCTATGTCATTTTGGGATCGAATTGCTGCCAGAATCAATGAAATTAGGAACGTTTTACCAGTTCCTCCTAGTGCATCTAAGAAGAAGATTTCTCCAACTCCGTTATTGACAGTTTGCATTATTTGATCGTAAATGCTTTTTTGCTCAAGCGCTAGCTTAGGAATATTTGATTGAACGTACGACAAAAGATCACCCTTGTTGTAATTTTGTTCACGACGCAATTCTACATCAAACGAAGCAGCAGCAGATCGATTCGGTGATGGCCAATTGATTGAGAACTTTGTTCGCGATTTCTAAGCACAAATCTTCAATCATTGTCAACGCTTCGTTGTAGATTTCTGCTGTGAAATCATGTTGATATTTGAATTTTCCTCGCATATTCGACGGAAAATATCTTCAGCCATGTACGATTTATATTTCTCCCATCACTCTGTTGGAGATGAAGGAGAGCAGGCGGTCAGTATGATTGCAAACACTGCACTAATTTGATTTGGATATGACGTGTTACATGCGTCATTAATGCATGCATCCCAGTGTCGGTCGTTCTCCAATAAATTCAGAGCTTGACATGCACTGCGGAAAGTGGCATGTGTAACGCCGTTGACAATTCTCAATTGCTGGAAAGACGTTGGACATTTACCAACAGCATACGAAGACAGAAGCATTCATCTTGATTGGGATGCACGGTGTCTGCCTATCGTAGTTTCTTTGAATATGTCAGGTTGTCCGTCGACTCGCTCTCATCGTTTGCGTCGTTCAAATGATTTTCTACTCGCATTCCATGTGTAATACTTAGGCACTTCCGAATACAGCAGTGTTTTTGCAAACGCATCATTTTGACATAACGTGAAGAAAGCAGTTAACGTTGTAGTCGGTGGATTCAGGGCTATTTGTTGCACATTTGCAGCTGTGAAGTAAACGCGTTGCCCATTTTCTAGATGTACTGCTAAGTGAACAACAGCTGGACTTCGTTCATGTATTGGAAATGAAAGAATTCGCCATACAGCTTCATTGCTGCTTATGTATCTTACAGCCTGAAACTGTGCGATTTTATCAATATGTATGAATCACTTATTCCTATCACTTCTTTCTGGTTGCACGCCAAAAACTGCCATGTCGCTGCCTTTATTCACGTACTTACAAATGTACAGTATTTGATCGATGTAACGGAGTTAATGTATTCCACGTTTATGTGCGCTTTGTATTTTTTTGATAGCAAAGGCGAATATGGAATAACCCACAGGTTGTCTACTTCGATGTCACCGTTTCGCATTTGTATGGTTTTTTAATTAACCCCATCTTTTGTTGATCTTCTGTATAAAAGATATCCATCTGGTAAGTTCTTTAGCCAACACACAGTCTAAAAAGTGATTAAAAATAAAAACATATATACAATAAAAAATCAGACTAGTTTCGCCACGTCGCTGCGTGGCAACTTCAGTGAATGATATTGGATTGACCTCCAACTTCTTTAATAGGCGGATATCCCATCAACAGCCAATGGTAAGCATGGTCTCACGGACCAATTGTCGAGATCATGCAAATGCTGTTTTTTAGAGCGGGAAGCACTTGCGCGCCTGGCGGAGATCGTCCGCACTGATCTTGTCGATGATAGATGTAAGCACGTGTGTGTGTTTATCATGTACATTTATCATGTTTATCATGCACGTGTGTGACAGGGATATTCGCCTATTAAAGAAGCTGGAGGTCAATCCAATATCATTCACTGAAGTTGCCACGCAGCGACGTGGCGAAACTAGTCTGATTTTTTATTGTATATATGTTTTTATTTTTAATCACTTTTTAGACTGTGTGTTGGCTAAAGAACTTACCAAACCTGATTCACACACGTTAATCTTATTGAAAAGATATCCATCGTTTCCTGTAACTGTGTTGGATACTAAAGCTCGAGGATATCGCTTAGAGCATTTTCCGTCTATCATGCATGGTGAATTTGTATTCAGTATACCACAAGGTCCATGTATCATATTTTTCGTCACAACTTCATGCAAATCCTTATCGACGTCTGCATCGGGTATTTCAGCGCATATTACATGGTCGATTTCGTTTGAAGTGATTTTGTTATAGAGCCAGATTAGTATATGTGCGTGTGGCAATCCTCTCTTTTGCCATTCCACTGAGTACATCCAGCAGCGCACAGACCCAAACACTTCATGTTTTACATAAAATCCATCAGTGATTTCAGCTTCTGTCTGGATTGCATATGAATGTAATGAATAGGTCTGGACGCCCGTAGTGACGAACATACGCAATTGCATCTTGAGCGTACTCATGCAACGTGGACTGCCTGTATATGAAGATGGCAAAACTGTTAGTCTTCCAGCGTTAGTTGTATTACCGTCATTTACAACTGCAACTCGCAAATGAATGTATTCTTCAGAGCGAAACTTGGTCTGATTCAAACGGATGAATATCAAACGTTCTGTTTCGATTTTTACATACATATCTACGATGTATTGGTGACACAATTGACGGCATTGCAAAATGTGATTGTCCTCATCCTCTCGAATCATTAATCGGTATGAATAATAGTTCATTTCTTATTTGTTTCTTCGCCACTGACTGGATTTGTCATCTTAGCGTTGAAGTAATATCCATCGGCACCATCCCAAAAAATAATTGGATATTGCAGGGCATCGTAGCATCGATGAGTTTCTGCAACTTTTGACAATTGATCGTTTCTCCGATGAAGAATATCTCTAGGTTGGAATTGATCTTCGACTATAAAAATTGCCACTTCGTCTATAAGTTGGAGCAATGAATCTTTGCACATGTTCTTCAGCAGGCGTTTTGTCAGCATGAATAACAATCTTGTGTGTATCAGATGGCATCATATCAATTGCTGTTTTGAACAAACGTATTAAATTATTTTTTTCGTGAAGAAGCTCTGGCAATTGGAAACGATGGACCTTTTTATGCCGGTAGAAATTCCGCAGCGTCAATTCAATTCATCATTGGAATCACCGATGAAATACATTTATATAGGAATTTACGTAGACCATCTGGGAACGGAAGCAGGGAGCCTGCTTTGTGATAAATTTGTCCTTTCACTTTGAAAGTTGACATGAATTGAGCTGTTACGATTTCTGCGCAAAACGAAGTAATTTGGAAGCAGTGTCGCCTCTTAGCAAAAATTAGTGGGGGGTTCTGCTCCAGAAAAATTTTAGCCTTTGTTTTAAAATTGTGTAAAAGGAAACAAACATGTATAAAAAGAAAATTTCTTCAGAAACTTGATAAAATATTAAAAGAACACAACCAAACATTTTTTTACTTACTTTAACCCAAATTGTTACAGTTCAATATTGAATCTATTCATTTAAAAATGAAATCAATTCTTCTTGTTCTAATTTGCTCGAAAAGATCAATAATTTCCTTTTTTTTTATATTTCTTTAAATTATATTATATTATTTTATATTATATTATAAATAAAAATTTTAAAAAATGAATCAAATAGAATAGCTGAAAGCAGGATAAAAATGTAATTCTATACTTTATCACATTCAAGAATATGGTATACGGTTTTTAAGCACAACACATACGGAGTGAAAAAAAAACTATCTTCTACCAGCACGCCAGGGCGGCACTGCGTCAGCGACAGTGCCTCTCGCCGTTGCAGCCTGGCGTGCAGCTTCCTAAGTGCGCAGGCGCACAACAGTCTAACACCACGATGCCGGAACTGTGAATCGCACAGTTCCATACAAAGATTTTTGTATCTTTTTCATAAACTGGGGGATGGTTACTGAAATTAAGCTGAAGGATTATATATTGTACAAGTATAAAGAAAGATTTAAAAAAAACAGGACTCATTATATTAAATGTTATCGATAATATCAAGTGGAAATAGGGGGTGCTGCAGTTCCACAGTGCCTATACACGAGCTGTTTCTCGTTGCTGTTTCTCGTTGACGTCTGCTGTTCTCGTTGACGTCTTTCAGCCACTCTCAGCCTGTCGCGTTCATTCTGTTGAGAACGAAGCAGATCTGAAGCTGCAGAGCCCGATTGCCATGCTCGCAACCGTGTATCCTCAAATCTGGCTGCACGTCGCTCTGTTGCTTCCTCGCCATGTATTTGAGCCATTCTTTGTCTCTTTCGCTCGTTTGCTGATGCCCGTTCTTCCTCAGTTTGATTTGCAATTACTCGTCGCACTGCAACCGCTCCGTCAGTATAACGACCTAAGTTTGATCTTCTGCGAGGCATTATTTTGATGAATTAAAGGCAGATCAATTGTACAGAAAAAGAAGAAAGTTATAACAAAAGCATATAAAATTGCAAAACATTAAAAAAAGGAAAAAAAAAAACACGTACTAAAAATCAAAGAGAAAACAAAACAAAAATAAAAAATACTAAAGAAATATTGTTGGTCGCCAAATTAATTTGGCTAACCACTGGGGTTCACACTTGGGATTCTTTATTTTTTATTTTAATGAGCTAGTCCTAAACAGTCCTTCTTCTGTGACGGCTTCCCTCCTCTCGGTTTCGGCTGGAAACCTCTCTTCTACAGAAGACGGCCTTTGTTGCCGACGGAATCTTCACTTCCCTGGAAGGGAGACCCTTGACAATCTGGCTTGTCTCGTAACTGTTGGCGGCGGCTGGCCGATAAGACTACGGCTACTCCTGCTGAGCACGAACGGACGGCTAAACTTCTCTCAGCTCCGGCTTGGAGATCCACTGCAAGAAAGAAGTGATAGGAAAAAGTGATTCATACATATTGATAAAATCGCACAGTTTCAGGCTGTAAGATACATAAGCAGCAATGAAGCTGTATGGCGAATTCTTTCATTTCCAATACATGAACGAAGTCCAGCTGTTGTTCACTTAGCAGTACATCTAGAAAATGGGCAACGCGTTTACTTCACAGCTGCAAATGTGCAACAAATAGCCCTGAATCCACCGACTACAACGTTAACTGCTTTCTTCACGTTATGTCAAAATGATGCGTTTGCAAAAACACTGCTGTATTCGGAAGTGCCTAAGTATTACAGAAATCTACAACGAAGCGTTGACAATGATTGAAGATTTGTGCTTAGAAATCGCGAACAAAGTTCTCAATCAATTGGCCATCACCGAATCGATCTGCTGCTGCTTCGTTTGATGTAGAATTGCGTCGTGAACAAAATTACAACAAGGGTGATCTTTTGTCGTACGTTCAATCAAATATTCCTAAGCTAGCGCTTGAGCAAAAAAGCATTTACGATCAAATAATGCAAACTGTCAATAACGGAGTTGGAGAAATCTTCTTCTTAGATGCACTAGGAGGAACTGGTAAAACGTTCCTAATTTCATTGATTCTGGCAGCAATTCGATCCCAAAATGACATAGCCTTAGCTCATGCGTCGTCCGGAATAGCTGCGGCATTGCTACCAGATGGAAGAACTGGTCATTCCGCTTTGAAATTGCCATTAAACATACCATTAAACATTCATTGAAATTCCCACGTGCAACATTTCAAAAGCATCCGGCATGGGAAAAGTATTGCAAACTTATTGTTTGGGATGAATGCATAATGGCAAATAAGAAATGAACTCGAGGCTCTTGATCGATCATTGCAAGATTTGCGTGGAAATATCAAACCATTTGGGAACGCATTAATATTGCTTGCAGGAGATTTCAGGCAAACGTTAGCTGTAATTTCTCGATCGACACCAGCGGACGAAATAAATGCTTGTCTTAAATACTCTACTTTGTGGCGACACGTAAAGACGTTGAAATTAACTAGAAATATTCGTGTCCAACTGCAACTGATCAGCTGAGATATTCTCACATCAATTGCTGGAAATTGGGAACGGAAAGGTGCCGGTTGATCTGACCTCAGAAAGAATTTTATTGTCTCATAATTTCTGCAATTTAGTGACGTCAAAAGAAGAATTGGTTGAAAAAGTATTTCCCAATATTCAAACCAATTATAAGAATCACGATTGGCTGAGTGAGCTATTCTTGCCGCCAAGAACAAAGACGTCTACGAACTTAACAATATTATTCAGTGTAACATTCAAAGCGAGGCAGTCACATACAAGTCCGTCGACACTGTTGTATAAGCAGTTCAACACACTTTTTGAATTCACTCGCTCTGCCATGGATGCCACCGCACGTACTGCAATTGAAAATCGGCGTGCCAATTATCATGTTGCAAAATATCAACCAGCCAAAGCTTTGCAACGGCAAGCGGCTTGCAGTAAAAAAATTAATGAGCAACGTCGTAGAAGCAACAATATTGACAGGACCTTTCAAAGGTGAAGATGTCCTGATTCCTCGTATTCCTATGATGCCAATGAATAAACCATTTCAATTTAAGAGATTGCAATGGACCACTTGAGGTTTACGCTCCTATCAACGTCACGTGTGACGTGTATCCCACATGCGGCGAGAGATAAACAAACATATAACTTTGTGTGAATTACTTAAAAATCGTCGATTTTTGATATTTCAAGACGGATGGTTCAGTACTGTGCAGATCCTTATTGTAATAATTCTGTAAAAATGCTTGGAATATCTTTCTTTAATATAAAATTCCTCTATATCTACACCTGTTAAAACAAAGCACATGGCTTTGTTTATCCCACATGCGAAGCAGTGGCCTGGTGGGATATGTTGTAACTACGAAGCCCGCCTATCCTCAAGTGGTTCATTAAATTATATCCTTCTTTGAAATATATTGCTGTCGTCTTCTTCAATAGGCGATAATCAACTCTACATTCAATCTGAAAATTTTGGAAGGCTTACAATCGTTACATCCAAATCAAATCTTTTAGTTCAGCCTCTATATCTACTAGGGTTAAAACGCCAAAAAGTAGATTGGTGGGATATTTTGGAACTACGAAGCCTATCCTCAAGTGATCCATTCCCAATTCGATTGGCGTTTGCAATCACCATCAACAAAGCTCAGGGCCAATCTTTAGAATTGTGCGGTTTAGATCTATACAAGGATTGCTTCTCACAAGGACAATTTTATATAGCGTGTTCTAGAGTCCGCAAACTAGACAATCTCTATATTTGCACAGACAATGGAACATCAAAAAATACTGTATACAACAAGCATTGTCAAATTAAACATATTAGAAACGTGTTTTATTCTCTTTTCTTTCTTTTTCCATTTAACCAGAGGTACAGCAACGCGTGGCCGGATACAGCTAGTTGTAAATAAAGTTAATATGATATGAAATATGTAATAGAGTTTGTACTGTTCATCTAATTTTCTTTTACTGACTTTTAAAATGCAAAATAAAAAAACTAAATCCATTTTTTTTCATAACTAGGTTTTACTAAGTTGTTTAGACATTCGACTAAAAATCCTGCAGTTACTTAGGAAGCAAGCGACAGTTTGGCCAATGTGTTAAGTTAACATGGAAGCCTTTTTAATGAAATACCGATTTTGTATTGAAAATACTAACATCAAAGCTGTTAGAAATATTTAAAATCCGTTTTAAAAACTCTTACGATCATTTTAAAGTTGATAACGATGATATTGATGCAAGTTTTCTTATTGAAAGAAAATAATAATCTCTTTTCGAAAATAATGATTAGAAATCCCTAAAATTCACTTTTAAAGATAGCTAATAGGTAGTAAGAATCCAACAGTATGCTATTATTAATCACTAAGTTCGGAAGTTTAAAATAAACAGTAATTATGAAGATTATCAAAATAACAATATTTAAGAAAAAATAAAACAAGACAAAAAAAAAACCTGAGTGTATGGCATAAAATTCCAATGTTTTTTTCCTCTTCAGTTTATTTCTAGTTGTTTTGAATATTTCCAGTGAAGAACAGTTGGCAAACAAAAAAAAAAAGTTATCCTAAAATCTAAATTTCGTTTTCCATTAAGTAATAACGAAATAATTAGATATGAAATGATGAAAGATTTTATTTATTTATTTAATCTTATCTTTTATTTTATTTTTATATCTTCTTATCAAGTAACGTTTATGCCATTTTTATTTAATGGCCAACAGTTTAAATAACAAGGTGTTGCTGCTTTACATTGATTCATGTTTGAATTTGTTTAATAAGCGTTAATGACTTGTCCTTGACTTACAGTCATTGTGTTTTCTTTCATGTTGTATTTAATGTTCTTTCCTAGAGTTTGAATTATTTCACATAAATCTTTAAATTTAAAACGTCGTTAATTTCTTGAATAAAACTGATGTCATTTCTTTATGGAATTATGTCATCAACGTAAATGTCTCTTCAAATTACGTCAAATTACATTTGAATCACCTTTTTTTATAGAAATGTATGTTTAATACATTTCAGACTTAGTGTTAATAAATCTTTTGTGAGTTAGTTTTTCTACGATGTTTCAAAACATTTTCTCCGTGTGTATTGTAATTCATATAAAGTCTTTTTAAGCTTAGTACTTTAGTACTTTTAGTACTTTTTCTTTACGTTCACTCCTTCTGGTGGAAATATATGTATATACAAATATCGTTTAATAACGCGCTGTTTCAATATGCAGAGACTATGTAGCATTGCATATCCTAATTTCTCTTTGCTGTAAGTGCCATTAATAGTATAAATGTTGAAATAGCTGCTATGTGCCACTAGTCTCGCTTTATACTTATTCACAACTCCATTAGAATTGTGTCACAATTCATTTCTTTGTCACAATCCTTTAAATTCGACACTTCCTTATTAATAGCTTTGTCCACTCTTCATAATTTGGACTTTTCAAAACATCTTGACAACTTATAGAATCATCATCATTATATATTATTTCTCAAAGGGTTTTTTTTGTCGGACCGCTATATTTCCTTTACTACTTCATCAAAATCAATGATTGAGGCATCATTTTGAAGATTACGTTTCCCGCTAATGACGAAAAATAAACAAATTGTTTAAAATTAATGTTTTCGTTGAAAAACTTTATTTTTAAAAACTTTTTATACAAATGTAGACACGCTTTAACAGAAGCGCCTTATTTTTCGAAAGTGAAAGTATTGCTTTAGCGTTGTAACCTTCAACTATTTCCTTTTTTGAATAAAAATGCACTTTAAATGATATTTCATCGTTTATTTAATAACAACAGAGAAAAAAAAAACAAAGATTTATATTTTAATAAAAATAAACGATTTATTACAATAGAAACATAAAAATTAGTCAACTTTTCATATATTATTTTATATATTATTTCTCAAAGGGTTTTTTTTTGTCGGAACGCCATATTTCCTTTACTACTTCATCAAAATCAATGATTGAGGCATCATTTTGAAGTACGTTCCCCGCTAATGACGAAAAATAAACAAATTGTTTAAAATTAATGTTTTCGTTAAAAAACTTTATTTTTAAAAACTTTTTATAAAAATGTAGACACGCTTTAATAGAAGCGCCTTATTTTTCGAAAGCGAAAATATTGCTTTAGCGTTGTAACCTTCAAATATTTCCTTTTTTTGAATAAAAATGCACTTTAAATGATATTTCATCGTTTATTTAATAACAACAGATAAAAAAACAAACAAAGATATATATTTTAATAAAAATAAACGATTTATAACAATAGAAACATAAAAATTAGTCAACTTCTCATATATTATTTCTCAAAGGTGTTTTTTTTATTTCCCTTAATACTTCATCGAAATCAATGATTGAGATATTTTCAAGATTACGTTCACCGCTAATGATGAAAAATAAACAGATTGTTTAAAATTAATGTTTTCGTTAAAAAAATTTATTTTAAAAATATTTTTTGTAAAAATGTAGAAGGCAATCTATTGACAATCTGTTCATTTATTTATTTCCACATTACCATTCGGTGACTGATCAAGATACCATGCGAATTATTCGCACGGGTCAACTTTTTTATAAAACTTGAGAAGACGCCATCTATTGACAATGTGTTTAACTAACATGCACACAAGCTGTTGGATTTGTTTATTATTTCTCAAAGGTGGTTTTTTGTTGCGAATTATTCGCACGGGTCCACTAGTCTTTAATAAGGCTTTTGAGTATTTTCTTCTCATGTGTTGTCGATAGATTTGTCGATCTTCGATTCATGTATACTTCTGATTAGGTTTATCTGCATAGTACACTTAAGGATGATAGTCCAAGCTTGCGGATTAAAAACTATTCAAGCAGAAAACGAACCTTACCTAGTTAGGCTAAACTGCATCAGATTTCTTGACATGGAAGAGACTGAAGCATTCAAGGAAAGGAAAAAAATGATGTCAGAGCTTTTTGGCAACACAAGATACAGACAGAGAAAGATTTTGTCTGGGGCTAAGAAGAACATAAGACATTCCAGTGTGCATAATGGAGGACTACAGACACTCAATGGTTGACAAAATGACCAAGGAAAAGCAAGATGGCCTGTTAGAAGCTGTAGAAATGAATATAATTTGTTGAGAAGGCAGAAAAAAGATCAAAGTTTTGGACGATTTTAGCGCTTCACATGAAGTCAATTAAAGAATCGTCCAAAGGAATCATGCTGAATAACCGCGAAATTGAAACAGCTTCAAGATCAGAAGTGATTCCATCTCCACATTTCGGTTGTGTAACTAAATGAAGATTTCGAAGTGAAGTTCAAACCAGCAACCAATTGTTATGAACGTCAGTGAAGATCTGGTAATGAAGGGCAAGAGATAAGAAGGTTTCTACATTACGTGCGTTTGTATGTTATTTATGAATATAGACAAATATTAGTGGATATTATTTTAAATTTATTATATTATTTTAGAAGTTCATAGATAATTTATTTATCTTGGTTTAATTGTTTGATTTATATATTATATGATTCTATGATTATTGTATGATTATAATACAATTATAATCAAATGTAGGCTTTTTATTGGTGTAAATCATCTCCCTATACATTGAAGATTTGTTAAAGAATGCTATTAAATAGAGATTTTAAGCTGAAAATTCCCAATAGCAAGTAACTGAAACTTAAAAGAAGTTTACTATCTTTATTTCTAAACTTTATCCCAGTTTATTTCTTTAGACGAAAACTGGGATCTAAATTCAATATTGAATCTTAAATGGTGAACAACAAAAAAAAAACAATGAAAAATTAGGCTTTTTTTTTCAGAACATAACAGTTGACCAAAAAAAATTAAGTTCGAATAATGCTGCTGTTATATACTTGAAACTGACTTACATAAAGTTTATACAAATCTAACATTTATAATTCTTACATTTTATGAATAGGCTGTTGTTATAACTTGCGTTATTTTTTAATTTTCCTCATAGGAATTTGTTAGTAAAATTTTTATATCTCATTGATACATTTCATACACTAATTCCTATTTTAGTTAAGTGTTAAATTATGTTGCTTCATTTCGTATTTTTCGTATATTTATCTTACATTAAATAATCATATCCATCGGCGTTAGCGTTGTTAAATTGCAGACAACACTAAACAAATTTAGCAAACATACAGAAGTGACGTCACAATCCACTAATCTGAATTCCGAGGATTAGCACTTGATAGTTATCGATCGTAAAATTTAAGAATTAATTTCTCAACGAAGTTTAATCTATCTGGACATTTATTAATACTATATTAGGATAGATGTTTGGTAAATTGTGATTAAGTCGTAATTTCGTTTCCTGTGGGAACTATATATTTTAATTATGTATGTTTCTTATAGTTGTTAGCTACATATTATAGAACTTATACAAGAACTTATTTATCCCAGTATGGCTCAAACTTAACTTTTTTGTGGAACGTGCTTTAAATTCAATGACATTTACTTCGTAATAAAAATTAGTTTTGCTAAGTAATCAAAGGAAGTGAGCCCAGTAATCGAATGATATAGAAGCTGGACTGGGAGGAACTGATTTTGATTCCCGGGGAAGATCGAGGATTTTTTCTTCTGGTGTTTCTCCTCCAGACGGGTCCTAGGTTTCTCGTCTGTAAAACGGGAACCGAGTGTCTTTCCAGGGGCTAAAGCGGAGAGCGTCGGACTGATCCTTGGTTGAGAATTGTTGGAGTCTATACCTCTAGCTTCTGAAGGGGCTGCATGAAATGCAAAGTGGGATCTTGTAATTTCAACTTTTAATCAACATAAATTAAATCTGCTTTTGTTATCGGATGCTATAAGAATACATATTTTTTTTCAATTTTTGAATCCATTTAAAATTAAAAGAAAATAATGTATATAAAATAATTAGATCCAGTCTTTCCGACCAGTTTATTGGTTTTTGAATATTTGAGAAACCTGAGTGTATAGTCTTCAATTACAAATGAAATGAAAATAAGTCGAAATCCAATAGTTTGAAAATTCCAGCTTATATTTCCCCCCTTATATTTCAGTGTTCGAATTATTAAATAACCGATTTCATAAATGTAAAGCATATTATCCTCTAACAAATATTACAATTATATATATGTAAACTTATTTCAATGTATAAGGATTGATATCTTTTAAAGAATATTCCATTCTTGTTAAGAATACATTGAAATTCACTGTATCCTTAAACCGTTCAAGAACTTCATTATTCCTAGTATTATTTCAACTTAATATTTTTGTTGTAATTTTCATTCAGAAATGTTTCCTGTGTACAAAATTACTTCTGATAAATAATCAACAGATTCTGAATCTACTTTTGCAAATAGTTTCCTTGTGGTGAGGTTATATTTTTCGTACATTTAAACATTGAAAAGAAAACAAAAATATGTCTTTTAAATAATTGCAATCATTTCGACTAATTTCTTGAGAATCCTGAATGTATCTTCTGAGATTTCTGTTACCATAGGTTGTATTGTGCATAAACTATTTTCAATGGGTTGATTGAGTAATTACGTTAATGCTGTATTCATTACATTTAAAAACTGTTACTAATTATGTATTTTTTTTAATAAATTATTCAGAGTTATTTTTAAAATTGAAAATATTTTGTTGAAATTTATTGGCTCGAAAGCATCTCAAATTAAAGTCTTTTATAAAATGTTTCTTAATTATTTATTGATGATGAAATTTAAATAACTTAATAAAACTGTAGAAAATTTAACAACAATTTAAAGAAAATAACAAAATATGCTTTTCAATTCAATTTTATTTATTTTTATGCAACATTCTAGTGAGATAATTAAAAATTTTTTTCAATAGATGATTTTTAATTATATAGAGACTGGATTTCATCTTCTGTTCATTCTTCATCAGCCGAGTCTCTTCACTGACTTCGATTCTTCTTACTTCTCCTCCTTAAAAAAGAAAAAAAGATATTCAAAATAAGATACAATCATTAAAATAATCACTTAGTAGAAATCAGAAATGTAAGTTTTATATCTCAATATTATCTTAGAAATAATTCAAATTTCTCTATTTCCTAATATTGAGAAGTATTTCATGAAATAATAACTTTGAAGGAAATAAGGGAAAACGAATAATTGAACAAAAACGGATGTTACAAGCAGTTATCCAATCTCCATAAAATACATTTGACAAATTACTTACATTAGCAAAAGTTTAGGAAACCATTTGTCAGTGTGATAAAATTACTATAAATCATTCTAAATGATTTTATTTACTTCAAGAAAAACTATAGATGCGTTTGATAAATGTAGAAAAAGTGAAATTTATGTTTTATCTGTTTTAAACTCTAAATATGAATTAGTTTATTAATTAGCTTGATAAAATTACATTATCGACCATGAATAGGGGAAAGCCTTCTGAGTCAAACTGAGACCCTGGGACAACTGTTTTAAGCTTATTAGTTCTTCTCAGCTGCTGAGGCTCTGAGGCTCAGTAAACAAGTAAAAACTCAAAAGACATATGAGCAAGATGTTCTTATGATGGCAAGCGATGCTTCAGAAATTATTTTTTTGGTGAGTGGTTAGGTACTCAAGGATTTCAATTCCATATTTTGTTCTTGTTTGACTGTAAATTTTAACTAATTTTTAAAATTGTGAAGCCATAATTGCATACCAATTAATTATTATTTTCATCTCAAATAAGATGTTCTAACCAACCCGATCATAACTCCTGTGGGGCTAATTGAGACATTGGCACTTTAATTTTACGCTGAATTTCAAAGAATTAGAAGCCAGTTTTTTTTTATTATTATTATTATCTTTTATTTGAATTAAAGAGAAGTAAGTTCAAGGGTAGGGAGAAAAATGACCAGGTTATTGATTCTATTGATACATTTTCTGCTTTTGCCTTCGTATCTTTATCAATTTTAGATTTTATCAATAGAATAACTGGGTAAATTCAAAAAGATTTGAAGGCAATAGTAGAAAACGCGTCCCACTTTGACCTAATCTTAAAACTATGGAATTTAAATAGCATTAAAAGTTTCCCTTTTTAAGATCCACATTTTGGACATTTTAATTCATCTTTTGTATTGATAAGATAATAAAAAGGAGAAAAAAAACATTTATTCAAGAAATGGAATAATAATAATTAAAATGTTGATTGATATAAGTTTTAAGATTTTGTGAAATCAAACTTATAAACTTATAGAACCTGTGAACTTATAAATTCTTTAAACAAAGCAATTTTTCCTAATTTCCAATGTTTTTTTTTTAATGAGATTTTCAGAAAAAAAGGACAACAATTGAAAAAAAAATGAAATAATACTAAACGAATTTTTAGTTCAAATGGGGCATATTTTTGCATTAACTTTTAAATAATTTAAATATTTATAGATTAATTTGTATCAAACATAAAAAATTGCACTGACAGAAAGGCCAGTACTAGGTTGGAATTTTAATTCTTAACTTACCATCTTTTTTTTTCAAGATTTTCATTAAAGCGGCATTAATTTAAAAAAAAAAAGAAAAAAAAGAAACATGAGCAAGATGTTCTTAAGATGTCAAGTGACCCTTCAGAAATTATTTTTTTGGTGAGTGGTTAGAAACTCAAAGATTTCAATTCCGCATTTTGTTCTTGTTTAACTATAAATTTTAACTACTTTTTAAAATTGTTAAGCTATAATTACATACCAATTAATTATTATTTTCATCTCAAATAAGATGTACTAACCAACCCGATCATAATTCCTGTGGGGCTAATTGATACATTGGGACTTTAATTTTACGCTGAAAGAATTAGAAGCCGGCTTTTATTATTACTATTATTATTTTTTATTTGAATTAAAGAGAAGAAAGTTCGAGGGTCGGAAGAAAAATTACCCGGTTATTGATTCTATTGACACATTTTCTGCTTTTGCCTTCATATGTTTATGAATTTCAGATAAATTTATCAATAGAATAACTGGGTAAATTCAAAAAGATTTGAAGGCAATAGCAGAAAATATGTTCTACTTTAACCTAAACTGAAACTATGCAATTTAAATAGCATTAAAAGTTTCCCTTTTTAAGATCCATATTTTGGAAATTTTATTTCATCTTTTATATTGATAAGATAATAAAAAGGAAAAAAATTATTTATTGAAGAAATGGAATAATATTATTGTTGGAATAATAATATTGTTGGAATATGGAATAATATTAAACTTATTGAACCTGTAAACTTATAAATTCTTTAAACAAACCAATTTTTCCTAAATTCCAATTTTTTTTTTAATTGAGATTTTCAGAAAAAAGGACAACAATTGAAAAAAACAAATGGAATAATACTAAACGAATTTTCAGTTTAAATGGGG
>JAFIDM010009631.1:294218529-294246097 GCA_023159025.1 Thereuonema tuberculata
TTATAGGGACGCCTCAATTTTCTTTGCCTAGGGCGTCAGATATTCTTTACTATGACACCATTATCATTAAAATCTGTACAATATTTTGTTTTATAATGCATTTTGAATGAAAACGCAAGCAAAATGCATGCTTAGGAAAAAAAATTGGAGATACTTAAAATTAAATTACAACAAAAAATTCAAGCAAAACAAGGAAACTTTTATTAATCAATACTTGGTATTGCCTCCCCTTGCCTGTAGGACGGCTTGCATGCGGTTCCTCAAAGACCCTATTAAGATTTTGACAAAGTCTTGGGGGATCCCATTCCACTCCTCCTCCAGCGTATATCCTGCGTAGGGCACAATATGATCCAGGAGAATGTCCTCAATGTATCGTCGAGCAGTCAGACCCCCCCCTCCGGCCTCCACCAGGTATGAAAACAAGATCTGTTTTTCCCTCAAGAGATATGCCCGCCTACATCATGCAGGAACCGCCGCCGTACGAGACTGTTTTAGGAAAACAGCACTGTGAAAATCGCTCCCCTGGACGCCGGTAGACCCGGCCTCTCCTATCATTACCATGGAGACACATTCTGCTCTCATCAGTGAATAGGATGGACCGCCAGTGCTCGATGCTCCAATTGACGTGTTCCCGGGCAAATTCGAGTCTTGCTGTGCGGTGACTTACGGTCAATTTTGGGCCTTGGACTGAGGTTGGCTTCCTTCAAGCGTCTTCTGACTGTCCACTGACTAACAGCTACTCCACGAACTTGTCTCAGCTCCTGTTGCAGATCGACGCCCATGAGATGGCGATTTCGCAGTGAAGTTGAAATGATAAAGCGATCGTCCCTCTTAGATATGAATCGGCGCCGTCCAGTATGTGGTCTCCGAGTGAAGGTACCAGTTTCCTGAAACCTTCTGAATACTCTTGAGACAGCAGATTGGCTCAAGTTTAGTTGACGAGTGACTTCTCGTTGATTGTGGCCTGCTTGCAACAAAGCAACAACTTGTGTGGCGTCTTCTGGCGTAGTATCCATGGGTTTGTGAAAACAACGAATTAAACTTGCAGAGATGTGTACAGATGAACGTCTGATAAGCGAATGATAAGAAATATCGGTCCACGTGGGATTTTACAGGGGAGTGCGGCGCGCAACTGGTGAATTCCGTTCAGACTGCATTTTGCTACGCTTACGTTCAGATCACATTCATTTGGAAAATATTGTACAGATTTTAATGATAATGGTGTCATTGTAAAGTAAAAACATTAGGCTTTCAATAAAAAAATGTTTTTTGAAAATCGGTTAAGCCATTTAAAAAATATACGCCTTTTTGTGCGCTCTGAAAGGGTGAGTCGATTTAGCTGCACGGAAGTGTATATATATGTATATATATATATATATATATATATATATATATATATAAATATAATCATAATTTTAAACTTATAATATAATATTTATTATATATAAATGAAATTAAACATAATTTTTACATGTCATTTGAGTGCTCTTGAAAGGAGCGATGAAGTGCCCAACATTTGCTTTGTCGTCAAACATTTTTAATTTCCGCTATTTTTTTTTTTTTAAATCTAACAAACATTTTTCTAATCCTACAACTGAGCGTAAATCATTCCTTCTTACAATGAGAGGAAAAATCAGGCATTTTAATAACCTTTTGTAAAATGAAAGTATTCCAACAATCTATCGTTTTCTAGATATTTGATGTTTCTTGGAGTGTTTTTCCCGTATTAGCTAAAAAGGTTCCGAGTGGACAGATAGGAGTTCAGTGATGGCTCAATACGTAGACTACTGGGCTGTGGAACACAAGATCCGTTATGAAATTTGCTTCCTGGCGACTGTTTTTTCTTTCTTTTCTATTTCTTTTTTTGACTATCGTTTCTTTTATGTTAATGCAGGTTCTTTTAACTTTTTTTAATTTTTCTTTTATTTATTTTTATTTTTCAATTCTCTTTTATTTTTTCCTCCTTTATCCTTCTACTTCTTTATTTCTATTTCTTTTTTTTTTCTTAGGCAGAAATAAAATTACCATTAAAAATATATAAATTTCTTAATTTTCTTTTATTTATTTCTATTTTTTAATTCTCTTTTATTTTTCCCTGCTTTATGCTTCTCCTTCTTTATTTCTATTTCTTTTTTTTCTTAGGCATGATAAAAATACCATCAAAAATATATAAATCTCATAATTTTTCTTTTATTTCTTTTTATGTTTTAATTCTTTCTTATTTTCCCTTCTTTATGTTTCTGCTTCTTTATTTCTATTTCTTTTTTTTTCTTAGGCAGAAATTAAAATAACATTAAAAATATATAAATCTCTTAATGTTTCTTTTATTTCTTTTTATTTTTAAATTCTCTTTTATTTTGCCTAAGAAATAAAAAAGAAATAGAAATAAAGAAGCAAAAGCAGAAAGGAGGGAAAATAAAAGAGAATTAAAAAAAAATAAATGTAAGAAAAATTAAGAGATTTTATATATATTTAATGGTATTTTTATTTCTGTATGGAATAAGATAGTTTAACTTGCACGATTTCGTTAAGTAAATGTGGTTAATAATAGAGCCTATGCACACACATTTGATTAATGGAATATATTTATAACATTAATAAATACAATAATAAGTAAATAATAAATAATAAACATATATACTAAAATTGAGTCGTTCGAATTTCTCCATTTCGATTTTCTCCATTATTTTTAATATGATATGTAAGAAACACTACTTGATAACTAGATCCCACAATTTTAAAATACCATATTACAATAATAGAAAAATTCAACATTGGATAATAAAAGTAAGATTATTTGAACATTCAAATATTAGACAACCTCAATAAGAGAACCTTCTTTATAAGGAAGTTAAAAATGGCAGGTGGTACCTTAATCAATTCAAGATTGAAAAGATTGACTGCATAATGATACAAAACATGGCAGCGGTAAAAGCATACAGGAGATTTCAAATAATACAAAAAAGGTCATATCAAGAAACTAGTAAATTTAACTATGGAATGTTGATTTAAACCAAACAACAACGTACAGGTCGTGATTAAGGACGCAAACCGTGAGTTAAGCCCTATACAATTGCAAGTTTAAAAGAAAGGTTTTGCTTATAACCTTATGAGGTACCCCAACAAACCAGAAAACATAATAAGCATATCAGAAATGGCCCTAAAAAGGATTGAAGTTAATGAAGAACAAAAAAAGAAAATTAGGACAAAAGTGGGAAGGATAGCTCATAAGATCCCTAAGGCCGATGTAACATGTCTCCTATTGAATTAGAGGGCTGTAAAGAATTGAGAAGCAACAATGAGCTCCACATCACAAAGGCCGATAAAGGGAACACCGTAGTCGTTTTGAACACTAAACAATACAAGGATATGATCGACGTCCACTTAAACAACACGAACTGTTACCTAAAGCAAGAAGAACCTATTGAGAAATTACACGGAAAAATTAAGAAAAATATCAGGCAAATAGGGGTTAAAAATAAAAAGAGACGTAAAAACAGTGAACAAAATGTTCATACAAGATGAGAATGAGCTTCCAAAAATGAGAGTTGCTCCGAAAACTCACAAAGAAAAAAGAACAGATAACAATTACGCTACTAGACCAATTATCAATTGTAGGAATTCGATAATTTACAATGTAAGCAAATACGTAACTGACAATCTAAGCTTTACCTGTAAGTACGCCGCAGGCTACGTAATAGACTGAGCAGATTTCAGTAAAAACATTAAGGAGTTAGAATTCAAAGAAAGGACTAATATGATGCCCATCGACGTAAAAGACCTTTTTACGTCGGTCACCCCCAGACTGCTAGCAACAGCTTTAAGAAGTTTACATTGGGATGAAAACGAAGACCATAAGGGTTGGATTTCCGATCTAATTACCTTTCTGGTCAATAACCAATATTTCGTGGCAAACAACGTCATGGTCAAACAGGTAGCAGGTTTATTCATCTGCTATTTTAGCGGAAATTGTCCCGCAACACTTAAAGAACAAAGTGCTGGGTTCAAATACACTGAAGCTCGGTTACAACGCGGTTATTTATATCGCGAATTCGGATATAACGCGATTTGGTCTTGGACCCCTTCTATTTTGGAAACGGTGTATAATTGTAAAATTGCAAAATTTACCGTTTTTTCGCCTAAAATCAAATCAAAGGTGTAAATTAATATGCTTGTTTCCTTATTATTTACAGTAATTGAGACTCTACACCCACCCTAATGTCACGAAAATGGATCAAATGTAATATATTTTTTAAAAAAATACCAGAATCGCGGACTTTTTTGTTTAACCAAAATGAATATCGAGATCTATTTTTCTGCCAATGACAACCAGTAAAGAGGCCCATGTAATCTAATAGGTGAATGAATACCTAGTTTCGATCTACGTGACTCGTCGTTTGTACAAGATGCCAAGATGGCGGCGCCAAATCGATTTTGGCTAATATAACCCATCAAAGTGTTGAAAAGGTAATGATTTAGGTATTTATAAATATAAAATTCTCTCACATAGCTCTGAATGATGTAGGTAATCGCGAAATGACCATTTTAAATCGATTTGGAATCGTGTGGGCGATAATAGGGTGCGATACACGACATTTGACGTCGCGAAGTAATAAAAGTTCGTTTATATCGCAGTTATATCGCGATCTTCGAAATCTTGGATCCGAAAGATCGCATTATAACCGAGTTTCAGTGTACTATTATAACACTATTAAATACAGGGAAGAAAATACTATGTCACAGTAGATATGTTGACGATATTTTTATCATCACAAAAAATAGCTAAGAAAATCAAATCCTAGAAACCTGTAACAAATTGGATAGGGACATCCAATTCACCTCAGAATTACAAAATGATAAAAATGAGTTACCTTTCCTTGAAACCTTAATCACAAACACTAAAGAAAGTTGCAGTGTCCAGTTCTATAGAAAACCCACCGCTTCTACACAGACCTCACCGTTCGGAAATAAAAATACCATTAAAAATATACAATCTCTTAATTTTTCTTTTATTTCTTTTTATTTTTTAATAATCTTTTATTTTCCCTCCTTCTTGCTTCTGCTTCTTTATTTCTATTTCTTTTTTTTTATTGGGCAGAAATAAAAATGCCATTAAATATATATAAATCTCTTAATTTTTCTTTTATTTCTTTTTATTTTTTAATTCTCTTTTATTTTTCCTCCTTTATGCTTCTGCTTCTTTATTTCTATTTCTTTTTTTTTCCTTGGGGAGAAATAAAAATACCATCAAAAATATATTAATCTCAAACGTCAATTTTCTTTTCCGTTAAGCTACAACAAAATTACTAGATATTAAATAATAAAAGATATTATTTATTTATTTAATCATATCTTTTTATAACTATATTATTTCTTTATCTTTTATATCTATTATCTATTTTTTTACGTATAAATAAATAAAATAAAGAAATTTAAATCTAATGAATAGTATATTATTAATTATAAATATAAAGTTAACTTATTTATCAAAAATTATACTATTAAAAGCTTAATTTTGAAGAAATATTTAATAATACAGAATATTAAATGTGATATTGAATTAATTATAATTTTAATAAATGTATTTATTAATGAGTAAGTTTGTTATTACAAATTACAAATCGTTCCCTTGCCCTAATAGTTCCTAGGCCTCTTTAGATTTAAACAATTTTCAGATATTTTTACAGAAAGCGGTCAATGAGAAGGTTTTAAAGATTCAAAGTATTGTTTATTTTTCTATTTTGATGATTTTGTTTGAAAATTCAGATTTTTATTTCTTTTTCATTTTATCAATTCGATCATTGTATTCGTTAATTGAATTAAATTCTGCTGAAATTAAGCTAAATGAAAATTTTATTGTAAATACTTTTTTTTTTTTTTTTATGTAATTGTTGTATAGCTATTCAGCGAAATTTATCAATTGTAATTAGTTTTAATAACTTCTAGACTTGCAGTTTTAAAGCGATTACATGTTTTGTTAACAAGATCTCCATTGACAGTTGTGCAAGTTTGGGAATTGACAGCTGGCAAAAGCAAAAACGAAAGTTATCCTCAAACCTAAATTTCGCTTCCTGTTACGTTATATAATTACAATTTATCAATTCTTAATAGTTTTAATAACTTTGAGACTTGCAGTTTCTACCTGAATACAAGTTTTTTTGAATAAGATCTCTATTGACAGCTGTGCAAGTTTAAGAACAATATGGCGTTAACCATAGAGAATTAAAAAAAAAAAAAAAAAACACTTGGCTACAGTGTCCCAAAAAGTCACACTGCATCAGTCACAGACAATGGGTTTATAAGATAGTGAGGCGAAGGTGCATAGATCTGTCACGTTGTTCCCAAATTAACTTAGACATCTGTTTTATAGAAAATCGATTTTGCATTGACACTAACAAGCATGGAAGTTGTTAGGAATACATAAAATTCATTTTAATACTCTTAAGATCATTTTTGGATAGCTAACGATAATATGAATGCTTTCTTTCTTATCGAAAATAATGATTAAATATATCTAAAATTCACTTTTATGGTGATGTAATAGATAGTGAGAATCCAACAATATTTTATTATTAATCACTAACAAATTCTATCAAGAAGTTTAACAGGACTAGAAATAATGAATTTAATCAAATAACAATTTCACATTTAAGAAGAAAAAATGAGCGAGTGACATAAAATTCCAATGCTTATTTCTCTCAATTTACTTTCAGTTGCTTGGCAGAATGACATTGAAGCACAGCTGGAAAACGGAAAAAAAAAGTTATCCTCAAACCTAAATTTCGCTTTCCGTTAATTTATGTAATTGTTGTATCAATTCTAAATAGTTTTAATAACTTTTAAACTTGCAGCTTCATCGTGATTACAGTTATAACGAAATTTCTAGATTCTATTCTAAAAATAAAAGATATTGTTTATTTATTTAATCATACTTATATAAATTTTTATTTCTTTATCTTTTCAATCTATTACTTTTTTATACAGTGTTACCTCCGAATAACGGACAGTCACGGGACCGGAAGTTTCGTCCGTTATTGGGAGGTGTCCGCTATTGGGGAGGACTATCTTTTTTTTATTTTTTAGCTTTTAGCATGTCATTTAATGAAAAATTACATACAATCTTAATTAAATTTCTACAATTACGATAGTGATATGAGAGAATATGAACAATTGCAAATTATTTACTATATTCCTTTTTAAATGAGTGCTAATCCGTTTGTCGTACTTAAAATAATGACAAAATTAATTACAGTATATAGAAAATTAATTTCTAGCTATCCATTTGATGCCTTAAACGTGTCCAATCCTAAAGTTTGACGAATTCTCTGGCTTTTTCTTGAAGCAAAACACCGCTTATAGGAATGTTCTTTGCATGAGCAGCGCGGAACCATTTTATGACCACTTCATCGATTTTGCTTGTTTCAGTTTACGAAACTTCAAATTCTTCGAATTTTCGTTTGAATTCACGAGATTAGAAAAATCTTTGTCCTTTAAAAGTTCATTTATCTGAGTATTCAGCAAGACAACACACTCTAAGCTTTTCTTTTTCAGCAATTTCAAGAACATCAATTTTTTCTTTCAGTGCCAATCTCTTCCTTTTTGACGCCATTTTAATTCGCACTAAATTTAATCAACACGTTTATGTGATAGCTTTACGAGGGATTGATATTTGCAAAGCAACTGCAGTGAAAACAAGAGCCTCAGATTCGTACATTGAATCATGGGACACAGATACATCATGATTCAATGTATCAATGTATGGGAGAGGGGGGGGGATACCGATACAATGTATCAATGTATGGGACACCGATGTAAATACAACCATGATGCGTTTGTCGAAATGTTAATCGAAAAAAAAAAAAAATTTACAGTTAAAATAACTGTCCGCTATTCGGAGTGGATAACATGGAATGTCATATTGTAAGGGACTGGGACCCGCACTAATGTCCGCTAATTAGAGGTGTCCGCTATTCAGGGTGTCCGTTAAAGGAGGTAACACTGTGTATCATATATTATTATCTACAAATAAAAAAAAATACAATTAATGATTATTATATTCATTAGAAATAAATAAAAATATAAAATTGTTTCTAATAACAATTAATTTTAGTCATTAATGAATATATTTGGGTCATTCCAAGCCAAATCAGAACAAAATTTGGAAAATTGTCAGGTGACCCTCTCCAATTTTATTACAGTAAAACCCCGCTATTACGCTCCCGCTTATAGCACTATCCCGTTCTTTACGCTCCTTTCATACGGTCCCTGGAATTTTCTATGTAACTCTGTATACTTTTACCCTCTTATAACGCTTCAAATCCCGCTTGTAGCGCTTTTTTTGTATCGGAAATTTTGTATCGAAAAGAAATGTAACACTGTAACGATTCTTTTCTTTCCCTGGTAGGAGGGAATCTTTGAACTCTTTAAAAGTGCGGGTCTGTGATACAGTAAGTTAGTGCAAAATGTCGAAGAGGAAATCCCTTTCTATAAGTGAAAAATTGCAAATTGTCCGTAAGTACGACGAAAATTCTGCACTAAGTCAGAAGGATTTCGCAGAATCTCTAGGAATTCCTTCATCCAGTCTGAGAACAATAATAAAAAATAAGAATGGAATTACCAATGCAGCGAAGGGTGGTTGCAAACGTAAAAAAGTAAAGTAAAAAGAAGATGCCGAGTAAATTCTAATTAAATGGATTCATCAGTCCCGTGATGCATCAGTGCCATTAAGTGGCCCAATCATTCAAGAAAAGGCGCGTGAAATAGCGGGCAGTACACTAAATCTGCTCCGAAAATATATTAGTTTTGCTCCTAGTGGTGTATCAATTGATGTTAATAGTTACTTGAAAATGTCATAATTCATAACAGTAGCACACACACACTGCAAACCACAATCAAAGATTTTTTTTAATAGGAAATAAGCTCACATTTGCACTATATCTATTTCAGAATCAAGTATCTTTCCTGTAAAATGGTGTCTAAATGTTTCCCCATCTAATAAATCATTTCCCGTCTATAACGCTATCCCGCTTATTACGCTTGTAGGTCATGGTCCCTTGACGAGCGTAATAACGGGGTTTTACTGTATTTGGCATAAAGGTACCTTCACTCCTTATATGAAAGCCTGCCAAATATTATTGTCCTAACTTTAAACATTTCTGAGAAATTGATGATTTTGTTTGAAAATTCAGATTTTAATTTTTTTAATTTTATCAATTCGATCATTGAGTTTTTGTTATGGCCAAGGGCATATAATTCATATCAAAATAAATTAATGCAATATTTTATGCGAATTGTTGCCTTTATTAAATTCTTAAAACATGAAAACAAATCAATTTAAGGTCTCTATGTTGTCTAAATAGTTATGGCTCAAACTGCACAAGCCCACTTGCACCTCCGCTACTGAGGCCCTGCTGATCAGATATTAAAATTTATTATTCAAATTAAGAATCTTTTGTGCATTTTAAATGTGAGTCTTGGAATTAAGTAGAACAATAAGCTACTTACCATCTACAGTAAGACCGCGATAATCCGACACTCGATTGTCCGGCAGATCCGATAGTCTGACACGCATCAGAAATAGAGGGTTGTCAGAACGGTGTAAAATTATAAGTTGCATTCTATTATCCAGTTAAGTGAGTCAAATGAAACAACTAGTTTAACTTTTTAGAATGCGTTCTGTTTTGTTAACCTATAGCGAGGGTAACTCAAATGTAAGATAAGGGGAAAGATAAGATTTAGTAATTTTTGTGTAGTTATCCGCAGTTTTTTTATAAAATTTTATTAATTTAGTTGTTTATGGTGTAAAATAAACCACGGCACACAAAAATAATACAGAATTACTTTATTTAATTTACTTTATATAATACTGATTTGTCCGTGTCGGCGTGGCCGAGCGGTCTAGACGGCGGTCTGCCTTGAGGCCGAGTGCCGGCATCTGGGTTCGATTCTCGCACGAGGACTTGGCTGTTTCAATTTCCTTTCCTGTATTTGTCCTTCGCTTTCTCTTCGGTCTGACGTCATTCCTCAAGGGAAACCACCCCAGTATCTGTTCCCTAGTAATGGGCGGCTCTCCAGTTGGGGAGCGCCTAGCGACAAGGCGTTGGCCTTTAGAACCAAAAAAAAAAAAAAACTGATTTAAACTTACCAGGTTCCGCAGTTCACGAGTTTAACTAGCAGTATTACATACTTTTAATTTTTGTTTTGTTTACTGTAATGTTTTCTGTTGTGTTTACTAAATAACAATTAATCGTTTTTGTATATTAAAATTGTAGTTTTTATGTATATACCCTTGTTTAAACCAGGGTTTTAAAAATAGCCTTGGTAATCCGGCATATTTGATAATCTGGCATTGACAAATCCCCGAGCATGCCGGATTATCA
Source organism: Thereuonema tuberculata (assembly GCA_023159025.1). Classification (NCBI taxonomy): domain Eukaryota; kingdom Metazoa; phylum Arthropoda; class Chilopoda; order Scutigeromorpha; family Scutigeridae; genus Thereuonema; species Thereuonema tuberculata. The sequence continues at coordinate 294,228,909 of JAFIDM010009631.1, forward strand.
AGGTCCTACTGTAATTTGTATTGTCATTCGCAATGAAAGGGAAAATAAAAAACAAAAAAGATAATCAAAATTCGGTATTTCTAAAAGTTTCTAAATGTAGAATTTTATAAATATGAAAATAAGTAAATTTTAAATAATTTTTTTTGGAAAGTTTAATAGTGTAGCTAGAGAAGTCATGAATAAAATTGAGCTATTGAAATTATCAAATTTATGGATAAGTTTACTTACCATCTATTCATATTACCATTTGGAATGAAGGTGAAAATTAAAAAAAAAAAATAATGAAAATTTTGACATTGTAATCAGTGGATAAAATTAGATCATAATCGTAAATATCAAAATCTATGTTTCTAAAATCGCTTATTTCTCTGTCTGTCTGTCCGGCGCATTTTTCTGTGAGAATGGAAAATAGAAATAATTTCTACAATGAAACATCCGTGATAGGAATCGAACCTGCAACCTTCTGATTCGAAGTCAAACGTCTTATCCATTAGGCCACCAGGACTATATCTAACTTTATATTGTTTTTTGACTTATGTGTCCTTCCCATTCCCCCCATTAAATAATGAATGTATTCAACCTTTTTTAATTTTTAATTCAAAAATGACAATTAGAACTATAATTGCCGACATGTTACAACATTTTAAATATAATCTTCTTACTTAACCAAATTTTATGTGATATTGAAAAACAAGCGCGTGTACATGGGAGGTGTTGGAATACAAAAAAAGAGAGTCAAGAAAGAAAGAAGCACTATTTCTATTAGGTAAAATACTGAAAAATCACTATTTGTAACTCAAAAATCATCACTATTTGTAATTCAAAAACCACTGAAAAGTATCAATTGGAATAAAAAATGAGAGTTAAGAAAGAAAGAAGCAGAATTTCTATTGGTAGAATACTGAAAAAATCACTATTCGTGACTCAAAAACTATCACTCTTTATAACTCAAAAGCCACTGAAAAGTATCAATTAGAATAAAAAAAGAGAGTCAAGAAAGAAAGAAGCAATATTTGTATTAGGTAGAATTCTGAAAAATCACTATTAGTAACTCAAAAACCACTGAAAAGTATCAATTGGAATAAAAAAAAAAAAGAGTCAAGAAAGAAAGAAGCAGTAGTTCTATTAGATAGAATACTGAAAAATCTCTATTTGTGACTGAAAAAAACCCATCATTATTCGTAACTCAAGAACCACTCAAAAGTATCAATTGGAATAAAAAAATGAGAGTCAAGAAAGAAAAAAGCACTATTTTTATTAGATAGATTACAGAAAAATCACTATTTGTAATGAAAACCTGTAATCAAGTGAAAGTCAAGAAACTCACGATAAATATGCGGCTCATCAACCAAGATGACCAGAATCACAGAAGTTTTGCCGAATATTTGCTCTGAATCGGAGACAATCGAGAACCACATAATGAAGGAATGACAACATTGCCTGATAATCTTTGCCGCGAAATAGAACAATGCAACCAGTTCATAGAAAAAATATCTTACCTGAAATCAATGAATGCACAATTCTAACTCCGAAGAACGAGAGTGTTGATAACATCAATCGAATGATAAGTCAAAGAATAGAAGGAGAGACTAGAGAGTATTTAAGTGAGAATAAAATTGACACATCTGATAATCCACCACATAAACATCTCTATCCGCCTGAGTATTTGAACGCATTGAAGCTCAGCGGTATTCCTCAACATCATTTGTCATTGGAGATCCAATCTCCAATAATGTTGTTGTGAAAAATCAATCCCAAGTTTGGACACTGCAACTGAACTCAACTTAAATGCCGTTCATTCGATAATCATCTCATTTAAGCCGAGATTATAACAAGAACTCACAAAGGAGATTTTGTTTTCATCTATAGAATGTCTATGCAACCAAGCAATAATCTACTTCCATTCACTTTCACAAGAAGGCAATTTCCGATCAGGCCTCATTATGCGATGTTTATCAATAAAACTGAAGTACAGACTATAAATAAAGTTGTCATCTATTTGGAGAACGTTGTCTTCACTCAAGCACAACTGTATGTCTAGAGACACAAGTCATCAGAATTTGGTTATCTTCACTCGGAAGAATAGTCACAATCAATTCGTCGCCAAGAATATTGTATACAAGCTATGATCTTCATATATCATCTATATCAACAAACATCCATCTCAACATATCTCTTCTTCAAATATCTATATGAATCAATCTGTACACGGGTAATGGCCTAGTTTATTTTAATATATAAAGAGTAAATTTTCAGTAAATGCTAAATAAGGTTTATTAAAAATATTAAGTATTGGTGAAAATATTCAAATTTGAGGATGTTTTCCTTACCATCTGAAAAGAACAAACAAAAAGTCTTGATATGCATTGAAATTATCTGAAAGTCATACAGCTTTCAAAAGGTTAATTAGCTACCATAAGCGGAATTTCAGCATTTTGATTGCAAGGCCAAACTTCTTGATTGGGGGGAGGGGGGAATGTAATCACTCGCAAACTTCTAGATAATTTAATTTATGAGAAATCTATATTACTAAAATCTTTTATTTCTCTGTCTGTCTGTCTGTCTGTCTGTCCGGCGCAATTTCCTGAGCGAATGGAAAATAGAAATAATTTTTACAATGAAACGTCCGCGACAAGAATCGAACCAACAACCTTCTGATCTAAAGTCAGACGTCTTATCCATTAGGCCAAGATGACTACTATTCACTTTATGTTGTTTTCTGACTTATGTGCCCTTCCCCTTTCCCCAATCAATAATGAATGAACTCAACCTTTTTTTTTTTTTTTGAATCTCAAGATTTTTTATTTACAGTATTTCCGATCGTCTGTTTATTTTTAATTCGAAAATGACAATTAGAACTATAATTGCCGAAATGTTGTAATATTTTAAAATCTTACTTAATCAAATTTTATGTGATATTGAAAAACAAGCACGTGTACACGGGAGATGTTTGAATAAAAGAAAGAGTCAAGAAAGAAAGAAGCACTATTTCTATTACATAGAATACTGAAAAATCACTATTTGTAACTCAAAAACCATCACTATTTCTAATTCAAAAACCATTGAAAAGTATCAACTGTAATTAAAAAAAGAGTTTAAAGAAAGAAAGAAGCACTATTTCTAATAGGTAGAATACTAAAAAATCACTTTTTGTAACTCAAAAACCATCACTATTTCTAATTCAAAAACCATTGAAAAGTATCAACTGTAATTAAAAAAAGAGTTTAAAGAAAGAAAGAAGCACTATTTCTATTAGGTAGAATACTAAAAAAATCACTATTTGTAACTCAAAAACCATCACTATTTCTAGCTCAAAAACCATTGAAAAGTATCAATCTATATTACTAAAATCTTTTATTACTCTGTCTGTCTATCTGTCTGTCTGTCTGTCCGGCGCAGTTAATAGGCCAATAGAAAATAGACCAATAGACCACGAGGACTACATTCTAATCTCTATAAAAAATAAAAATATATCATAGATATATGATTCACACGCTGGTTCTAAAAGCAGTCGTGGATTGTGAGAATATAGACATCAAAAATTAAATTAAAAAAAAAACTTTTACAAAATTTTAGTTTTAGTTTACTTGATGTAATTTGTGTGTGTGGGTGGTTTTTTTTTAATAAATAAAGTTGTTTTCCGTTACATAAACGAGGCTTCCGGAGCGAAGCGACGGGTAGCCGACTAGTTTTTAGTTAAAAGGGAATAATGTCGACATATATTTTTTTTTCCTCAAAATAATGGGGGGCAATTGCCCCCCCCCCCCAATTCCATCTATGTTAGCTACTCTAAGCATTAAAATTACAGTTTTTGATCTAATCTAATTGATTGAAATTTGCTATTTTTTTAATGTTGTCCATTTTGTTCATATCTTTAATTCATGTCCTATTTTCTAAGATCTTTAACATGGAATTCTATACTCAGCTTTCTTTACTTAAATTTTTTTTACGTTTGAATTCTTTTATTCATTTTTATATCAGTTAATCCAAGTAGTTAATGTATCTACTTTTCATGATCCTTACTCCAAATTTCGAGAACTTTCCTTTTCCTTTTCTATTCTGCTTCCCAAGGATTTTATTTCAAGTAGATTCATTTATTATTTTTCTTTCTAATTCCTAATTATTTGGTTTTACTTAAATTGAAATATTTCCCAAAATCTTATAAAATATAGTTTAGTGTAAATTATTTTACTCAAGGAAAACTTGGATCCTTTTTTTTTTTCCGTAGTAAAGCTGACGACTGTAAATTAATGAGATATATTTGAGGAAAGAATTGAGACCTTTAGACTATCAACTGAAGAATAAGGCAATAAATAATTTACTCATTTCAGGATTTTAAAATAATAATTTTTAATAGAAAAATCGGAAACAATACTGAAATATTTAAAGTAAGACATTTTTAATTTATTGAATTAAGAACAACACCCAAAATGCTTCTAAAAACATTTAAAAAAATACTTAGCACGTCGAGCCTTTCGGGCTCCTATGCGGATGCCCCTCTTCAACACCATTTTCAATTTTTCAATTTTTTTTTTGATAAATTCATTTCGATAACATCGACAATTAAATATGTCCAAAGAAAAAAAAAAGAAAGTATTCCTTAAAGAACTAAACATTTTCTGCTTCTGATGGTTGCAACATAACATTGTATTTATTATTTGCAACTGCAGTCTTTCGTAATCTCATTCCTGAAGAACCCTATTCCTCCAGCCTGCAGTCAAATGCGTTCACACTTTATTTCGATAAGCAACTAATAATTCGGTCCTTAATTGGTTTCTCACTTTTTTTTTTTAGTTGACTACAAACTACTACATATGTTACCATTAAAGCTCGAAAGCCGTTAATGTGCACATTACCTAGATAATCTGCACTTTAACTGATTTGTTCCGTTAATGTGCGGAATCAAGACTTTTCAGCACTTTACCTAGGTAATGTGCACATTAACGGCTTCCGTATCGTTAAAGTTCAAAAGTTTGTTTCTCTCATTTCCTTTCCCTACACCTTCCCCCTCTCCTTGATGTAAATATGCCATAAACTGTATAAATGATACAAACAATTTCTAAATGAAAATACGAAACAGATACGGAAAACATCGCTGAGTGTAACGTCTAATTTTGAACAAGAAACAGTTCGACTTAGAAAAGAAACAGTTTATGTAAGAAGTACAGGATGAAATCAACAGATTTTACACAAAACTTTAAGGTTTACTGATTTTATTTTTCAATTATTGATACCACAATTGCATCTTTTGATTAAAAAGTCAATCAAAATTAATGAAAAGTTTGGTTTTCTTTTAAATATATATAAATGATAAAAAAATTACTTCAGCAGAGCTGCTTAAGAAATGTTTAACATTGGAAAATTACTTAAAACATGATAATTCTAGAGATCTTGATGGAACAGATTTCTCTAATGAATTACTATATTCTCTAGTGGCGAATTCCAGAAAATACTTCTTCATTAGATGTCCTGTCATACAAATGCAAAAATAATTTAGAAAATAGCATTCCAAATGCGTTTATTGCTCAGAAAATTTCTGCGACTTTGCCAATATCGGTAGCAAGTTCAGAAAAGGAGTTTTTCAAAATTAAAACTTAAAACGTACACTCGCTCTACGATGAACGATTCACTGGTCTAGAGCATGAAATTGCATCTAAGTAATATCTATACAGCATGAAATTGCATCTAAGTAGAGGAAAGGTGCCTAACATCCGATGATTCCCTAATATGAGATACCCGATTACGGCCGCTGTAGGTGTTGAACTCTGCTGGAAAGTTTCTTAAACAGTTTTCCAGTGGTTTCAAGGGCTACAGCAATGACAACCACGCCATTACCGCGTTAGACGGAGCGCAGAGAGGTTGTTGTTAAAATAATTCTTTTTCAAGTTTTTGTGGTGTTCGTGCTAAATAAATATTTGTGCTTAAAGGTAAGTGGATATTGCAGTTCTATTTTATTGTTGTCATTTGTTGTAAAATTGCCTATAATTATTGATAATTGGTTTCATTTTCAAACGAATATGGTGTCCATGAGGTGTGATTATTTGTGCAAGATGGCTAGCTTCTAATATGCGATATCACGGGGATCCAAATATGCGATAGTACTAATAGCCAGGTTATTGGGAGCAGCCTACACCAGAGCAGCGATAATGGAAGCTTCTGTGAATGCCTTCAGAAAAACAGGGCTCATCCCATGAAATCGAAACATCTTCAGGCAGCATGAATTTTCAATTCATAGATAAGTTGACTCTCCTCAAAAAAGCAATGGCGAAAATGGAAATGAATCTGGTCGTAGTGGGATTGGTGAAGCTGTCAGCCCTAAAGACATCAGACCACTTCCTCAGATTACAAAGCCTTCTGGAGATTTTGCCGTTCAGGGAACATCACGATTGAGTTCCGCTGAGTAGATAACATCTTCCCCTTATAAAAAGCGATTACAACAATCGAAAGAAAAGAAATTAGCAGCTGAAGCTAGGAAGAAAGAAACCAAAAAGTTTTTCGGGAAGAAAAACGGAAAATCCTCAAAAAGAAAAATAGAAGAATCATCGAGTGACTCTGATTCTGATGTTCATCTTGATGAGGGCGGTGATTCCGATATGGACACTGATGATGACACAGAATGCCTCTTCTGCACTGGTCGTTTCTCGACAAACATGGAGATAAATGGGCACAGTGCGCTATATGTTATCGCTGGGCTCATGAAGATTGTGTGGCTCAAGAAGACAATTTTGTGTGTCCTCAATGTAGGAAAATCAAATATAATTAGGCCTACGAGTAATAAGATATGGTTAGTTGTTCAGAGAAATACATGCTAACGTCTCATATTATTCAGTAAATAACTTTTGTTTATTATCCCATACTAGGAAACCTTAACTTCATACCTGATATCCGATGTATTTGTAAACTTTTCGTAACTACATGAAAAGTTTGTTTATTATTCATTTGGTAAATGAGTTGTAAACTACAATGATGTAATGTTCTTAATGAATTATAAAAATAAAATAATTTCTATTTTTAGCTGTTCAAAAACGCATTTCAAAAAGTGTATCATATTAGGCACCTTTCCTCTAATATCTGTACAGCATGAAATTCCATCTACAATCGATATAAATTAATCAATTCAAAACTTCGCCAAGGCAAAAGCCCGAAAACTAATTTTTCATAATTTTTATATTTAAGACGTAATAATTTTCTTCCTATACAGATATTAGAAGTAATCATATATGTATACAAATATATTAGTGTTAATTAATATTTTTTAAAAAATATTCTTAATGATATTATTTTTATAAACATCCACATGTGTGGGTGAATGTGTATTCAGGTTTGAGTATGATGATGTACAGACACATGTACAGAAAATTGAGGCGTCCCTATAGCGAGGCGTCTATACATATATATATATATAGACAATTTATAGGGACGCCTCAATTTTCTTTGCCTAGGGCGTCAGATATTCTTGTGCCGGACCTGGAAAACATTCCAAATTATACCTCTTGCTTGACTACGAAGAGTCTCTTCGTTTCTGCTGATCGTCACCTGTTCCCGATTGTAAAGAAATAACAATACGACTTTAAAAAGAAAATAGCGAGTGAGATGCAATTTCAATGCTTTTTTTTTTCAGTTTATTTTCAGATGCTTGTTATATTTAGGTTAAGGCACATCTGGCAAAGGAAAAAAAAAAGATATCCTCCAACCTATATTTCGCTTTCGTTAAGCAATATCCAGATACTAGATATGAAATAATAAAAGATAATAAAACTAGCAATTGGAAAAAAAAAGTTAACCTCAAACCGTAATTTTGTATTTCCTTTAAGTTATAACAAAATTAACTAAATAAAAATATAAAATAATAAATATGTTGCTATTTATTTAATCATATCTCTTATCATCTTTTAATATCTTTCTCATTTTATCTATTTCTTATCCATGAATAAATATTTAAGTAAATTTAATTAAAATTTATTTAAAAGGACTAGAAATAATGAATATAATCCAATAACAACACGACATTGAAAATAATAATAATAATAGTAATAATAATAATAAAAAAATGGGCGAGTGGCAAAATATTCCAATGGCTTCTTCTTTTCATTTTGCTTTCAGTTGCTTCACATATTCAGGTTGAGGCACAACTGGCAACGAACAAAAAAAAAAAAAGTTATCCTCCAACCTACATTTCGCTTTCGTTAAGCTATATCGAAGTAACTAGATATGAAATAATAAAAGTTATTATTTATTTATTTAATCACAGCTTTTATAACTTTTTATTTCTTTGTCTTTTCTATCTATTTTCGTTTTACTTTTTCGCTACAAATAATTACCAAAATGAATTTAAAACTAATGAATATTATATTAATTATAAATAAATAATAAATTTACATATTAAATTTTTTTATTAATAACAACTAAATGTTAATAAACATTACATAATAAAGAATACTAAATGTAATATCAAATAAATAATAATTGTATAAATGTATTTACTAATGACTAAGTTTATTATTTCAAGTTAAATCATTTCCTTGCCGCAACTTTTCCGACGTCTCTCGATTTAAATAATTTTCAGAAATTTCTAGAGTCATTTTTATTCGATTATCAAATTGAATCATGCAGAAAATATGCTGGTAAAAATTTTATTTAAAATGATTCTTTTTTAAATTTTTTGCAATTGTTGTGTTCGACGAAATTTATGAATTCTAAATAGTATTAATAACTTTTAGACGTGAATTTTCCATGTAATTACATATTTATTTACAAAATCTCCATAGAGTGCAAAGTAGCTAAACAACTGGCTCTGTAAGAATGTGGCCAAAGTGCTTACATCCATCAAGTTTCTCCCAAATTAACATGCCGATGATCTATAGAGATTCTATAGAAAATTCGATATTATATTGAAAATACTAACATGAAATTTGTTGAAATACTTTCAATTTGTTGATTTCAACTTCTTAAAATCATTTTTAGGCAGCTAACGATGATATTGATGCATGGTGTCTTATCGACCATAATGATTAAGGATATCGATAATTCACTTTTACGGCGATTAAATAGGTAGGCCTAGCAAGAATCCAACATATGGTAATAATGATCTACAGAATTTTATAGATTAGAAATAATGAATATACTCAATTAAATTTAATAGAAAATAGGGAGGCTAATTTTCTTTATTTTCAATTGCTTATGTATTTAGATGAAGGACAACTGACAAATGAAAAAAAAAAGTTATCATCAAACCATAATTTAATTTTCATTTAACTTCACTTAAATCATGCTATTGAAATAGTTTCAATAGTTGCCATATCTCAATTATACGTCTTAAAATAGACAATTAAATATTCTTTAATACTCTACGTAACATTACGTTTCTTCTCTGGGACTTCTTCGGATGTTAAAAGCGTGTTTTATAGTTTTATATGAAGTTACGAAATTATAGACCTGGACGTTTCCATTTCCCTTTAAGTTATAAGAAAATAACTACACATTAAATAATACAAGATATTGTTATTTATTTAATTACAACTTTTATTATCTTTTCACATCTTTATCATTTTCTCTTATTTCTTATCGATAAATAAATATATAAGTAAATTTCATTAAAATTTATTTAGAAAAGACTAGAAATAATGAATGTGATCCATTGAAAAACAAAAGATCGAATGGCCAAAAAATTCCAATTTTTTTTTTTCCTCTTCTTTTTTTTCTCAGTGGTTTGACATATTTCGATTGAAGCACAGCTGGTAAACAAAAAAAAAAAAAACAAAACAAAAAAAAAGTTATCCTTCAACCTAAATTTCGCTTTCGTTCAGCTATATCGAAGTATTCAGATATAAAATAAGAATAGATATTATTTATTTATTTAATCTTAGCTTTTATACTTTTTACTTCTTTGCCTTTTTTAACTATTACATTTGAATTTATTATCTATAAATAAATACAAAAAAATCAATTTAAAACGAATAAATTTTATATTAATTACAAATAAATAATAAATTACATTTATTAAAAAAATATTAATAACAATTAAGTGATGCATATTTATTGTAATAAATATATTTATTAATGGCTTATGTTTATTATTACACATTAAATCGCTCTCGTGCCCGAACAGTTCCTTCCAACGCACCTGAATGTTTTAAATAATTTTCAGAATTTTTCTAAAGAATGCGGCTGATCAGAAGGATATTTAAGATTCAAAATATTATCTTTATTTTTCTATTTTGATGACCATAAATTGAAAATTAAGATTTTATTTTTAAAGTTTTAGGTTTAAGTTAAAATACTTAATTCATTTTCATATTATAAGACTATTATTGTAATGGTTTTGATTTATATTAAATATATTGTGTATAATTTAAAAAAGTTTAATGTGAATTCCGGGAATAATAAAATTCAGGAAATAATAAAAAGTCACGGAAAATAATATCATGTCGTAGAAAACTATAAATAGGACGGAATTCTCTTGTTATAGAGAAAAAATTAATTTAGAATCATAAATAACTAAAGATAATAAAATAAATCTAAAAATTTTCTTTATTTTGACCTTATTGTTGAAGCAATTCTGTTTACTTCAATTCCCTCATAAGAAATGTAGTGAATGCTTTCAAAGAGATACCTTTCGTTGTATTATTTTTTTTTTAAGTTTTATTTTTGTTTTCAACAATATTTTTTGTTAAAACAAGATAATTAATGCTTTTAGACAGTGTCAAAAGCAAAGCGGTCCCATAATATGCACAATTTTATAAACAAAATTTTATCGGACGCGATCAGTTTTGACCCCCCAACTTCCTGTCAGGGAGTGGTCCTAGAGGTATGATTTTTTTGGATGTGGTCACCTACTTTTTGATGCTGAACACAATGGTGAAGGTTTCATTCTAATATATCTAATCGTTTGGCCACTACAGAGTGTGACATCCAGCAAGCATGTGGTCCCCTATGTTTTACAGGCAAGCTGTAATCTAGGGGCCGCTAAAAATGACTTAATATAAATATTCTTCACCATCTGGATAGGATTTTTCTTAAGTATTTCTGATAGTATCTTTGAAAGTAAATATTGTTCATAATATTTTGAAAGTTATTATGTTCTAAAAATATGTAATAGTTTCATATCATTAAACTACTCTAATACCATAAAAATTTCGTAACTTATGCGATATTTCAGATGCCTCACCGGCCTCTTTTTTTCAAGCGTTACATTACCTTCTCATCTTCTCAACAAAAAAAAAGAGCTTGAAAAAACGCTTGAAAAAAGAGGCCGGTGAGGCCTCTGAAATATCGCATAAGTTACGAAATATTTATGGTATTAAAATAGTTTAATGATATGAAATTGTTTCTGAGGAATTTATTTGTTATTTAATATGTAATAGGCTTTCTACTGATAATCTCATTTTCTTTTCCTAGCTTTTGAAAATAAAAAAATTAAATACTATTTTTTTCGTAATTTGCTTTTGCTTAGTTGCTTAGAAGAAAAAAATAGAGGATTTATCAAAACTATTTACATTTATAATCATTTATAAATGTAGTTATACATCTTATTAAGGTTTTCAACCCATCTTTATGGTTTTGGCAGTGGAAGAGCGTATAATACATTGTAACTAACAATGTCTCCTATTAATGGATACAAAACCTTAATGACCCCTTACTTCAATCTTACTCAAATACCTTGTTACATACAAATGACTGAAAAGATGATTAGAGATTGGAGGGGATAATAGGATTGAAAGTACTTAAATAGATAGAATTTCTAAGAATGTTTCCTAACAAGGGGAGATCACAGCTATCTGGTCACGGATTTCGCTCAAACTTGTGGAGGTTGATCGACATCGAAAACAGACACCTGTCCAAGGGTTTGTGCCAATGGCCCTTATTTCAAGAAAGAAATGGCCCTTGAAAGTTGGAAGCCTGTATAGATGCTGACAGCGTTTCCAAATTGTACGGAGGTACGTTTGGTGAAGTGGTCAACGTTACTGACTTCGACATGAGGGTTCTGGGTTCAAGACTCACCTGTACTTTGTTTATATTTTGCTTTTTCTTTAATGATGACGTTTGAACTGGCGTTACTGTATAAATGCAGACGCCTTTTATCAGTTTCCCATTGAGGCATGACGTTTTCTTCCACAGATGTTTGCTCGATAATGTGAAAAAATAGTAATACTCATAACAATAACAGTACTCATCTATCTATAAAAAAAGAAAAGACCTGACTCACTCACTCACTGACTCATCAACGCCCAGCCCAAACCCTTAAACCTAGAACGCTGAAATATTGCACAGAGGTTCCCTTTATGATGTAGACAAGAAATAAGGCCGGAGTTTTCGAAATTCCCACGGGATTGGGAATAAAGAGGAATTATATTTTCTTATTGATATGTAGGTGTGTGGCGCCAACCCGCAATAGATCTGAGTTATCCGGAGAAGGCCACATCTAGCTGGGAACTCGTATATTTTCCGATGTCGATATTAATTTTGCTAAATAAACAAAGTTTTTTTTTTTTTATGCTATGTACGCAAGGGTTCCGGAGCGAAGCGGCGGCTAATTATAATAATAAAGACAAAGACCTGCCAAGTCTTGGAATGATAAAATGAGATTACTAATACAGAATAATCACACGTCATCGTAAAAAAAAAGCAAAATATAAGCAGAGCGCAGGCAGGCCTTGAACCCGCCGTAGTCGAAGTTTGTAACGTTGATCACTAAAGCACACATACCTAAATAGAATTTTGAAACTCTGTCAGCATCTATGCAGGCTTTGAACTTTCAATGGCCATTTTTTCGTGAAATAACGGCCATTGGCATAAAACCCTTCGACACGTGTCTGTTTATTTTCGATGTCGATCAACCTCCACAAGTTTGAGCGAAATTAATGACTAAGTTGATTATTACAAATTAAATCTTTCTCTTGCCCTAGGATCTCAAACACCTTGAATGTCTAAAGAATTTTCAGATATTTCTAAAGAATGCGACCGATGGGAAGTTTTTTTTTTTTAAGATTCAAAGAATTGTTTATTTAAACAATAATAAATGCAGTAAATGCTTTCAAAGAGATTTGAGTAATTCATTTTTTTGTTGTTGTTTTGTTGAGAAATAAATCTTATTGCAATCAACAATCAAATGACTATAATAATTTACTTCAACACTGAGAATTTTTTTTTTTTTTAATTCAAAACATTTCTTTTATATGTGATGTAGTAAAATAGAAATTATCGTTCTTCATTTGATATTTACAGGATCAATTCTTTTCAATTGAGATATAATATCGTGGATTCTCCATTCTTTTCATTTTATTCTCAATAGAATCTTTAATAATCAAATAAGCTAATTAATGGGTGAGACCAAGTGTTTGCTAAGTGACATCCTAGAACAGCTGTTTCACGGTCTTTCGCGATCATCAGCTACGAGTACTCACCAGTAAACAAGAAGGTCCCGGTAAAGAGACTAATAGGAACAATCATGAGAATCATTGTGCAGCCTCTGAAGCTAAAACAAACAAGAAACTAGTTCCACATTGATTCCCATGATTGTTTCTATTATCCTCGCTATATCGATTCCATAACTGCAACGAGACCTCGCTGTTTACTAGTGACTACTCCCAGCTGACGATCATCAGAGAGAAGGAAACAGCTGTTGTAGGATGTCACTTAGTAAATACTTGGTTTCACCCATTGTTGTTTATAAAATAATAATAAGATAAGCTAACGAGTTGAAAGAATTCAAACTTTTAAGAATCCACTAATTTTTATTAGGTTTTTCAGTTTCCGAATTGACTGATGATGATATATGGTAAGTATTTTAGATGGCGCTTCTGTCAACGATGAAGGTCACTTATTTACAATTTTTAATTTTTTTTTTAATTTTTAATTTAAAAGGTCTAGTTCAAACATCATTTCATCCAAAATATACTTGAGTTCCTTTTTGCAAGAGATCAATTCAAGACAATGCTCTGGTCTCCTATCTTAATCAAATGCTCAATTAGAAAAACATCATCTTAAAAAAAAAAGAAAGAAAGAATGAAAAAAAAATCATAAGTGGAAATAAGTACTCCTCCAAGGAAAATTGATTGAAAACTCCTCAATGACTAATCAAGCCATATTTCCAATAAAAAAATGAACATATGGGATCTGAAATTAATTTTTATTCCATTGCTAATCCTGCTTCACTCGTATAAAATGTGAAATTATAGAATTTTATAGAATTCTAATAATATTGATACTCGTATTATAATTATTTCTTATTTTCACTATTATCTGGTTTATTTTGGTTTATCGTCAGGTTTCCGATGTAATTAATGAAAAAGAAAAGCAATAAAATTAGTGAACCTCTCATATGAACTTATAAAACTAAAAAAAATAAATAAATAAACTATTACTCATATTTAGTTCAGGAATAGAATATTTACATAGTAGAATGATCTTATAATACATTTTAATATAAAAATATTCACAATTTCAGACCTAAACCTCTGAATCTTAAAGCAAATATTTTTATCGATACATAAATTCCTCAAATTAAAAAAGTAGTGGCTTTTCAGACTTAATATGACTTTAGAAATTTTGTAAATATTACCAATTATTTTCCATTTGGTTGCGTAAAAGTGGCTGTTTTTCTTTTCATCTACAACTTTAAAAATAATAATCTCACAGACTGTAGATGTAATTAAAGTATTATTTAAAAAGCGTATATAATATGCTTCGAGGTTAGTGGCACCCTTATGTTTTTAGACTAAAAGATTTGGATATTTAATGTAAATATACATTATATATTTAAAAAAATATTAAACTTTTACTTTTTCTAAGTCAGTTTTTTAAATTAGTCTATCAGTTTTTTAAATTGTGATCATAATTGATTACAAATTAGTAATCGTTTGATTTTTTTTAAAGGTGTTAACAAATTCTTTTTGTTTTGTTCTTAACCTCCTGATGAAGGGGAGTAATTTGAACTCCTCGAAACCAGTTGTAAAATTTGTTTATAAATAATTTTACTTTTATAATTATGTGCGGTGGCTTATTTAACTACAGAATATATTTATTTTTATATAAGAATGTATTTGATTGTAGTTACTTAGATGAATATGCGTAGTATAACAAGATATACATTTATTTTATAATAGATTTTGGTTAATAGCAGTGGCTTGAGAAGTAAGAAAATTAACAGTTAGAATACCTGAAATAGTCACAGTCAGTAATCGAGAAATGATGAAGATATCCACACTACAAAATAATCCCCATGATTGAGAAGAAGAATTAGAGTATGCTACATGTACATCAAGATATAAATGGAATTAAAACCTATGATACGAAGTACTTTACAGCGGTAGCAAATCTCATATTTAGTCTGTTTCAAAATAGCTCTTAATGGTTTACCTTCATCGCCTATATTTTGTTATCCAATTGAAATGTAACAGCACAAAAGAAAAGCCACAAAAAATTAGCTCGATTTTTAGTGTAAGAAATTGAAATATTTCTAAATATTGAAAGACTTTTGTTTATTGTTTTGCTTATATTTCTCTATAAAAATTATGTAAC
Organism: Thereuonema tuberculata; assembly: GCA_023159025.1. Taxonomy (NCBI): domain Eukaryota; kingdom Metazoa; phylum Arthropoda; class Chilopoda; order Scutigeromorpha; family Scutigeridae; genus Thereuonema; species Thereuonema tuberculata. The sequence goes on from JAFIDM010009631.1 coordinate 294,244,428, forward strand.
GAAAATTAAACTTTGATGAAACTTGGTAAGATATGAAATTAATCATATTATTACGTTAAGTAACTATTTCACAATAACACAATTATTCGATATTGTTGGTGAAAATAACAAAAAATCCGAAGTTACTCCCTATTAAAATCCATTAAGAAAAAATATCTATAACGACATTCCCGTGTACATCGTAACAAGAAAATGTACGGTAATTTTAGTTTGTTAGAAATAACATCGATTTAAAAATCAATTTATAGTAATGCAATATATCTTCAATAAAGACTGAAAAACCACAAGATATAGTTTACATAAAATGAAACAATATAATATACTTTAGAAGGAGAAAATCTAATTTCATTATTATTGTGATTAATCAACTGAAAGATCTACTGATCCTCACTAATGTTGAAAACATATTCAATGTCTTCGAATATTGAAATTTAATTTTTTGATTGCATGTTTTTACTAATTGGTAGGTCTAATAAAATAAAAGATAATCATTTCAAGTAAAAGTTTATATTCAAATCCTTTTAACAAAAAAAACACCATGATTTCGTTAAAGTGCAGTAATTGTTTTATATTTTAGTTCTTCTAATAGTCATGAAAATGGGAAATGAAAAACCTAAACAAAACAATGCAGGCTACATTTAGTAATAAAAAAATGAAAAATCGATAATTTTGTAAAGAGATGTTACTATTTCAAAAATCATTGTGCTTGACATTAAAAAATTCTAAGTTTAATATCTGTATTTAAGTTGTTGTATTTGTGTAACTGAAAAATAAAGGTACATATCAGTATCATATTTTTCAGGTTTAATAATTTCATAATTTATATATTTTACAGAGACTAATATAAAGTTTGGGAACCCCACTTTGAAATGCTAATTCCCTCAAACTTTGCCAAATCTTTACTTTGATGATAAAATTCTGTAGTAAATTTTAATTTTTAATATCTTATTTTTCAATAGATTAAAAATATAATGAAACAAGAATTAAATTAAACAATTACAAAGCAAAATAAGGCTTGGGCTTAATGTAGTTATTAAGCACAAAAATATAATAATTAGAATTGTTAGAATGTGCAATTGAAATAGCCACAGAAACTTAACGTAATACTTCTATCATACTGTATCAAAAAGTACATTGTTCCATTATCATACACATTAAGAAAATTACAATATCAACTAAAAAAATTTTTTCCAGTAGAAATTTCAAATGCAACAGCTTTTTTGTTTGTTTTTCTTTATAAATTTATTATGGCTTCTATTTCGAAAAAATAACAAACTAATAACACACTTTACATTATTTAATTTCCAGAAATTTAGAAAGGATAGCAGCTTCTTTTGAGGTGTGAAACAAAATATATAAAAAAAATACATTTAGTTTTGAGAATTTTTTAAAATTTAGAAAAGCGGTTTATTAGTTATTTATGAATTCTTTGTAACTGTTCAAAAATTCCATCATAATTTCAACAGCATTGTAATCTTATGAACTGTAGATGAATGTAACTTTCATTGGATATCCATTACCTCATGTGATACTAAATGTAGATAATCAATAAGGTATAAGGAGAATTGTCAGGATATTTATAATAAGATTATTACCTTTTTCTTTGATTCCGCCTTAAAATCCAAAAATGTTTCTGGGAGTGCAGTTAATTTTTGATTTTTGAAGTTTAG
>JAFIDM010009631.1:294261097-294282462 GCA_023159025.1 Thereuonema tuberculata
GCTAAAAAGGACAAAAACAAGAAAAGAACAGGTAGTGCGCAAAGCAATATGACAGGATATAGGTAAAATGATAGGTATTTAGAAGAAAAGTAAAAAATCTGAGAATTACAATAGAGTGGCAAGGCCACATTGATGAATGAAGTGTAAAACTGATGAAATGGGTAAAAGATCATTATCATTTAAAAGCAATGAAATATGAAAAGGAACGTGAAATTTAAGAAGAGAATAAAAGCACTGACGACGATGTTGAGTAAAAGCAGGACAGTCAATTAAAATATGATGGACGGTTAAAACAACGTTGCACATAGAACACTGGGGAGGTGGACGATTGAGCAGTAAGTAGCTATGTGTCAGTCTTGTATGGCCGATCCTCAGACGCACCAGAAGAACATCCTTCTGGCGAGTTGGAAACAGTCGAGTGGCAGGAGAGGATAATGAAGGACTGACAAGACGAAGTTTATTGCCGTGAAGAGCATCCCATTCGTGTTGCCAGGCAGATCGGAGACGAGAACGTATAAGTGCGTAGATGTCAGAGGCCGGAGTGGAGATCCGTCGCAAGGGTAAACTAGCAGCAGACTTTGTGAGAGAATCAGCGTGGTCATTGCCGACAATGCCGACGTGGCCTGGGATCCAGCAGAAAATGATAGTGCAACGGTGAAAACGCTGTAAAAAATCTAAAATGGATAAAACAAAAGGGTGACCCTTCAGGGTTTGACTGCACAGTGCCCGCAAAGCGCTCTCAGAATCACTGTAGATAAGTGTGTGCGTAAACTTCTCCTGCAAAGCATACTGTAAAGCTAGAAAGATGGCATAAAGCTCAGCAGAAAACACAGATGCCTCAGAAGGAAGATGAACAGCATGACTGAAAGTAGCAGTGTAAAAAGCAGCTCCAACATAATCTGCCCCTTTGGATCCGTCGGTATAGAAAATGTTGAAATCAGAGTGACGGGACAAATGATCTTGATGCAGAGACTGAAAGACTGTCGAGGGAGTGTTGATTTTCGCAAAAGTACGAAGAGAGAAATCACAGTTGGGTAGAGGATATTTCCAATGCGCGGATGGTGAAGTAGGTAGAGTGGCAATGTGAAGGTCAGTGAGCTGTAGTGTAGTGAGCCAAGTCGTCACCCGATGTCCAAACGGTGGTATAATGGAAGGACGATTGGTGAAAAGTCGTCGTTGACGGGGACGACACACACATTGATAAGCAGGATTATTTGGAAGTGAAGAAATACGGGCGAAATATTGGAGAGACAAAACTTGTCGACTAAAGTGCAGGGACGGTTCCAGAGCCTCTGCGTACAGGCTGGGAATCGGTGAAGTACGGAAAGCACCGAGGCAGAAGCGGAGGGCCTGATGGTGTACAGGATCAAGTGTCCGAAGGACAGACGGTCGCGCAGAGCCATAAACAATGCAGCCATAATCCAATTTGGATCGAATAAGGGCTCGGTAAATGCGCAACAAGGCCAAGCGATCACCACCCCATTTGGAATGCGAAAGCACTTTGATACAATTTAGTTTTAAAAGACACCGTTTCCGAAAGTCAAGTATGTGATCCTTAAAAATCAATTTCTTATCAAAAATGAGGCCTAAAAATTTATGCTGAGACACACATGGAAGTGAGACGCCACCAAGAGTCAGCTGCGGATCAGGAAAAATTCCCTGACGTCGAGTGAAATGGACACACACAGTCTTGGATTGTGAGAAAGTAAAACCATTAGAAACACTCCAAGTCTGCAACGGATGTAGAGCTAACTGCAGTTGTCGTTCAATCAAACGTAAATTAACAGAACTGCAAGAGATCTGTAAGTCGTCAACATATAAAGAGTGGTGAACCGACGAAGGCAAAACAGAGATGATGCCATTAATCTTTACAGAAAAAAGGGTAACGCTCAAGACACAGCCCTGAGGTACTCCGAGTTCTTGAGGATAACATGTAGAGAGCGTAGATCCTAGACGTACTTGAAAGGTACGATTCGCAAGAAAATTGCGAATGAAAATAGGCATGTGACCACGAAGGCCGTAATGATGAAGATCTTGTAAAATGCCAAATTTTCAGGTGCGATCGTATGCCTTCTCCAAGTCAAAGAAAATGGAGACGAGGTGTTCTCTATTAACAAATGCAGTGCGAATAGCATCTTCCAAACGTACAAGATGGTCAACCGTAGAGCGATGCTGCCGGAATCCACACTGTGTGGTAGCGAGAAGTTTATTGGCTTCAAGATACCATTGAAGGCGGCGATTTACCATGCGTTCAAGCGTCTTACATAAGCAGCTAGTGAGGGCAATGGGGCGATAATTATTTGGATCACTGGCGTCTTTACCAGGTTTGGCAAAAGGAATGACTATAGCTCGTCGCCAACTATCAGGAAATAAATGTTCCAACCAGATTTTATTAAAGATGGACAGAAGAACATTCAACGACGAAACGGATAAGTGTCGCAACATCACGTAATGAATTCCGTCAGGGCCGCAGGCAGTATTTGTGCTGGTGTCTAGTGCAAACAATAATTCCTGTAAACTAAAAGGGAGATTGTATGGTTCTCTGTTGGAAGAAGAAAACTTTAAAGGAATAGCTTCAGCACGGTCTTTAATCGTTTGAAAAGTAGGAGATAAAAGTGCAGGGCTGGAATTCCGTGCAAAAGCACGTCCAAGGGCTTCAGCTTGTGCGGAGATAGTAGCTATTTCTTTTCCATCTTCTTTCAGTATGTGCATAGATTGAGATCTGTACTTTCCGTGCATCTTACGAATGTTATCCCAAAGGGTCTTTGAAGACAAAGTACAAGTTAGTGATGAAACAAAACGTTGCCACGACTCCTTCTGACCAATGCGACGGACACGACGAGCAGAAGCACGTGCTCGTTTAAAAGCCAAAAGATTGGCCGAAGTCCGATAACGGCGGAAAATGTTCCAGGCTTTCTGTTTAATTTTCTGTGCAGTCGTACACTCAGGAGTCCACCAAGGTTTAGGATGTAGAGGGAATCGTCCAGATGTTTGTGGAATTGTTGCTTTGGCAGCACAAATAATGGTATGAGTGACCTCGTCAATAAGTTGATCAATGGTAGTTGAAAGATCAATGGCCTCCAGATTACAGCGGCTAGTAAAAGTTATCCAATCAGCAGAGTCAAATTTCCAGCGATGACGACAGGGTGATGAAACAGCTGAACGAAGGAGCTCTTTGAGAATGATTGGGAAATGGTCACTGCCACCAGGGTCGTTGATAACATCCCATGAGAAATGGGGGAAGAGTGACTCAGAACCTATAGCTAAATCAATAGCAGAGAAAGATATTGGCGAGGATGTGAAATGAGTTGCGGCGCCTGTGTTAAAGATACAAAGATTACGCCGAACTAAAAGATCTTCAATAACAGCACCTCTAGGATTGGTGGATGAAGAACCCCAGATAGGAGAATGAGCGTTGAAATCTCCAACTAAGAGAAACGGAGTCGGTAATTGATCCAGAAGCTGAGCAATGTCTGTAAGCGAAACAGGGGCTGTGGGGGACAGATATAAGCTACAGATAGTGAAAAGGCGGCTGGGGGAAAGGCGAGCAGCAACAGCTTCCAAAGAAGTCGTAAGTGGGACATGAGAGGATGGAGTATCATGTCGAATAAAGAGACAAACGCCTCCGCCGCTTCTATCGGTCCGCTGTTTACTCAGCATGGAATATCCTGGAAGAGAAACTGTGTCGTTTCCTGTAAGAACGGTTTCCTGGAGACACATACAGACTGGATGATTTGTAGAAAGGAGGGCTTTAACATCGTTCAGGTTGGAGCGAAGTCCTCGACAATTCCAATACAGTAAGGCCATTAAAAGATAAAAAAGGGTAAAAGCCTAAAAATCAAGGTGGAGGTGCTGGTGGTGCCCTAAAGTTTGGGTGTTTGGAGGAGTCCTCCAGATCGTCTTCATAAAACCGTCTAGGAGAGAAATGTCTCCGACGGCCACGAGAAGGTGAACGTGAACGTGAACTAGTGCGATGAAAAGGTCGGTGTGGAGATACAGATGGTCGTTTCTGAGTGAAGTTGAGACCGGCAGGGATATTAGAAGTACTTGAAGAAACTGGCAAAGATAACATGGTGGATTGTGACGTAGATTGAGTTGATTGCGACGGAACTGATGTGATAGGAGTAGCAATGGTCTGAAATATGGTTGAAGAGGACTCTTTGGGAGGACAAGTGATGTCTGTTTGACAGGAGATTGAAGCTGTCTCCTTGGATTTTACCGCAAACGAAAAAGTCTTTTGGGCTGGCACAGCAAGAAGCATCCTCCGAGCCTCGGGATAAGAAAGAGAATGTTTAACTCTGATAGTCTTCTCCTTCCAATGAGGACAAGATCGAGAGTATGAAGGATGGTCTCCAGAACAATTGACACACTTGAGAGGTGAAGTGCACGGTGTAGACTCGTGGGATGACTGACTTGATATTTGAAGTTACGCCTGAAAGTGCTTTGGAGATGAGAAAAGGGGACAGTTTAGACAAAGGTGTCTCAGGGGTTAAGGAATGCATAATTAGAAAGGTCGGAGTGATAGTAGAAGAAGAGCGAACATCGACGGTGTGGGAATTGCTTCCCAATAAAGGAAAAAAAGAAGAATCCATACACAAAAGATTTAGCTGGGGAAAGTAAACAATCACCAGGCAGCTATCCCCATATCTGCCTGGAAGGCACTGCCGAAGCAGTTTGAATACTGTGATTTGTCGCCAGGCAATCTTTTTTTTTTCCACAGGGATCGTTCATGACACTAAAATAACCCCGTAGTGCCACACATCCATCGGCACGATGCCTTCCACCTTGGATTCGGGGGCTGGCGTTTAGGACCCATGGAGAGTAGCTCATGGAAAAGAGAACCCTCCATGGGTGGTCCCCTCACCACGTACAGGAACCCGCACCGAGGGGAATCATCAGATGACATAAAGTTACTTCACATTGTCGAAGGTAACGAAAGTTTATGAAAATCTTCTCAATTAAAGTAAATATTGAAAATAGTAAAAGCCTAAATAAGATTAAAAGCCGATTTCCTAATTAAATCATTAATCATATTTTATTTTAGCCTAAACATAATCTAACCATAATGCAATTACAACAAAAGTAGCCAGCTGAAAGATAAGACTTCATCTTCGTGTTGTATTGTTTGCTGCTATAGTTAGTGTAGCAAACGATTGTTTAGCAACTAGGATTGAAGGAAATCTGTTGGGCATATTTATACTCGACGAGGAACAATGATGCTTCACAGAAACATTCAGAAAAAAAATATCAACAGTTTAAATTTGTCATTTCTTCAAGAGCTATTGTGATACCGACAAAAAGTAGCTATTGCGTTTGTCCGATCCGTCAGTCCGTTAGTCTCTGTCCTCCTCCTAACAACTCCCTAACAGAATGCCTGATCGGCAAACGGACTCCACTATCGTGTTCAGAGGCTCAAACACCTTAGGAATAGGATAGTTTCAGAAGCCAACGCACCCGCATATTCGATTGTTTTCATTTGATTTCAGCTATTAGCTTAAATGTTAGAGATGCTACAGTCTTTTTTCAGTTGTCAGCTGTAACTTAATGGGTAAGTTCTTGTGCTCATATGCTGAAGGTTGTTGGTTCGAACCCGTAGATCTATTAATTTTTTTTCCCCTTAATCTTTTTTTTTTTCTCAATTTCCACGTGTTTTTTTTTCTTTTCTTATTTTCCTAACTTTTTTTTATTTTCCTTACATTAATGTACTTCCTTTTTATTATTATTATTATTTTTAATTTTTTTTATTATTATGGGTCGCCCTTAAGTTTATGCTTTAGCACAAAATTGTAGTCACTTATTTTATTGTATCAAATAAAATTCTCTGTGATGCTCTTAGCAATTGTCTTCCAAAGTGTTATTCTTTATTACGATACTTTATAGAAGATAAGAATTTTTTTTTTGATTCCTCATTTCAGAAGCAGTATAACTTTAAGAAATGTTTCAACATCCCCGAAAAATATTTCTTTTGAGATGGTATCAATAATAGAGAGAGAAAATCACAAACGGACAACAAATTTATGGATAATTGGACGTTAAATTTGCTTTTCATGCTATCATTCTGTACAAAAAAATAGCTTAAAAATTTGTAAAACTCTAATGTACGTTTATGTGTAATTCTTAATGAAATGAAAGGTTTATTCTTTTTAATTATTTTATAGCACTGGAATGGAAAGTGAGTCTTACAGTTTCTTTACAGGACAGTGTAGCCAAAGTGCTTAAATCGGTCATGTTGTCCCAAATTAGCCTGGAAACGTGTGAGATTTTAGAAAAATTTTAACTGCGTTGAAAGTATTTGCATGAGAGTTCTTAGAATTAGAAAATTTAAGCTTTTCAGGGAAATGTTTTTTGGCAGCTAGATATGATATCTAAAATTCATATTTACGGAGATCTAATAGTTAAAGAGAATCAACAAAATGCTATTATTAATAACTAATTAAGGTGTCAAACAGTTTTAAATGACTAGAAATATTTAATATAATTAAATAACATTACGACATTCAAGAAAAAAAATGAGCATGTGGCATAAAATTTCACTTCTCAGTTTATTTTCAATTAATTGGCATATTCAGATTAAAGCACAGCTGCCAAACAGCTGGTAAAAATAAAAGAAATTAATTTAAATATTTATATTTCCTATATATTTGGTTTGATTTATTTCACTACTTTTGAAAGGATCGTCATTGATAGTTATAAATAAAGTTAATATGATATGAAATACTTAATAGAGTTTGTACCGATAGTCTAATTATCTTTTACTGACTTTTAAAATGCAAAATAAAAAACTAAATCCATTTTTTTTCATAACTAGGTTTTACTAAGTTGTTTGTAGACATTCGACTAAAAAGTAGAGAACTTTTCAATCCTGCAGTTATTTAGGAAGCAAGCGACAGTTTGGCCAATGTGCTAAGTTAACATGGAAGCCTTTTTAAAGAAATACCGATTTTATATTGAAAATACTAGCATCATAGCTGTTAGAAATATTTAAAATCAGTTTTAAAAACTCTTACGATCATTTTAAAGTTGATAACGATGATATTGATGCAAGTTTTCTTATTGAAAGAAAATAATAATCTCTTTTCGAAAATAACGATTAGAAATCCCTAAAATTCACTTTTAAAGATAGCTAATCTTTAAAATAGTGAGAATCAAACAGTATGCCATTATTAATCTCTAAGTTCGGAAGTTTAAAATAAACAGAAATTATGAACATTATCAAATAACAATATTTAAGAAAAAAAAAACAAAACATGAGTGAGTGGCATAAAATTCCAATGTTTTTTTCCTTTTCAGTTTATTTCTAGTTGTTTTGAATATTTCCAGTGAAGAACAGTTGGCAAACAAAAAAAAAAGTTATCCTAAAATCTAAATTTCGTTTTCCATTAAGTAATAACGAAATAATTAGATATGAAATGATGAAAGATTTTATTTATTTACTTAATCCTATCTTTTATTTTATTTTAATATCTTTATCTTTTTATCAAGTAAGCTTTTATGCCATTTTTATTGAATTGTCAACAGTTTACCTAACAAGGTGCTGCTGCTTTACATTCATTCATGTTGAATTTGTTTAATAAGCGTTAATGACTTGTCCTTGACTTATATTCATTGTGTTTTCTTTCATGTTGTATTTAATGTGCTTTTCTAGAATTTGAGTTATTTCACGTAAGTCTTTAATTATTTTATCAGGTCTTTAATTTCTTGAATGAAATTAATGTTATTTCTTCATGGAATTATGTCATCAACGTAAATGTCTCTTCAAATTACATTTGAACCACCTTTTTTTATGGAAATAAGCATACATTTCAGACTTCGTGTTAATAAATCCTTTCTGAGTTAGTTTTTCTACGATGTTTCATAACATTTCTCTCTTTGTATTGTAAGCCATATATAGCCTTTTTAAGCTTAGTACTTGGTTTTTCATTACGTTCACTCCTTTGGTGGATATATATATATCATATAAATATCTTTTACTAACGTGCTGTTTCAATATGAAGAGACTATGTCACATTGCATATCCTAATTTATTTTTGCTTAAGTTCCATTAATAGTCTTTCCATTAGGAAAACTGTTGAAATAGCTGCTATGCGCCACTAGTCTCGCTTTATACTTATTCACAACTCCATTAGAATTGTATTGTAAACGGAAAATCATTTCTTTGTCATAATCCTTTAAATTCGACAGCTTTAGTTCCGTCTTAACAGCTTTGTGCACTCTTCATAATTTGGACTTTTCAAAGCATCTTGACAGCTTATAGAATCTTTATTAAGGCTTTTGAGTGTTTTCTTCTCGTGTGTTATCGGTAGATTTGTCGATCTTCGATTCGTATAGACTTCTGAAAAATCTTAATCTTATATACTTCTGATTAGGTTTATCTGCATAGTACACTCAAGGATGATAGTCAAAGCTGGGGCAACGATTCAAGCAGAAAACGAACCATACAAAAATAGGATAAACTGCATCAGATTTCTTGACATAGAAGAGACTAAAGCATTCAAGGAAAGGGAAAAAAATGCTGTCATGGTTTTTTGGCAACACAAGAAAGAGACAGAGAAAGATTTTATCTGGGGCTAAGAAGAACATAAGACATTCCAGTGTGCACAAAGGAGGACTGCAGACCCACAATGGTTGACAAAAAGACCAAGGAAAAGCAAGATGACCTGTTAGGAGCTGCAAAAGATGGCTATAACTCGTTGGGAAGGCAGAAAAAAGATCAAAGTTTTGGACTATTTTAGCGCTTCACATGAAGTCAAGTAAAGAATCGTCCAAAGGAATCATTCTGAATAACCGCCAAATTGAAACAGCTTCAAGATCAGAAATGATTCCATCTCCACATTTCGGTTGTGAAACTAAATGAAGATTTCGAATTGAAGTTCAAACCAGCAACCAGTTGTTATGAATGTCAGTGAAGATCTGGTAATGAAGGGCAAAAGATAAGAAGCTTTCCACATTACGTGCATTTGCATGTTATTTACAAATATATAGACAAATATTAGTGCATATTATTTTAAATTTATTATATTATTTTAGAAGTTCATAGATAATTTATTTATCTTGGTTTAATTGTTTGATTTACATAATACAATTATAATCAAATATCGGCTTTTTATTGGTGTAAATCATCTCTCTGCACATTGGCGATTTGTTAAAGAATGCTATTAAATAGAGATTTTAAGTTTAAAATTCACAATAGCAAGTAACTGAAACTTAAAAGAAGTTCACTATCTTTATTTCTTTCCGTTTATACGAAAACTGGGATATAAATTCAATATTGAATCTTAAATGGTGAACAAAAAAAAAGATAATGAAAAATTAGGCTTTTTTTCAGAACTTAACAGTTGACCAAAAAAAATTAAGTTGGGATAATGCTGCTGTTATATACTTGAAACTGACTTACATAAAGTTTATACAAATCTAAGATTTATAATTCTTACATTTCGTAAATAGGCTGTTGTTATAACTTGTGTTATTTTTTAACTTTCCTCTTAGGAATTAGTTAGTAAAATTTTTATATCTCATTGATACATTTCTTACAATAATTCCTATTTTAGTTAAGTATTAAATTACGTTGCTTCATTTTGTATTTCTCATATATTTATGTTACATTAATTAATCACATCCATCGGCAATAACCGATGTTAAATTGCAGACAACACTAAACAAATTAACAAACATACAGAAGTGACGTCACAATCCACTAATTAGATTTCAGAGGATTAACTCTTGATAGTTATCGATCGTAAAATTTCAGAATTAATTTCTCAACGAAGTTTAATCTACCTGGACATTTATTAATATTATGTTAGTATAGATGTTTGGTAAATTGTGATTAAGTGGTAATTTCGTTTCCTGTGGGAACTATATATTTTAATTATGTATGTTTCTTATAGTTGTTAGCTACATATTATAGAACTTATACAAGAACTTATTTATCCCAGTATGGCTCAAACTTAACTTTTTTGTGGAACGTGCTTTAAATTCAATGACATTTACTTCGTAATAAAAATTAGTTTTGCTAAGTAATCAACGGAAGTGAGCCCAGTAATCGAATGATATAGAAGCTGGACTGGGAGGAACTGATTTCGATTCCCGGGGAAGATCGAGGATTTTCGTTTCTGATGTTTCTCCTCCAGACGGGTCTCGTCTGTAAAACGGGAACCGAGTGTCTTTCCAGGGCTAAAGCGGAGAGCGTCGGACTGATCATTGGTTGAGAATCGTTGGAGTCTATACCTCTAGCTTCTGAAGGGGTTGCATGGAATGCAAAGTGGGATCCTGTAATTTCAACTTTTAATCAACATAAATTAAATCTGCTTTTGCTATCGGATGCTATAGGAATAGGGGAAAGTCGGGTAAGATGACGAAGCGCGTAAGATGACGAACTCGGTATTTCTCCGACGCATTCATAGGTAGGAGCACCTGTCCAAGCACTTTCTGAGACTCAGGTGATTAGTAACGAAGTTCACTGCAAAGGATGTCGGGCAAGATTGTTTTGCGAGCAGTAGCGACTAAGATGTGTTTGTTTCCCGTAGGTTTGTAATTTTTGGACTTCACAGCGTAAGGAATTACTCGGTTGCGTTAAGTTGTTTTTGTTCTTTCATAAAATATTCGCAAAATACAACTCAAATTGTAAAGAACCATGTGTGGTGTAGGTTGTTTACGATAAGCTAAGGTAATGATAAATAAGTTCTAAACCAAATTGGCGGCGTGAGGTAAGATGACGAATGGCAGGATGGTAAGATGACGAGAAGTTTGCTTAGTTTGTCATCTTACCCAACATGTTTTTGAGTACTTTTTATGAATAGCTTTTGTTCTATTTTAAAAATTGGTTTTGAAACTGAATTTTAGTTGCAGTTATTTTTTTCTTTTATTTTAAATGCTCATGTATGACTGTTTATCTATGAATGTTTTAGGTATTATAAACAACATGCCACGAAATTATACAAGGAAAAGTGACAGGGAAAAGTGGGGATAAGGAGACAATGAATGCAGCTATTGCTGAAGTAAAAGATAAAACCTCAAGTGCAAATGCTACAGCAAAGAAACAAAATGTGCCAGAGTCAACACTAATGTTCTTCTAAATGTTTGTTGTACCTAATTCTTCAAAGTTTTGTTTCATTACGAGCAATCTATTACTGTAATTTAACTGTTTCATCTTTGACTTATTTACTTCATGCCACACGTTAGTAAGTGAAGTTGTTTCTCTGCATTTTTAAAATAAAATGTTTATATCTTAATGTAGGTTACTTTTATCTGTTCGTCATCTTACTCCTTAGGTAGGGTAAGATGACGGAAATTACTCTTTTTTTTTTTGGTGAAATATTTTTCATAATTCGAGAGGGTAAAACAGCGTTTCATATTTTTCTATTGAACATAAAGGTTACAAGAAGTGTCCTTTCAAATTTCAGGTTTTTAAACCATTTACTAAGCCGAGGGACAATCTCTGAAGCTTAAGTTCGTCATCTTACCCTACCTTACCCTACATTTTTTTAAAGTTCAACCAATTCAAAATTAAAAGAAAATAATGTATATAAAATAATTAGATCCAGTCTTTCCGACCAGTTTATTGGTTTTTGTTTTTTTGAGAAACCTGAGTGTATCGTCTTCAACTACAAATGAAATGGAAATAAGTCGAAATCCAATAGTTTGAAAATTCCAGCTTATATTTCCCCCCTTATATTTCAGTGTTCGAATTATTAAATAACTGACTTCATAAAAGTAAAACATATTATCCTCTAACAAATATTACAATTATATATAGGTAAACTTATTTCAATGTATAAGGATTGATATCTTTTAAAGAATATTCCATTCTTGTTAAGAATAAATAGAAATTCACTGTATCCTTAAACCGTTCAAGAACTTCATTATTCCTAGTATTATTTCAACTTAATATTTTTCTAGTAATTTTCATTCAGAAATGTTTCCTGTGTACAAAATTACTTCTGATAAATAATCAACAGATTCTGAAATCTACTTTTGCAAATAGTTTCGTTGTGGTGAGGTTATATTTTTCGTACATTTAAACATTGAAAAGAAAAAAAAAATTATGTCTTTTAAATAATTGCAATCATTTCGACCAATATTTTGAGAATCCTGAATGTATCTTCTGAGATTTCTGTTACCATAAGTTATATTGTGCATAAACTATTTTCAATGGGTTGATTGAGTAATTACGTTAATGCTTTATTTATTACATGAAAAAAATGTTACTAATTATGTATTTCGTTTAACAACTTATTCAGAGTTATTTTTAAAATTAAAAATATTTTGTTGAAAGTTATTGGCTCGAAAGCATCTGAAATTAAAGTCTTTCTTTAAAATGTATCTTAATTATTTATTGATGATGAAATTTAAATAACTTAATAAAACTGTAGAAAATTTAACAACAATTTAAAGAAAATAACAAAATATGCTTTTCAATTCAACTTTATTTATTTTTATGCAACATTCTAGTGAGATAATTAAACAATTTTTTCAATAGATGATTCCTAATTGGAATAAATAAAATAACAACAGTATAGAAACTGGATTTCATCTTCTGTTCATTCTTCATCAGCCGAGTCTCTTCACTGACTTCGATTCTTCTTACTTCTCCTCCTTAGAAAAGAAAAAAATATATATTCCAATTATCATCAGAAATCAGAAATGTAAGTTTTGTTTCTCAAGATTATCTTAGAAATAATTCAAATTTCTCTATTTCCTAATATTAAGAAGTATTTCATTAAATAATAGACTAATTTTCATGGAAAGAAGGAAAAAGGAATAATTGAACAAAAACGGATGTTACAAGCAATTATCCAATCTCCATAAAATACATTTGACAAATTACTTATATTAGCAAAAGTTTAGGAAACCCATTTGTCAGTGTGATAAAATTACTATAAATCATTCTAAATGATTTTATTTACTTCAAGAAAAACTATAGATGCTTTTGATAAATGTAGAATAAGGGAAATTTATGTTTTATCTGTTTTAAACTCCAAATATGACGAATTCAGTTTATTAATCAGCTTGATAAGATTACATTATCGATCATGAATAGGGGAAAGCCTTCTGAGTCAAACTAAGACTCTGGGACAACTGTTTTAAGCTTATTAGTTCTTCTCAGCGGCTGAGGCTCTGAGGCTCAGCCAGCAAGTAAAAACTCAAAAGACATATGAGCAAGATGTTCTTAAGATGGCAACCGATGCTTCAGAAATTATTTTTTTGGTGAGTGGTTAGGTACTCAAGGATTTAAATTCCACATTTTGTTCTTGTTTGACTGTAAATTTTAACTACTTTTTTAAAATTGTTAAGCCATAATTTCATACCAATTAATTATTATTTTCATCTCAAATAAGATGTTCTAACCAACCGGATCATAACTCCTATGGGGCTAATTGATAATTAACAGGCAAAAACTTGTTAATGAATTGCGAGACAATTCGAAACCTAGGTAGCTTTGTATTATTTTAGCTTAATTAAATTTGTTTATTTTTTAATGAGGTGTGTCGGCTATTTTTGGATTAATTTAAGTTTAAGGAGGTCCCTATAGGTTACATCTTCACTTTAAAATGAATTAATTCGTTACTTACCGGCTATTTATTCAGATTTTTTTTTTTAAAAAAAGCAAAATATTTATCATTAATTAAAAAAGAAAAGGAATAAAGGAAAATTTTTCGACAAATATGAAGATGAAAGTGAGTGGGAAGTGTCTTATCACAACTACAGTAGGAAGAACGAGAGTAGTTTTCCCACTGATTAAAGATACAGCTACTTTCAGAAGTTCTGATATACCAATCATTCATCTATCTTCTATTCTCAGTGGGGTGGGGAAGGTTGTACGAATAGATTACAGTCTCATAAATAAAATTTGAAATAAATGTATTACTTAACACATTGCCAATTATATTAGCACTTAAAGAATTCAATGAAAAATAAGACAATTACATATAAATATAAACCACAACGACGTACGCTTCAGAATCCAAACGTACATTGAAATATCTACGAGAATTCTACGAATCATGTGTCATTAGAACGGTTCAGAGTTACAATCAGGACCTGTCTACTAAAAATGTGCTTGAATATGGTCTATAGTCCTGTATTATAGCGTTTTTACATTTAATATTCCCCATGTTTTCTAATCTGGCCGCTAGGGTGTAGAGTGGAAACGTCGCTGTTATAGGCCTTAATCCAGGTCGTTTATTTTTCTTTTTCTTTTGTTTACTTGAAAATAGAATCTATTACGGGATTCTGAAACGTACGTCGTTGTGGTTTATATTTATATGTAATTGTCTTATTTTTCGTTGAATTCTTTAAGTGCTAATATAGTTGGCAATTTGTTAATTTTAATATAGCACGTTAATATTTAATCTTGAAATGTATTACTTTTCATCATGATGAATAAAATTTCTTAACTATAAATTTTAACTACTTTTTAAAATTGTTAAGCCATAATTATATACCAATTAATTATTATTTCATCTCAAATAAGATGTTCTAACCAACCCGATCATAACTCCTGTGGGGCTAATTGAGACATTGGCACTTCAATTTCACGCTGAATTTCAAAGATTGAGAAACCGGTTTTTTTATTATTATTATTATTATTTTTTATTTGAATTAAAGAGAAGAAAGTTCAAGGGTCGGGAGAAAAATGACCCGGTCATTGATTCTATTGATACATTTTCTGCTTTTGCCTTCGTATCTTTATGAATTTTAGATAAATTTATCAATAGAATAACCAGGTAAATTCATAAAGATTTGAAGGCAATAGTAGAAAATGCGTCCCTTTTTGACCTAATCTTAAACTATGGAATTTAAATAGCATTAAAAGTTTCCCTTTTTAAGATCCACTTTTTGGAAATTTTATTTCATATTTTATATTGATAAGATAATAAAAAGGAAAAAAAATATTTATTCAAGAAATGGAATAATATTAATTAAAATATTGATTGATATAAGTTTTAAGATTTTGTGAAATCAAACTTATAAACTTATAGAACCTGTAAACTTATAAATTCTTTAAACAAAGCAATTTTTCCTAATTTCCATTTTTTTTTAATTGAGATTTTGATTAAAAAAAACAACAGTTGAAAAAAAAAAATGGATTAATACTAAACGAATTATTAGTTCAAATGGAGAATATTTTTACATTAATTTTTAAAGAATTTAAATATTTATGGATTAATTTGTATCAAACATAAAAAATTGCACTGACAGAAGGGCAGTACTAGGTTGGAATTTTAATTCTTAACTTACCATCTTTTTTTTTCAAGATTTTCATTAAAGCGGCATTATTTAAAAAAAAAAGAAGCAGAACAATATTTAAAAATTTTCAATTCAAATCTAGTGTTAGAAATTGAAATTTGTTACATTACATGTGTTTTTATTTTGTGTTAATGTCAATCCAGAGTTTTACAAAATTAAAACAAAAATTATAATAAAGAATAAGTTAGATACAATGTAAAGAATGATTGATTTCCATTTAACTTATTAATATTGATATTAAATTCCTAACAGAAGCAGTGCAGAAAGTAAGATATTTAAAAACAGGACAAATCAAGACAATATTATGGTGAGATTAGTATAATTAGTATAATTTACTCGTAATTTCATCTCTGATCGACCTATTCAAAATAATTTCGAGAATGATGATCACAAGCAAGTCATTTCCTAGAAAATATTAAGAAAATGATACAGAATGCCTATGAGCAGCACTAGCCAATTGTGGCCATTCGCTATTACTTTTCATAAGCATTTAGTATCTTGATCCACATGAAACACTTCGTTCTCTTCCACAAGCAAGTTTAGAAGCACATCAATAAAAGAGAGGAAAAAACTTAATTTCATTCGTCTTGCCTCTAAGATAAAAACTTGGAAGAAGAAAAGTGAAGACAGAAGCCAAGAGAAAAGTGGAAAGACCTAAAGTAAGCAAAAAACAACAACCAGAGAATTTGAAATGTATTGCTTCGAAATGTCTTCGTTAAACAAGCAGTAAGATTGGGAGACGAAAGAAGTTCTGAACTGAAGGAGAAGATTTTTCTCATTAAAATCTTGGATAAGTGTGAAGACGAAAGTGATTGAGAAGTGTCTTATCAAAGCCGTAGTAAGAAGAACCAGAGTAGTTTCTTTTTCCCATTGAGTAAAGATACAGTGACTTTCAGAAGTTATGAAGATGTACAAATGATTCATCCATCTCCTCAGAGGGGTGGGGGAGGTGCGAATAGTTTACAATCCTATCAATTAAATTTGATGTAAATGTATTGCTTTGATCATGGTGAATAAAAATTCTGCGAAGCCATAATTACATACCAATTAATTAGTATTTTCAACTCAAATAAGATGTTCTAACCAACCCGATCGTAATCCCTGTGAGGCTAGTTTGGTACATACAGACTTTAATTTTTTGCTGAATTTCAAAGAATTAAGAGCGTTTTTTTTAAATTTAATTTAATTTAATTCTATTTGAATTAAATAGAAGAAAGTTCGAGGGTCAGGAGAAAAATGTTTTTCTACTGATAAATTTATGTAAAATTCATAAAGATTTGAAGGCAAAAGTAAAAAATATGTTCTACTTTAACCTAAACTTAAACTATGGAATTTAAATAGCATTAATAGTTTAGTTTTTTAAGATACACATTTTGGAGATTTTATTTCATCTTTTATATTGATAAAATAATAAAAAAGAAAAAAAAAATGTTCAAGAAATGAAATTAAAAATGTTGATTTTCAATTAAAATGTTGATTGATATATAAGTTTTAAGATTTTCAACCTGTAAATTTATAGATTCTTTTAACACTGCAATATTTCCTAATTTTCAAATTTTTTTTTTAATTGAGATTTTCAGAAAAAAAGAACAATAATTTATAAAAGAAAATAAATAATACTAAAAGCATTTTTAGTATTATTTTAAAGAATTTAAACTTTTTATGGATTAATATGTATCAAAAACATAAATAATCTGCACCTACGGAAGCCCACTACTATGTTGGAATTTTAATTATTAACTTACCATCTTTTTTTTTTTCAAGATTTTCATTAAAGCGGCATTAATTGAAAAAAAAGAAGTAGAACAATATTTTAAAATTATAATAGGATGTAAGTTAGATACAATGGATTGTATTTATGAATTTTTTTTTTTTTGAGATTTTAAATTTCCTGAAGAAACTACTTATTTTAACAAGAATAGTAAAATTTTTCTTAATACAGTAGACACTCGATAATTCGGCACGTTCGGGACTTGGGCAGTGTCGGATTACTGAGCGCCGTCTAAAAATAGCCGTTATTGCGAGGATAGCGGAAATACCGCGAAAATAGTGTCAAAAGGGTTATTAATAGGTATCAGGCCATTTAAAAACTCACAACACTGAACGTTCACGGCAAAGCGACACTGTACCGTAGCACTGACAAGTGAGCACTAGACGACACAAAATGGCGGACGAAGATTTGTCATCACTGCCGAGTATGACCGACCTCAGCCGATTGTCCGCGAACTCTGCCGAACGCGCCCGGAAGGCTTATTCAGTGTAAAAAAACCCTTAAGCCGTGCGAATACCACGCAACATTCCTGCAACTTAGTTGCGCGATTTTGACGTCACGAGTTGCAATTTCTTTGCAACTTTTGTCATCGGAGTCGAGTTGCATGGACACCTGCAACTCCGCTGCAACTCGAAAAATTGCATCGAATTCCCCAATCACAGGGCAGCATTGGAACACGTCAGTTGTGAAACCACGCCCATGAAAAAAATGGCGTCGAAAACGATTTCTGTCGATTCGTTTTGAAGACAGGCTCATACTCAATTAATATCAGAGTATTGCGAGTTTCTTTCACGCATAAATAAAGTTTATACTGAAATGCAGTAATTGTATGCGGCAGAATTTATCAGAGAGGTTTCAAAACCTCGATTTTTTTGGATTTTCCACAGCGGGTTTGGCAAACGCGAAGGCTGCTGACGCAATATGCAAAAGTTATGACGTCATTGTTTCCAGGGGAGCATGGTTTCTTATTGGCTGTTGATCATCCGTTACTTTTCATTCGAAATAATAACATGAAATTAAATTCCACAGCGGCTAATAATTTTAAAAAAATATTTATCATATGTTGCAAATCATTCACTCTTATATTATGTTTGAAACAACATAACCGAATTTTGCTTGACGTCACACGTGACATATTTAAAATCTGCGTTGTCATGGGTCGGTTGCGTTTTCGAGTTGCATATCCGTGTTGCATCGTGTTCGCGCTTGACAAAGGTTTATATCAACTCGTGACGTCATAATCGCGCAACTAAGTTGCAGGAATGTTGCATGGTGTTCGCACGGCTTTAGACAGATGCCGGATTTTTGAATGTGCCAGATTATCGGATGCCGGATTAGCGGGGTTTTACTGTATCTGATATTGCTATCGCGTAAGCCACCACAATAAAATTATGCAGTAATATTATGTTGATAATTGGCTATTAAAGTGAATTTTATAGCAAAAAACAGTGTTTAAAAACTGTATCTAATTGATTTTAAAATTGATATGTCTTAAATTAGAAATAAACCGCAAAAGCTTTTATCTTTTCTGACAGTGAACAATATAAAAAAAAATTAAAAGGAAGTTCGAGGGTCGGGAGAAAAATTACCCTGATAAATTCTACTGATAAATTTATTTAAAATTCATAAAGATTTGAAGGCAAAAGCAGAAAATGTGTTCTACTTTAACCTAAACTTAAACTATACAATTTAAATAACGTTAATCGTTTAGCTTTTTAAGATACATTTTGCAGATTTTATTTCATCTTTTATATTGATAAGATAATAAAAAAGAAAAAAAAAACATTTATTCAAGAAATGAAATAATATTAATTAAAATGTTGATTGATACAAGTTTTAAGATTTTGAATCTGTAAATTTACAGATTCTTTAAACACTGCAATATTTCCTAATTTTCAATTTTTTTTTTAATTGACATTTTCAGAAAAAAGAACAATAATTTAAAAAAGAAAATAAATAATACTAAAAAGAATTTTTAGTATTATTTTAAAGAATTTAAACTTTTTATGGATTAATATGTATCAGAAACAAAAAAAATCTGCACCTACGGAAGGCCAGAACTAGGTTGGAATTTTAATTATTAACTTACCATCTTTTTTTTCCAAGATTTTCATTAAAGCGGCATTAATTAAAAAAAAAGAAGTAGAACAATATTTTAAAATTATAGTAGGATGTAAGTTAGATAAGGTACCTCAGCCATATAACGCCATGTATACCTTTAACGCCACCTATCTAATTCTTCATAAATATCAGAGATGGCAATACTGCACTAAAGTAGTTTGCGTTGACATGACATCTAGTGTTGAAGTGAGTTACTAGCAGACCGCCAACATTTACGAGTGAAATTATATTTCCACCTTTTCTTGTCGAGGACTGGTTCTGAAAGGCTGCTACTATATCAACGTAAGATAAGATATAGATTTTTTTAATGTTCAGCAAAGATTAACTATATAAAACTATATATTTTCTTGATTCTTGAAGATTCTTCTTTGTAGATAAGTTAACTGTTATTTTTAAAATTCGGAAATTGTAGACAAACAAGTGTATCATATGATCCATGTGCTCAGTAGCGCTTTAACGCCATTGGTGGTTTTCATGGTCTACATATACGATTATACGTTACTTACGACATTTATAAATTACTAATATGTTTCATGAAAATGTAGATATTTATCTTATTTATTATTTTGCTTTTAAAATCGGAAAATTCCGAAATTAATTAATTTTTACATTTCCTCTTTTGTTTTAGCTACAGATTAGAAAGACTGCGTTAATTTCAAGTGATTTTTTATTATTTTTTACAGAAAGTCAAATTTAGTTGCTTTTTACTGTAATTTTGTAAAATTAATGTTTACAATGATGGAATAATTCTTAATTTTAAATAGGTTAAGTTACTAGAAAGTAGGTGGCGTTAATTGGACCAGGTGTTCCTAATAACGCCAGTTTGCAAAGTTTTCTTATTTGAGTTCTCATACTTATCCAGTAAAAGTTATAATATGTTTCATTTTGGATGCTTCAAACCAGAAGATTAAACTTTCTTCGTCATAATTTTCGTGTTTCGATACACCTTATATCCAGACTTATAGTAATTTAAATGTTAAGGTGGCGTTATTTGGGCAGGGTACCTTACAATTTAATATATTGATGATTTGGGTTTTTTTTTTTTTAGGTTTTAAATTTTATTATCTTTTAACAAGAATAGTAAAATTTTTCTTAATATCTGATATTGCTATCGCATAAGCTAACACAATAAAATTATTCAGTAAAATTATGTTGATAGGCTATTAAAGTGAATTTTATAGTAAAAACCAGTGTTTAAAAAATATATATAATTTATTTTAAAATTGATTAGTCTTAAATTAGAAATAAACCGCAAAAGCTTTTATCTTTTCTGACAATAAACAAAATAAAAATTCATGTTGGAAATAAAAAAAAGCTGAAAACAGTAATGAAAAATTGTGAAACCTAATTCTCAAACATAATTAAGAGCTTTGAGAATTTCGTTGCAATTTTGATTCATAACTCACCATCTTTTTTTATCGAGATTTTCACAAAGCGGCATTAATTAAAAAAAAAGAAACAAAACAATATTAAAAAAAAATTAATTCAAATCTAGGATCTAAGTTCTAGGAGAACCTCAACATCTCCTTAGAAGTTACTAGTGTATGAATGACTGGAAACCTTTAAAAACTCGCTTCACTACTGATAGATCTAAATCAGAAGATGGACTATTATTTTCGAAGATATTATTTGTAGGAATCACATTTATTAGACTCATTTTCTAATGTTCATGAATACTATCTGCTATGAAAATGTGTGAACCTTTTTATTTAACACCCTGTGGTAATTCGGAGAAGAAAGATTATATTAGTACACAAAGTACACTATAAGGATTCCATTAATAGAAATTAATAGACTAATTACTTATAGGAGGCTGTTTATTAAGAAAAGACATTAAAGGTTAAATAAAAAAAAATGTTAGCTAAACATCTAAAATCGTCTATTTGAATTCAGTTTCTTTAATGACAGTTGATATCAGTGCTCGCGATCTATTTTTTGAGTTTCCGAATGTCAAAAACAGAATCAGGTTGTGGTTCACAACGCGCTGCGATCATGTTAGTTAGGTAGTGTTTTTTTTTTTTAATAATTTGGCTATGAGTTATGTATTTACTGTACAGAATACATTAAATAAATACATACTGAAGTAAACTTTTACTAGTTGTTTAATCAGTTTCTATTCAAGTTCAGAGAATACAAATTCATAATTATAATTACTAGAATCTTGAAACTATTATTACTTTGGATATTTAATTTGTGCATTATGTTTTATCTTTTAAAACAAAGA
>JAFIDM010009631.1:294285408-294310966 GCA_023159025.1 Thereuonema tuberculata
TCTTAAATGAATTGATTTGTGTGTAAGTCATAGTTGTTTTTTAAAATCTAAAAAAATAAACATCACAGGGTTGAAATAATCCTGTTCACTTGGGAGGAATGACTTTTAGGGTGCAAGTAGCTTCATCCTCTTCATCGACAAAGATTTCATCATATAGTGAAATCCAAATACACTCCAGCGGTCTCGGCGGCGGCCAGCCGTGGCGTCCAATGCGCCAGTTCCTGGGTTCGAATCCCGGTAGTGGCATGGGTGTTTCACTTTCCTTTCTTCTGTGTTGTCCGTTTCATCCCTTGGGGTTGGCGCCCCCTTGCGGTATCTAGCCTAAACTCCTCTGGTAGGAGAGCGTCCATACCCAGTATTGGGTGTTACGGGCGATATAGATAGATATAGAAATACACTCCAAGAGTCTAAAATTAACAAAAATTTGTTTAACTTAACATATGGCTTCACCACATTTTCCAAAAACTGTATATAGAGTTTAGTTGATAGCTTTCCAGATGAAGAGCATGTTACGAAAATATTTTTCATTTCTTTAGTTAAATTTTGTACTTGTTGCTCTACCCTAGGACCAAATGATCCCTTTGACTCCTGCAAACATAAGAAAACAATAGGTAATAATGTTGCTGAGGCCGTAATTGCATACTGTGCTGTATAAGAATGGGAAGCTTTGATGGATACTTCAACTGATTTTTCTCCACTGTGAGTTAATGTTCGCCTAATATTTGTCCTGTACTCACAACCAGTTTGATCTGTATTTATTACAAAATCGAAATCATATTTTGTAATCTCTGAAGCACAATGTTTGGAGAATTTTTCCGCTGCTTCTAAAACTTTTTCTGCTGTCCAATTTCCTGTTGTTTTTACTATTTTGTCACGGCCCGTTGACGAATCTTGTGATTACGCTTGAACTTCTTTGTCCAGGAAGAAGATGCTGAGAAAAGAAATTCAGCAGATTGATATTGTCGTATTATTTGTGACGTATTATTTAAATTATTACTTTACATTTTAAAATTTACAATTGAAGCCTTTTTAATTTTGAATCATAAAATAAATACTTATTAATTTATTCCGCTTCAAAAAATTATTTGTATGGATTGTAAATTTCAAATATAAGCTTACAATTTTTCTGTCTTTCTTCAATTACTTCCAATTTTAATAATAATAAAAAAGAAAAAAATGAGGACAGTCTTGTTGTTGCTGGAAAAGAAGAATACAAGAAATATATATATATATATATATATATATATATATATATATATTGATATGCAGATTTTATTTTTCTAAACTGAAATTAGCTTAAATTATAAAAGTTAATAGATTTATATATTTTTAATTTTATTTTTATTTCTGCCTACTAGAAAAAACACGAAAAAGAAAAAGAAAATTTAAAAAAAAGAAAAGAAAAGAAACTGTTTAGCATATAAGACATGGATTAAAAAAGAAAAAAAATATCTGTCAGGTAGCTGAAGCGAACCCGCGACCTCTAATTCTAGACCGCAGTGTCTTTATCGATTGAGCCACCGCTGCAACTTCCTGTTTCGAATGGCAGACACGAAGTTTTTAAGCTTAAACACCGGAAACACTCCAAAAATCATCAAATATCTCCAAAACGCTTGAGTGTTGGACCCTAAAACCGGGTATATTTTTGAAGTACTTCATGAGTACTTTCATCTCCCAAAAGGGCATCAAAATTCGCGAGATACAAGCCGTGTCCTCTCCTTGTAAGTTGATTATTACAAACCAGTGGCGTACCTAGGGTGGTGCGGTGGGTGCGGTCCGCACCGGGCGGCACATATCTTGGGGCGGCATTTTTTATGTTTAGTTTTAGTTGTAAAAATCAACTTGTTCACTTCATAAGTTTACTATTCGATTACTACGAATTATGAATAAATTACTATATGATTTCGAATATTTTTCCTTATATTACGCTTATCCAATTGAAGAAATGTTTAAATAATTTAAATTTGTCTATTTTACTGAAAATTATTAAGATTTACGACAAGGATATGAAAATATTCAAATTTCTCCATTAACCCTTTATTTCCCAGCTTCATTAGCTTTAGAAATGAATAGTGTAGTTACAGTGGCTAGAATAAATAGTGTGACGATCGATAGGTGTTTAGTATTAGAACTTCCTGTTTCCGGTGTGATGACCGCCGCATTGGCGCTACTGTCGCAGAGTGTGCATTCGTTCTTCCCATATTCCTAGTGTTTGTATGTGGATTGGCGATCAACGTATATCTTTGAAGAATTTTATTAAGTATTTTTGTTCAATTAATGCTATAAGATGAGTGTGAAATTTTATGTTATTACTCGAACACATTTCTATGTGAAAGCAATTAATAAAAATAGGGCAGCAAATCGTTTAAAAAAAAATATAGCAAACTAAGTCATGTATAAATTGAAATAAGTGGAGTCTCTTAACTTGATTTATCTTATTATTATTTTATTGCTGTATTTTTTAAAATAACTTATGTAAATAATATTACAAAGTATTTAATTTATTTGTAAATATTGTATAATCACTTTCGCATTATCTCTCTGGTATTATACTGCACAACCAAGCGCATTCTTATACAGCCACATTCTCATATGCTATGTTAATATATTAAATAATGTATAATGATGATATACATTTGAATAATAATATTGTATTATAATTATGTATATATTCCATAAATTATTTTGTTTTTTATAAATCTTGTCCTTAAATTTATTGTTTTCTTTGCTTTGATAATATCTATATATTTGTTTTTATCTTCTGTATTTTTTTTTAATATCACAAACTAATTAAGTTTTGTTTAGGTTTTATGATTCTTTTTGTAATTTTCATTTCTAATTTCTGTATATTAAAGCTCTTTTTTTAATGTATATTTGCATCACTAAATGATTTGTAAATAAAAATTTTGGATTTCTTTAATAAGTCTCCTGCTTTAAAAAGAAATGAAGTACAAATAACTTCTGTGGTTTCTTTGTTTTATCAACTCAACTTATTACTAATTCACTAATTCACTTAGTTCCTAAGTGAATAAAGAAATCAGTACATGAAATATTTTTCACAATTGGAGTTTAAATAATGTATTTTCTAATTTTAATACAAATTAATTATTCTTACAGTGATGAAAATAATACATTCACTCACCAATAGTACAAGAAAATTGACTGCTTGCTGTGTTACAATTAAAATAAAAACAGTGGAATTAGAAATATAGATGCTATTACAAAATACTACAAATACCTTAAATAAAATGAAGCCTGGGTAAATTCTGCAGACAACTGCCATGATTAGAAAGAACTAAGATATTGACAACAGTGGAAATTAAAATATACTGTATATTGAAATTGGGGGCAATAGATTGTTATTATTAACCATTTCAGTTTCGAAAAACCAAAGGCTGTGATTTGAAGCCGAAAATAAGAAGATTGGAAAACAATTAGAAAGCTTCAATTTCTATTGTAAATAAAGAGATAAAAACAGAAGAACTAAGTTCACTTATTAGGAGATGCACAAATGTTAAATGAGTTGAAAGAGAGAAGAATACAAGAAAGTTTAAGATAAAATAATAAATGGTGGATATAGGGTAAAGTGACCAAATGTCGGCCACATCCTACAAATAACCAGAAAATAAAAGATCTGATGACTTAGTTTATATGATTGAAACAAATTTTTAGATTTATTGTAATTTTAATGAAATAAAGAAGTATGGCATTACGAAAAATACCTATTATTAAGTTAACTATGCATTAATTACTATAACCTTACAATGTGACCAAATGTCGGCCAGGATGCCTTAAAGTCGTCCAGGGGATGACCAAATGTTGGCCAGTTAACATATGCATCAGTTAAACATTGCTGTTCACAGGAATTTATTTAAAAAAAAATCTCATTTTAACATTTAAAATGCAAGTTTATGGAAAAAATATTATGAAAATGTTTATTTTCTTCTCCTTGTTAGATTTTGGGAGTTTTCTTTCTTCTTCTTCAACTCTTCTTTCTGTTGCTGTTTTTCGATTTCTCTTTTTTTAGTTGTTCTCTTTCTTCAAAGCAGCTGCTTTAAGCCTATTTTCTCTTTTTTTTATTTGTAGCTCTTCCTTTTCTTTCTTTTCTTTTGCAGCTTTCAGTTTCATTTCATATACCACATGTGATGTTAATATAAAATGTTTATTGTAAGTAAGTTAATGTATTTATCGTAACCTTATTTCATCCATGGTACGAAAGTGATTTCTGGAATTTATAAAACTTCATATGCTTAATAAAACAATTCTTTGCTCTGATCGTTTCAATGTGCAATAGCCTAGCCTATAGTGGAAATATTGCAATAATAGATGAAAAGAAATTAATTTTCCTATGCATTTTCAAGCCAAATTGTCCTTCTTCATCCCATAATTTCCTTGGCAGTTAAAAGGGCGTTAATACTAATATTTCTATTTTTTTTAAACTATTTTATGGCTATGCCTCTGTGAATTCGGCAAAAAAAAACCTAGAAATTTCCTAGTTATGTTGTCAGATCTAGGCTAGGCGTTGATAGAAATGTAAACCTCGGATACTATCTTCTATTTAAATATATCACATTTTTTTTTATAAAATTAATTTCTTTTCAGCTTACGTATATCTTATATTCGAAAAGAAGCATAGGCCTATTGATCCTATTAATAGGCAAAAACTGTACGTACGGATGTGGATCGGTCAGTGTGTTTGTATGTCATCTCAATAACGAGACACAGTATTTAAGCAAGAAACAAAATACAAGGGGGCGCCACCAACATTTCCGTGTCATCCCAACAGCGCTACAGAAACAGAAGTTACGCAGAAACAAGATACAAGGTGGTGTCCACTAACATTTCTTTGTGTGGATAGACATTATTTTAGGGCAGGAGGTTCACTGATAATGACGCTATAATGACTCACACACCTTATTGATTCTTCAAGCATATTTCGAAACTAACCTCTAAATATGGATAATTACGTTGCAACAAGTACCATGATCAAAATACATATGTTGTTTTATTGCTTAGTCATCAGTCAAATTATACTTGGGCTGTTATGGAAGTCCTGGCTTTCAAAAAATGAGCTTAGAACATCGTTTTCAATCTTGGGTTTTTGAAAAATGTCACGGTATTTCAAAAATGTGGAATCTGTTTTACTTCCGTGAATATTTCACGGGTTGCCCGTCTTTAATAAGTAATAAGTCTTTAATAAGTAAGAAAGGTGTTTACATTTTTTTACTAAACTGTTATGTATGCTAAGCTACACGCTACAAATAAACAATGGCCGACATTTGGGCTACTGCATGGCCGACATTTGGTCAATAGCTGGCCGACATTTGGGCAATCCATGGTCGACATTAGGGCAACTTGAAATAGGAAAATAAAATGTAAATACTGAAGCACTTTAAGGTAATAAATACTAATTACTTAGGAAATAACGTTAAAATATCAGCTGAGTGTTTGCTAATATCAAAATCATACAAAAAACATGAAAACTAAGTATTGCTTTGGCTTGGAGAAAATGAATTCTCAACTTTGCAATCTGAAGAATCTCGCCAAAACAATCGTTTCCCGTAACAATCAATCTCAAGTCTTCGATGAGAGCTTAAAGTAATTGGTGACATCTGGAGATGACAATTGAAACTAAGATAGGATGATAGTCCAAAGATGTCAAAATCGTGTAAAACGAAAAAAACACAGCTAGACCACTACGTGTTTCTTAAATACAAAAAACATTTGGTGGCCGACATTTGGTCACCGGCCGACATTTGGTCACTTTATCCTAAATTATTTTTTAAAAAATTCTAAAAAATTATATTTAAAGCTTATTAGGAGAGGCATAAATATTAAATGAGTTGAAAGAGAGGAGAATACAAGACAGTTAATAATAATAATAAAATAATAAATGGTGGAGATAAATTATTTAAAAAAAAATTCTTATATTTAAAAAAAGGTTCTATTTAAAGCTTATTAGATGTTAGAAGAAATTCAATAATAAAGAGGAATATTTTTTCTCATTATTTAATAAAAAACATATAACTGAGAAGCAAAAAAATTCAGGATGTTACAAGTTAATAAAGGCCATTTTCTTTTTCGTACTATTATATTATTTAATAATAAACAAATAAGAATCCTGCATACTGTCGTAAGATGTAATTTTTTAATTTATATATGAAAACATTGATATTTCATTCTAGAAAAGCCTATTCTTATAGCTGGGAATAAGGCAAAAACAGCACACACGCAAACGGTTGCGCCATCTGGTGGCGTTCATCACACCGGAAACATCAAAAAGCAGGTCGATCGTCACACTATTTATTCTAGCCACTGTAATGTAGTTAACATTTTACATTTTAAGCGCCTTGGAAAAATTGACATCTGAAGAAGAAAATAGTAAAACGAGATCAGATGCTGGAATATTACTCAATTCAATGCAATCTTTTTCTTTTCTATGTTATCTCAATTAATGGGAACCCGTCCTTTTGGAAGTTAATGACGTGCAAAAATACCTGCAAATAAAAGGGTTAATGTTCATCAATGCCATATAAAACTCAATTCTTTGCAAACCCATTTCATGGAACAAAGAGATGCACTAATACAAAACGCTGTTATAGCAGCCAAAACAATTTGTGAAGAGTTGGAGATATCGACTGAACATCGAGTTAGAAGGAGAAAAAATATGAGTGGGGAAAATCCACGAGACGTGGGGCTATCCTTAGAACAAGAAGTACGACGAGAAATGTTTTTATCTGTGGATAGAATTATAAAGGAAATAAAAGAACGCTTTGATCAGTTGCATGTCCTTGCAAGAAAATATTCGTGTGTAACCTACTAAATGAAGAATTTGAATGTCAAATAAATGACTTTATTGACATTGATAAAGAACAGTTCCATATTGAAAGAAAAAGGATCCAGGTTTTTATGGCTGTACCTGCACTACAAGAAGAGACAAAACGTTGGAAAAACGGGGGGGGGGGGGTAAGGCCCTCTAGATCTACTAAATTTATTCAACAGTATAGGTTGGAAAATTCTGTACCCAACATTGTAATATTGCTAAGAATTTTTTTAACAATTGCTATCAGTGTTGCTAGTTGCGAAAGGAGCTTCTCCAAATTGAAATTGATAAAAAATTACCTTCGTTCCACAATCAGTGATTTAAGACTACAAATCTTGTAATATTGTCCATAGAACAAGAAATTACAAATACAGTAAAACCCCGATTATCCGAGCCCCGATTATCCGAGTTCTCGCTTTAACCGAGCTATCAAATATTTCTAGGATTTTTTTTTTTTTTTTGGTTCTACACTTTTCATTTTTAAAAACTACCGAAAAAAAATTCTGAACTTGATCTCACAAACACTCAGGAAAAGAAAGAGAATTCGCAGAATATTGATCGCAATTGATCTTCATTCGTCTAGTCATATTGCCCCCTACCTGGAATCGGGGAATGGAAGCATTGCTGCAGAAAAACATCAAAGTAACGTAAAACAAAACAAAATTAAGGACTTTAAGTAAAAGAACTCTTTAATCATCTTAACAATATGAATTGCATGTGGTGTATCTGTGTAACTTTTGCATTTGTTAAAATATGCATTTATACCTACACGATTTATCTTATTTAGAATTTTCGCTTTAACCGAGTTTATCGGTTATCCGAGTTAGTCTTGGTCCACATTAACTCGGATAATTGGGGCTCTACTGTAATATAAATTTTGAGAGCATTATACACGATTTGTCTACTATGAAAGTTAGAAGAGTAAATATATAAATATGTTTATATACACATATGTGTACAATTTGTTTGTTTATCCAAAAGAAATGAAATTATTTATTTATAAATATAAAATAAAAAATATTTAATGGTAATTTTTTTTTGTAAATTAGGTATATGTTTTATAATTTAAATATGGCATCCAATGGTAAAAAAGTTATCCACCTGTAATTTGTCTCAATTATAATTATTTGGGTCATTCCATATGAAGTAGTCCAGCACTGGTTGCTTGACAATTTTGAAAAACAATTATTTTATGTGAGCTGTTACCCCTATGTCTGGACAGTTCAAAATCAACAATATTAAATTTTTATACAAAGTGGTTTCAACATGGCGGCCATTTTTGTACTGCGGCGCATGCCATTTTTATCCTTTTTAAGCGTTTGCAGTAACTTTAATATCTCAGGTTTGGTACACCCTAGAACCATTAAATAAAACTGTGACCTTAAGCACATTACAGGCTACAATTTTGATCATGTACATTTTTCTCTTAAAATGATTTCTTCTTAATAAATTTTGAGCTCAAAATTTCTTATTGCCTTTGCAAAAAATCTCATTTTCAAGAATTTTTTTTGGAGGCAAGGCAGCCTGTTTAAGGGTTCAAATTTTTTTGGGAAGTATATGTGTACCAATAGTATTTGTAAAAAACTTTAGAGATTTGAGACTCAAGGGCTTTTTTTTTTCAGGAGGATCGTTAATAAGTATTTTTTCTAAATTTACCCAACTTAGGGCATGAATATTTCTGGTGGGCAGTTCTTTAAAATTCTGAAATTTCCACATATTAAGGTACTACATAAGAGTTAACTTGAATTAAAATTCTGAATTTGAGATTCAACTGGTATAGAAAATATGGCATTGTGAAAACCCATGAAAAATGTACGAATATGCTATTTTTTGAAGCGACATTAATTTTTATTTTTTTGTGATTTTTGCATGACAGAATACTACAGACTCTCATAATATAATATTAAAATGTATTACTACACACAAAATATAATCTTAAGTTGGACTGGAAATTTTTTCTGGTTTTGAAGTTAGGAGATTTGTGCATGTCTTAATAAGCTCTGATTTGTCAGCTTTTCGCTAAACTTTGTCAGTCTGCTAGGTGTTCTCATGCATGAAGATTGCTTTACATTTCAATACTTGTGTAAGGTAGTTTTTCTTATTTAAACATGGTCCAGTCACAAGTAAATTAAATGACACAAGCCAATTTGATGACAAGTATCACGAGCTTATTTCTAATGCTTATTTCAAGAGCTTCTTCTGAAGTCAGATGCATTTCTAAGCACCATGAAATCAAGTATCTTGTGAAGTACAATCATACATTTATCGCTACAAGGTATGCTTCTTTGTAACTTGTATAGTTACAACTGTAAGATGAGAATATGTGATCAATGTTCAGGACAGGAAGGCCTCAATGAAATGTTTCCACTGTTTGAAGAATGTGATGCCATGCCAGATAATGTAGCTTTCAAGCAGTGGACTGTGACTGACAGAGCTGAAATGATCACTGTCTAAAGACGAATTCATTCAGTCTCTTCTTGAAAAGCACGAGACTCTTGAAAAAAATATCACTGCATTTCTAAAGTACAAATTCAATTTCTAAGAGAGAAGAAAGATGAACTGTCCGAATACATTATTCTAGTCGATTTTTCAGAAAATTACACTTTTGTAATCCAAGTTGAAATACAAAGCCATCACTGGGTGAACACTCAGACACCTGTTCACCCTTTAGTTTACTGTTATAAATGTGACGGTGAACTTTGCAGCAGCAGTGTTTGTATTATTAGTGATTACCTAGAACATGATACATTAGCAGTGCATACATTCCAATCCCAGTTGCTGATTCATATGAAAAAACTCTTCCTGGCTTGGGAAAAGTTATATACTTGTATATAAGATAGAGCAGCAAGCCAATATAAAAACAAAACAAAAATCATTAATCTCTGCTTTCACAAGAGAGATTTCGACCTTGATGAAGAATGGAACTTCTTTGCATCCTCACACGGGAAAAATGTTTGCGATGGTGTCGGTGGAACTACCAAGAGGGAGGTGACAAAGGTGAGTCTGCAAAGAACTGTCACTAATCAAATTCTTACTCATGAAGATTTGTATCTGTACTGCTCACAAAAAAATCATGGAATCGCTTTTATATACATACATACGTGAAAAAAGAGGAAGTAATCAACCGACAAGAGAAGCTGACGGTAAGATTTGACATCTGCCAGCGACTATCTGGAACTCGGTCATTCCATCGATTTGTTCCACTTTCAGAAAGCATGATGAGATACTTCCCCACATCCAAGTCAGAAAAAAACAACGATCTTATTACCAAAGCTGTGACGCTTACTCTCAGGAACAGTGACATTGTTGCCTGTTTTTACGACAAACAGTAGTGGCTAAGACTCATTGAAGACATAAACTTAGAAAATAAGGATGTATATGTCAGGTTCTACCATCCACATGAATCAAGAACAAGCTTCAAGATATCTGAGGACCCAGTGAGAGTTTCTGTGTCAAATGTACTCAGAAAGTGTAGTCAATCCCAGTTCTCCGCAATAACCGGTTGCTTTCATAACATATCATCAGCATTATTATCAGCTTCTAATCAAGAAATGAGATGCTGTTAAGTTAATCACAGATCATTTCTTGTAAAATAGCTAGCAGTTTAAGTAATTGCCGACCTATTATTTCAAATTGTGGACTAATTTTATTCTGTTTACAACCACAGCTTTTATTTTGTTTAGGATAAGTCTCAAAACAAGAACCACATGATATTTGTTTTTCAGTGTAATAATATAATACTTTTCATCAAATTGGCTTGTGTCATTTAATTTACTTGTGACTGGACCATGTTTAAATAAGAAAAACTACCTTACACAAGTATTGAAATGTAAAGCAATCTTCATGCATGAGAACACCTAGCAGACTGATAAAGTTTAGCGAAAAGCTGACAAATCAGAGCTTATTAAGACATGCACAAATCTTCTAACTTCTAAACCAGAAAAAATTTCCAGTCCCACTTAAGATTATATTTTGTGTGTAGTAATACATTTTAATATTATATTATGAGAGTCTGTAGTATTCTGTCATGCAAAAATCACAAAAAAATAAAAATTAATGTTGCTTCACAAATAGCATATTCATGCATTTTTCATGGGTTTTCACAATGTCATATTTTCTATACCAGTTGAATCTCAAAGTCAGAATTTTAATTCAAGTTAGCTCTTATATAGTATCTTAATATGTGGAAATTTAAGAATTTTAAACAACTGCCCACCAGAAATATTCGAGCCTTAAGTTGGGTAAATTTACAAAAAATGCTT
This sequence comes from Thereuonema tuberculata, assembly GCA_023159025.1. Classification (NCBI taxonomy): domain Eukaryota; kingdom Metazoa; phylum Arthropoda; class Chilopoda; order Scutigeromorpha; family Scutigeridae; genus Thereuonema; species Thereuonema tuberculata. Next base: position 294,296,494 of record JAFIDM010009631.1, read on the forward strand.
ATTAACGATCCTCCTGGAAAAAAAACCCCTTGAGTCTCAAATCTCCAATTTTTTTTACAAATACTACTGGTACACATGTACTTCCCAAAAAAATTAAACCCTTAAACAAGCTGCCTTGCCTCCAAAAAAAATTCTTGAAAAATGAGATTTTTTGCAATGGCAATAATAAATTTTGAGCTCAAAATTTATTAAGAAGAAATCATTTTATAAGAAATATGTACATGATCAAAATTGTAGCCTGCAATGTGCTCACAGGTTTTATTTAATGGTTCTAGGGTTTACCAAACCTGAGATATTAAAGTTATTGCAAACGCTTAAAAAGGGTAATAATGGCATGCGCCACAGTACAAAAAAAGGCGGCCATGTTGAAACCACTTTGTATAAAAATTTAATATTGTTGGTTTTGAACTGTCCAAACATAGGGTAACAGCACACACAAAAATTTTTTTTTTGAAAGTGGTCAGGCAACCAATATTTTTTTTTTGGACCAGTTGATATGGATTGACCCTTATTTATATTTATTAAATTATAAAAACTACCATTTCATTGACTTAGAAAGGGCGGCAAAAGTTCTAGGTACGCCACTGTTACAAACTAAATCTTTGTTTTGCCCTGAGAGCTCAAAAACCTTGATTGTCTAAAGAATTTTCAGATATTTCTAAAGAATGCTACCGATCAGAAGTTTCTTTTAAACAATAAGAAATGCAGTAAATGCTTTCAAAGAGATTTGAGTAATTTATTTTTTTGTTGTTGTTTTGTTGCGAAATAAATCTTATTGCAATCAACAATCAAATGACTAAAATAATTTACTTCAACACTGAGATTTTTTTTTTTTTAATTCAAAACATTTCTTTTATACGTTATGTAGTAAAATAGAAATTATCGTTCTTCATTTGATATTTACAGGATAAATTCTTTTCAATTGAGATATAATATCGTTGATTATCATACTTTTCATTTTATTCTCAATAGAATCTTTAATAATCAAATAAGCTAATTGATGGATGAGACCAAGTGTTTGCTAAGTGACATCCTAGAACAGCTGTTTCACGGTCTTTCGCGATCATCAGCTACAAGTACTCACCAGTAAACAAGAAGGTCCCGGTAAAGAGACTAATAGGAACAATCATGAGAATCATTGTGCAGCCTCTGAAGCTAAAACAAACAAGAAACTAGTTCCACATTGATTCCCATGATTGTTTCTATTATCCTCGCTATATCGATTCCATAACTGCAACGAGACCTCGCTGTTAGTGACTACTCCTAGCTGACGATCATCAGAGAGAAGGAAACAGCTGTTGTAGGATGTCACTTAGTAAATACTTGGTTTCACCCATTGTTGTTTATAAAATAATAATAAGATAAGCTAATGAGTTGCAAGAATTCAAACTTTTAAGAATCCACCAATTTCTATTAGGTTTTTCAGTTTCCGAATTGACTGATGATGATATATGGTAAGGATTTAAGATGGCGCTTCTGTCAACGATGAAGGTCATTTATTTACAATTTTTAATAGCAAACTTTAAATATTGAAAAACAGTCAGGTGATGTAAAAAGGATATATTAAAATAAACACTACAATTAACCTTTCATTTTAAAGCCAACGTGTTCAATATTAGCGAAAAAGGTCTAGTTCAAACATCATTTCATCCAAAATATACTTGAGTTCTTTTTTGCAAGAGATCAATTCAAGACAATGCTCTGGTCTCCTATCTTAATCAAATGCTCAATTAGAAAAACATCATCTTAAAAAAAAAAAGAAAGAAAGAATGAAAAAAAAATCATAAGTGGAAATAAGTACTCCTCCAAGGAAAATTGATTGAAAACTTCTCAATGATTAATCAAGCCATATTTCCAATAAAAAAATGAACATATGGGATCTGAAATTAATTTTTATTCCATTGCTAATCCTGCTTCACTCGTATAAAATGTGAAATTATAGAATTTTATAGAATTCTAATAATATTGATACTCGTATTATAATTATTTCTTATTTTCACTATTATCTGGTTTATTTTGGTTTATCGTCAGGTTTCCGATGTAATTAATGAAAAAGAAAAGCAATAAAATTAGTGAACCTCTCATATGAACTTATAAAACTAAAAAAAATAAATAAATGAACTATTATTCATATTTAGTTCAGGAATAGAATGTTTACATAGTAGAATGATCTTATAATACATTTTAATATAAAAATATTCACAATTTCAGACCTAAACCTCTGAATCTTAAAGCAAATATTTTTATCGATACATAAATTCCTCAAATTAAAAAAGTAGTGGCTTTTCAGACTTAATATGACTTTAGAAATTTTGTAAATATTACCAATTATTTTCCATTTGGTTGCGTAAAAGTGGCTGTTTTTCTTTTCATCTACAACTTTAAAAATAATAATCTCACAGACTGTAGATGTAATTAAAGTATTATTTAAAAAGCGTATATAATATGCTTCGAGGTTAGTGGCACCCTTATGTTTTTAGACTAAAAGATTTGGATATTTAATGTAAATATACATTATATATTTAAAAAAATATTAAACTTTTACTTTTTCTAAGTCAGTTTTTTAAATTAGTCTATCAGTTTTTTAAATTGTGATCATAATTGATTACAAATTAGTAATCGTTTGATTTTTTTTAAAGGTGTTAACAAATTCTTTTTGTTTTGTTCTTAACCTCCTGATGAAGGGGAGTAATTTGAACTCCTCGAAACCAGTTGTAAAATTTGTTTATAAATAATTTTACTTTTATAATTATGTGCGGTGGCTTATTTAACTACAGAATATATTTATTTTTATATAAGAATGTATTTGATTGTAGTTACTTAGATGAATATGCGTAGTATAACAAGATATACATTTATTTTATAATAGATTTTGGTTAATAGCAGTGGCTTGAGAAGTAAGAAAATTAACAGTTAGAATACCTGAAATAGTCACAGTCAGTAATCGAGAAATGATGAAGATATCCACACTATAAAATAATCCCCATGATTGAGAAGAAGAATTAGAGTATGCTACATGTACATCAAGATATAAATGGAATTAAAACCTATGATACGAAGTACTTTACAGCGGTAGCAAATCTCATATTTAGTCTGTTTCAAAATAGCTCTTAATGGTTTACCTTCATCGCCTATATTTTGTTATCCAATTGAAATGTAACAGCACAAAAGAAAAGCCACAAAAAATTAGCTCGATTTTTAGTGTAAGAAATTGAAATATTTCTAAATATTGAAAGACTTTTGTTTATTGTTTTGCTTATATTTCTCTATAAAAATTATGTAACGAAAATTAAACTTTGATGAAACTTGGTAAGATATGAAATTAATCATATTATTACGTTAAGTAACTATTTCACAATAACACAATTATTCGATATTGTTGGTGAAAATAACAAAAAATCCGAAGTTACTCCCTATTAAAATCCATTAAGAAAAAATATCTATAACGACATTCCCGTGTACATCGTAACAAGAAAATGTACGGTAATTTTAGTTTGTTAGAAATAACATCGATTTAAAAATCAATTTATAGTAATGCAATATATCTTCAATAAAGACTGAAAAACCACAAGATATAGTTTACATAAAATGAAACAATATAATATACTTTAGAAGGAGAAAATCTAATTTCATTATTATTGTGATTAATCAACTGAAAGATCTACTGATCCTCACTAATGTTGAAAACATATTCAATGTCTTCGAATATTGAAATTTAATTTTTTGATTGCATGTTTTTACTAATTGGTAGGTCTAATAAAATAAAAGATAATCATTTCAAGTAAAAGTTTATATTCAAATCCTTTTAACAAAAAAAACACCATGATTTCGTTAAAGTGCAGTAATTGTTTTATATTTTAGTTCTTCTAATAGTCATGAAAATGGGAAATGAAAAACCTAAACAAAACAATGCAGGCTACATTTAGTAATAAAAAAATGAAAAATCGATAATTTTGTAAAGAGATGTTACTATTTCAAAAATCATTGTGCTTGACATTAAAAAATTCTAAGTTTAATATCTGTATTTAAGTTGTTGTATTTGTGTAACTGAAAAATAAAGGTACATATCAGTATCATATTTTTCAGGTTTAATAATTTCATAATTTATATATTTTACAGAGACTAATATAAAGTTTGGGAACCCCACTTTGAAATGCTAATTCCCTCAAACTTTGCCAAATCTTTACTTTGATGATAAAATTCTGTAGTAAATTTTAATTTTTAATATCTTATTTTTCAATAGATTAAAAATATAATGAAACAAGAATTAAATTAAACAATTACAAAGCAAAATAAGGCTTGGGCTTAATGTAGTTATTAAGCACAAAAATATAATAATTAGAATTGTTAGAATGTGCAATTGAAATAGCCACAGAAACTTAACGTAATACTTCTATCATACTGTATCAAAAAGTACATTGTTCCATTATCATACACATTAAGAAAATTACAATATCAACTAAAAAAATTTTTTCCAGTAGAAATTTCAAATGCAACAGCTTTTTTGTTTGTTTTTCTTTATAAATTTATTATGGCTTCTATTTCGAAAAAATAACAAACTAATAACACACTTTACATTATTTAATTTCCAGAAATTTAGAAAGGATAGCAGCTTCTTTTGAGGTGTGAAACAAAATATATAAAAAAAATACATTTAGTTTTGAGAATTTTTTAAAATTTAGAAAAGCGGTTTATTAGTTATTTATGAATTCTTTGTAACTGTTCAAAAATTCCATCATAATTTCAACAGCATTGTAATCTTATGAACTGTAGATGAATGTAACTTTCATTGGATATCCATTACCTCATGTGATACTAAATGTAGATAATCAATAAGGTATAAGGAGAATTGTCAGGATATTTATAATAAGATTATTACCTTTTTCTTTGATTCCGCCTTAAAATCCAAAAATGTTTCTGGGAGTGCAGTTAATTTTTGATTTTTGAAGTTTAGTCCAATTGCTCTTCATGTTGACGACAACAGCACTGTCTTTTTTGATGATATTTTCTATTAGAGGACAGTAGAGCTATCTAATCTCCATGAGATTATTTTAAATAATTTGTCATGAAAAGTCATCATTTTTCACGAAAGCGGGCGATGCTTTGTTGATCGAAAATCGTTCTTAATTATCCTCATGTCATTTTTTGCTTCTCATGAAACCATTCTTTTAACATTTTCCTCCGAAAGTAACCAGGTCAATTTGATATTAGTTTGCAAGGGAGAAAAAGTGCAAGGGCCAAAGATAATTTCAGTTAAAGAAGATAGAAATCTATTCTGTTCTTCGAGAAGAATCATCAGATGAAATAAAGTTACTTCACATTGTCGAAGGTAACGAATCAATTTATGAAAATCTTCTCAATTAAAGTAAATATTTAAAATAGTAAAAGCCTAATAAGATTAAAAGCCGAATTCCTAATTAAATCATTAATCATATTTTATTTTAACCTAAACATTATCTAACCATAATGCAATTACATCAAAAGTAGCCAACTGAAAGATAATGTGGAGATTCACAATCATTATTGTGAATCGGAATAATAATATAAAATATTTCAACTTGCATTTCACAGTGGTGATTTTTATTATTCTCCAAGATAAAAAGAGAATAAGGAAAGGCTGCAATAATTGCAACAATGCCTGTGTGTAAAAAGCTCGCGACAGCGTGACACGGCGCACGCGAGAAATGGAACGAGAAGTCAGTTGAAGATGGACGAGCCATGAAGAAACACAATGGCGGATGAACGATGATTCGGCGGAATAGTGGACGGGACTATACCAATGGAATCATGAAGCAATAAAGAACTCAAATAAATAGAAGATCGATATAATATCGACGGATGACTATAGGAAGGAATAGGAATTATCCCGGATCCTTGAAGATGAGTAATTCTTCTGTTTTAATTGTCGAACTGGTAGCTGATTTAAATGGAGAATAAAAATAGGCCTAAAAGCTAACCACGTGCAGAAAAGATATTTGAGTGCTTCTGAATGATTTGTGAATTAATAAATACTTCTATTTTGTATTTGTAGCATTAGGTGTACAGTCTATCGCCGGTGTGTGAATAATTCACAGGAATAATTATAAAGGATAAAGTATAATACTTTAATATCTGGATGGAATATTATCGAACAAAGAATGTTCGAAAATGGCTACTTAACTGGTAATCCCGAAGATAGAAGAAATTATCTGGAATATTAGAAGATAATTATTATAATATTGATATATCGAGGATTTATGTAAGTAGAGACTTTTTATTCTTTTATTCGTGTTGCAAGAATAAAGAGAAGATATCCAGAAGTGAAGATTTATAATTATGTTAGATCATCGTGTTCATCGGAATAAATTACAAGAACTGATAAATAGTTTACAGCGTATTTACTAGGTGAAATGATTAATGTGATCTTTATATAAAATAAAGAAATAATATAATTTCTGTAGCTACAGTGAAATTAAATATAACGCAAAGTGATAAAGCTTAATAAAGTAGAAATAGAATTTCTAGATTCATAGCAAACGCTAGGTGAAAAGCTTTTAATATTAGAAAGAAGTAGAAAGGAGTTTCTAGGTACATTGCGGACTATTATATTTCGCTAGATGAAAAGTCATTACGAGATCAGAACTGTGAACATTTAAAGAAGTATAGGATGATTATCTTATAGGCAGAACTATTAAATACAAGTACTGTGTGTGCTGACAAGAGCATTATTCAAGAACTGAGTTATATGTTAATTACTGTTAAATAAATGTGTGTTTTCAAGTGTTGTGAAAACAGTCTTTATCAATTTATTTAAGCGACTTTAATTATAGTAATTAAAGAAAGATATATAAAATATCGGTGGCTGAGTATGGAAAATTATAAGCTCTGCTGTGGCCCAATTATACTTAGTGAAAGATATTTATTTTCCATAAAAGATTCTATGAGGGGTAGTTTATTTCAGAGGAAGTAATATATAGAAATAGCCACAAGATAGACCACTTAGTAGGATACCCCACCGTGGATAGGTACACAGACTTAGCGATACATTTATATACCGTACCACCCACAACAGATAAGACTTCATCTTCGTGTTGTATTGTTTGCTGCTATAGTTAGTGTAACGAACGATTGCTTAGCAACTAAGATTGAGGGTAATCTGTTGGGCATTTTTATACTCGACGAGGAACAATGATGCTTCACAGAAACATTCAGAAAAATACCATTAGTTTTATTTGTCATTTCTTCAGAAGCTATTGTGATACCGACAAAAAGTAGCTATTGCGTTTGTCCGATCCGTCCGTCTGTTTGTGTCTGTCTTCCTCCTACTAACAACTTTCGAACAGAAGGTCAGATCGGCAAACGGACTTCACTATCGTGTTTAGAGGCCCAAACACCGTAGGAATACGGTATTTTCAGGAGCCAACGCTCCCGCTTATTCGAGATATTTAATGATTTTTATAGCTGAATTTAATTTATTCTATTTTATTCTATTTTATCTTATATTTTTTTACTGTCTGATCGATCATTATTTAATCTATAGTACATTTTAAATTTTTCCGTTAACTGTCAATTCTGTTTGTTTATTTTTAAATTCTATCCGTTGGTGTGCTCCCATAATTCCCTTTAATTCAAATAGTACAGTTAAAATCAGTTATAAATGTCTTTTAAATCCCCCAATGAATTGTTAAAGCACACCAACCAATCACGATCATTGTACATAAGACTATTTAAACTCTTGATTTTGCCTTTAATAAGCAGATTAGTTCAGATCTAGCTAAGACTAAGATCTGGTCAGAATAATTCACAACAATATTTGCCATTGTTTTCATTTGATTTCCGCTATTAGCTTAAATGTTAGAAATGCTACCATTTTTTTCAATTATCAGCTATAACTTAATAGGTAAGTTCTTATGCTCATATACTGGATATTGTCAGTTCGAACCCGTAGATCTACTAATTGTTTTTTTCCTCTTAATCTTGTTTTTCTCAATTTCCGCGTGTTTTTTTTTTTTCTTTCTAACTTCTTTTGTTTTCCTTACATTAATGTACTTCGTTTTTTTTATTATTATTATTATTTTTTATATTATTATTATGGGTCGCTCTCAAATTTATGCTTTAGCACAAAATTGTAGTAACTTATTTTATTGTATTAAATAAAATTCTTTGTGATCCTTTAGAATTCTCTTCTATATTGTTATTCTTCATTACGTTACTTTATAGAAGATAAGAATTTTTGTTTTTACTCCTCATTTCAGAAGCAGTATAACTTTAAGAAATATTTGAACATCCCAGAAAAATATTTCTTTTGAGATGGTATCATTCTTTACAAAAAATAGCTTAAAAATTTGTAATTATGAATGAAATGAAAGGTTTATTCTTTTTAATTATTTTATAGCACTGGAATGGAAAGTCAGTCTTACAGTTTCTTTACAGGACAGTGTAGCCAAAGTACTTAAATTCGTCGTATTGTCCCAAATTAGCCTGGAAACGTGTGAGATTTTAGAAAAATTTTTACTGCGTTGAAAGTATTTGCATGAAAGCTCGTAGAATTATTTAAAATCTGATATTTTCTACTAATAGTGAAAATTTAATAGTGGCAATATGTAACAGTCATATCAAGTTAATTTTAATAGTGCCAAAACCTAATAATAAAAGAATTCATGAACTATTGTTATCCGTGTTACTTCTAATGCTATTGTTTTTTTTTAAACTATGAGAATTGGTGAAATGATGATATCATTGTTCTAAACAAATGATAGAGCAAAATCAAGTGATTTGATTGTGTTTTCGGAAGCGTCAATATCGTGAAATGTGATAGAAGAAAATTGGCACCGATGGCGGAAGATAAGACTTCTGTAGTTTGATTAGAAGATATACTTCGATAGAAAGGACTTTATTGGGTTGAAGTATTCAGTTACCAGATTGAACATAATGACTATTATTGCTGGCTGTGTGAAAGATATATAACCATTAATAGTTTGTTTCTAGTTTTAATTCATAGGAGTTGTGGATAGACGTCCTACCATGATGAATGCCGAACATCGAATGACCAGCGCCATATTGGATTTAAGAGACAGTTTTACCGGATAAGTTGCTGAAGAGGAATCATACGTTTCGAGGAGTTTATTTCCAGCGATATTTAATTGAACTTTTAATAATTTGTGTGAACATTAGAAGTTTTTTTTTTTTGGAAATATAACCTAAAAGGATATTGAACTGTGTGAACTTTTAATCTAAAAATAATATGTTGAACGCAAGTGTTTTAATTCAAAGAGGAATTGTTAATGAACTTAAGAAGAAATATATTTAGGAATATTTTCACATGTTATGCTCTTGTTTGTTTTCTTCTGAGATTGTTGCTGAACCTTTCTTTTTTACAATGTTATAATACACCGGATGATCTGCACATCAATATACACATCTTATCGTCTCTGTTAATATATAAATTTAGCTGATTTTAGTCTAAAACTCCAATGTAAGCTTTTCAAGAAAATCTTTTTGGCAGCTAGATATGATATCTAAAATTCATATTTACGGAGATCTAATAGTTAAAGAGAATCAACAAAATGCTATTATTAATAACTAATTAATGTCTCAAGCAGTTTTAAATGACTAGAAATATATAATATAATTAAGTAACATTATGACATTGAAAATAAAAAGAATTAGCATGTGGCATAAAATTCCGAAGCTTTTAAGCTTCTGATTGAAGCTTTATATCCCCGCTTTGTCTGTGGACAATGCTTCCCAACGGCTTCTATTAACTCAGTTGGTTAGAGCGTCGTGGTAATAACGCGAAGGTCGTGGGTTCGATCCCCTCATGGGCCATTCTTATTCTTTATTTTTTTCTCCACATTTTAAATCTTTTCACAGTTTCTCAACTTATGACATTATGAGATATTGGTTATGTAATCCTTTAGAATTGGGATTTTGATAACTACTTTATTTTCTCTAAAATTAGGATCACGTTGTTATTGAAAGTTATTGAATTCAGTCTATTAACAAGGTTTGAGCTAAGAATGACGATTATCCCATATAAATAGTGATTTTTTTTTTTAAATCGTTATTAGGAATTAACAAAGTTTTAGTTAAGAATGGTGATTATTCCGTATAAATAGGGGTGGGTAAGATAGCATGAGGTCGCAAACAGACTCGTACGCGCATTTTCTAGACCCCCTTAGCGCAGTATATTCTATCGTAAAGGTGACTCAATCTGTACTCTAATCATCCTTCTTTTTAAATCATTATTAGGAATTCAGTGTATTAACAACTTTTGAATAATTTTCTTCATTCACGTATCAAAAGCCGTTGTGAAACATTGTGATTGGTTTACTAATCGCTATCGCTAACTTGTTTAAGCTTAGTACTTGTTTTTTTTTTTTTACGTTCACTGCTTCTGGTGGAAATGTATGTATATATAAATATCTTTTAATAAAGCGCTGTTTCAATATTAAGACAATATATCAAATTGCATATCCTAATTTCTCCTTGTTGTAAGTGCCATTAATAAATAGCTGCTTTGCGCCACTAGTCTCGCTTTATACTTATTCACATCTCCATTACAATTGTATTGTAAATGGAAAATCATTTCTTTGCCATAATCCTTTAAATTCGACAGTTCCTTCTTAATAGCTTTGTCCACTCTTCTAAATTTGGGCTTTTCAAAACATCTTGACAGCTTACAAAATCTTTAATAAGGCTTTTGAGTGTTTTCTTCTCGTGTGTTATCAATAGATTTGTCGATATTCGATTCATATATACTTCTGAAAAATCTTATATACTTCTGATTAGATTTATCTGCATAGTACACTCAAGGAAGATAGTCCAATCTGCAACGATTCAAGCAGAAAACGAACCTTACAAAGATATGCTAAACTGCATCAGATTTCTTGACATGGAAGAGACTGAAGCATTCAAGAAAAGGAAAAAAAATGAGAGCTTTCAGGCAACACAAGATACAGACAGAGAAAGATTTTATCTGGGGCTAACAAGAACATAAGACATTCCAGTGTGTACAAAGGAGGACTGCAGACCCACAATGGTTGACAAAAAAGACCAAGGAAAAGTAAGATGACCTGTTAGAAGCTGCAAAAGATAGCTATAACTCGTTGGGAAGGCAGAAAAAAGATCAAAGTTTTGGACAATTTTGGACGATTCTTTATTTGACTTCATGCAAATCGTCCAAAGGAATCATGCTGAATAACCGCCAAATTGAAACAGCTTCAAGATCAGAAGTGATTCTATCTCCACATTTCGGTTGTGTAACTAGATGAAGATTTCGAAGTGAAGTTCAAACGCAGCAAGCAATTGTTATGAACGTCAGTGAAGATCTGGTAATGAAGGGCAAGAGATAAGAAGTTTTCTACATCGCGTGCGTTTGCATGTTATTTATAATTATAGACAAATATTAGTGGATATTATTTTAAATTTATTGTATTATTTTAGAAGTCCATAGATAATTTATTTAACTTGGTTTAATTGTTTGATTTACATAATACAATTATAATCAAATGTCGGCTTTTTATTGGTGTAAATCATCTCCCTGTACATTGAAGATTTGTTAAAGAATGCTATTAAATAGAGATTTTAAGCTTAAAATTCACAATAGCAAGTAACTGAAACTTAAAAGAAGTTCACTATCTTTATTTCTTTCTCTTTATACGAAAACTGGGATCTAAATTCAATATTGAATCTTAAATGGTGAACAAAAAAAAGACAATTTCATTTTTGGATTTTTTCAAATTAGGCTTTTTTTCAGAACTTAGCAGTTGACCAAAAAAAATTAAGTTGGAATAATGCTATTGTTATGTACTTGAAATTAGTTAGTAAAATTTTTATATCTCATTTTACATTTCTTACAATAATTCCTATTTTAGTTAAGTATTAAATTACGTTGCTTCATTTCGTATTTCTCGTATATTTATCTTACATTAATTAATCACATCCATTGGCAATAGCCGATGTTAAATTGCAGACAACACTAAACAAATTAACAAACATAGAGAAGTGACGTCACAATCCACTAATCAGATTTCAGAGGATTAGCTCGGGATAGTTGTCGTAAAATTTAAGAATTAATTTCTCAACGAAGTTTAATTTATCTGGACATTTATTAATACTATATTAGTATAGATGTTTGGTAAATTGTGATTCAGTGGTAATTTCCTTTCCTGTGGGAACTATATATTTTAATTATGTATGTTTCTTACATATTATATACTTAAAAAGCACAAGAACTTATTTATCCCAGTATTGCTCAAACTTAACTTTTTTGTGGAACGTGCTTTAAATTCAATGACATTTACTTCGTAATAAAAATTAGTTTTGCTAAGTAATCAACGGAAGTGAGCCCAGTAATCGAATGTTATAATAGCTGGACTGGGAGGAACTGCTTTCAATTCCCGGGGAAGATCAAGGATTTGTTCTCCTGGTGTTTTATCTCCAGACGGGTCTCCTCTCGTCTGTAAAACGGGAACCGAGTGTCTTTCCAGAGGCTAAAGCGGAGAACGTCGGACTGATCATTGGTTGAGAATCGTTGGAGTCTATACCTATAGCTTCTGAAGGGGCTGCATGGACTGCAAAGTGGGATCCTGTAATTTCAACATAAATTAACTCTGCTTTTGCTATCAGATGCTATAGGAATACATATTTCTTTAATTTTTGAATCCATTTAAATTAAAAGAAAATAATGTATATAAAATAATTAGATCCAGTCTTTCCGACCAGTTTATTGATTTTTGTTTCTTTGAGAATCCTGAATGTATCTTCTGAGATTTCTGTTACTATAAGTTGTATTGTGCATAAACTATTTTCAATGGGTTGATTGAGTAATTACGTTAATGCTTTATACATTACATTTAAAAAATTGTTTTTAAGTATGTATTTTGTTTAATAACTCATTCAGAGTTATTTTTAAAATTGAAAACAATTTGTTGAAAGTTATTGGCTCGAAAGCATCTCAAATTAAAGTCTTTTTTAAAATGTTTCTTAATTATTTATTGCTGATGAAATTTAAATAACTTAATAAAACTGTAGAAAATTCAACAATAATTAAAAGAAAATAACAAAACATGCTTTTCAATTCAACTTTATTTATTTTTAGGCAACATTCTAGTGAGATAATTAAACAATTTTTTCAATAGATGATTTTTAATTAGAATAAATGAAATAACAACAGTATAGAGACTGGATTTCATCTTCTGTTCATTCTTCATCAGCCGAGTCTCTTCACTGACTTCGATTCTTCTTACTTCTCCGCCTTAAGAAAGAAAAAAAGATATTCAAAATAAGATACAATCATTAAAATAATCACTTAGTAGAAATGTAAGTTTTGTATCTCAATGTTATCTTAGAAATAATTCAAATTTCTCTATTTCCTAATATTAAGAAGTATTTCATTAAATAATAGACTAATTTTGATGGAATGAAGGAAAAAGGAATATTTGAACAAAAACGGATGTTACAAGCAATTATCCAATCTCCATAAAATACATTTGACAAATTACTTACATTAGCAAAAGTTTAGGAATACCCGTTTGCCAGTTTGATTAAAATTACTATAAATCATTCTAAATGATTTTATTTACTTCAAGAAAAACTATAGATGCTTTTGATAAAAGTAGAATAAGGGAAATTTATGTTTTATCTGTTTTAAACTCCAAATATGACGAATTCAGTTTATTAATTAGCTTGATAAAATTACATTATCGATCATGAATAGGGGAAAGCCTTCTGAGTCAAACTGAGACCCTGGGACAACTGTTTTAAGCTTATTAGTTCTCCTCAGCGACTCAGGCTCTGAGGATCAGCCAACAAGTAAAAACTCAAAAGACGTATGAGCAAGATATTCTAAGATGGCAAGTGATACTTCAGAAATTATTTTTTTGGTGAGTGGTTAGGTACTCAAGGATTTCAATTCCATATTTTGTTCTTGTTTGACTATAAATTTTAACTACTTTTTAAAATTGTTAAGCCATAATTGCATATCAATTAATTATTATTTTCATCTAACCAACCGGATGTTCTAACCAACCGGATCATAACTCCTGTGGGGCTAATTGATAATTAACAAGCAATTACTTGTTAATGAACTGCGAGACAATTCGAAACCTAGGTAGCTTTGTACTATTTTAGCTTAATTAAATTTGTTTATTTTTTAATGAGGTGTGTCGTCTATTTTTGGATTAATTTAAGTTTAAGGAGGTCCCTATAAGTTACATCTTCACTTTAAAATGAATTAATTCGTTACTTACCGGCTATTTATTCAGATTTTTTTTTAAAAAAAGCAAAATATTTATCATTAATTAAAAAAGAAAAAGAATAAAGGAAAATATTTCGACAAATATGAAGACGAAAGGGAGTGGGAAGTGTCTTATCACAACTACAGTAGGAAGAACTAGAGTCGTTTTTCCACTGATTAAAGATGCAGCTACTTTCAGAAGTTCTGGTATACCAATCATTCATCTATCTTCTATTCTCAGTGGGGTGGGGAAGG
>JAFIDM010009631.1:294340300-294358835 GCA_023159025.1 Thereuonema tuberculata
ATTACATAATTATGAATATTGACATATTAGTTAGACAATGTTTTTTTTTAGTACTTTTGTGTTAATACCAATGAAATGCTATTTATTAAAACAGAAAGCAGGAAGAAAAATATAGGTTTTTTATGATTCATTTCAATGTAATGTAACATTGTCAAACTAATTTTCTGTCTGTAGATATTAAATTACTATCCGAATAATGCAAAAAGTAGGATACATGTAATAGCAGTAATGTCTTAGAAAAGCTACTTACAGGATCCTATTTATTAAAGTGTATTAAGGAAATACAAAATATAACTGGTTAAATCAAACAATATATGGTAACACTCAATGTAATATTGTCTATTTATCATCAATTTCTTTATGTACAGTTGACATCAATGCTCACCATCTATTTTTTTTCCAAATATGTAAAAGAAAATCGAAAAAGAAACGGAGTTAATGTTGTTATTGACTTTTCAAAGAACAGCAAAAATGTTTATCGGATATCTGATATTACTGATTCGATACAATAGTATTTTCAATATATTGATAATAGATTTTTTTTGGGCATCTTTTTTTAGAGTGAATTTATGATAACAACAATATTATTTACAGTAAAGCTGTTTGTACTTTTTATTAACAGTTAAAGTATCCCACTCTAGGCCTGTGTTAACCTTAGGGTCGCAGGAAGAATGGCTCTAGGACTCTTCGAAGAACAGTGAAAGGTTCATCAGATACATATTTCTTGTGATTCACTTGACAGTAAAATTTTCAATACTTTTATAGTAGATGCAATAGTGATCTGTTTCAGACTGAATTTATGATAACAAAAATATTATTTACAGTAAAGTTGTTCGTAAATAATATTTTTTTAATAATTAAGGATCCCACCAGTGGCCTGTGTTGCCCTTAGGGTCGCTGGAAGAAAGGTTCCAAGCGTTCTGTAACCTACATGAAAAAGGTGAGAAGCTGTGAGATAAAAGGCCTTACGCCCGCCAGCTATTAATCTCTAGTAAAAAATTTGCTATCCGTTCTACAAGAGTTTGGGTGGACTCGTCTGGAGAGGGACTCAGAGTGGAAAAAAATCCCCCACCTCCGCCGAGGATTGAAGCCGACTCTTCCATTCCGCAGACAAGTGCAATATCACTTCATTTCGTTTAGCAACTCATAGTAAGAAGGTGTAATTTGTTTCTCACAATATTTTAGTAAGCTATAAACAATAAATTTAAGAACTTTTTAAGTTCGTAGAACAAAATACTTACGCCACCCTATTGGCGAATTTAGAACAAAGAAGAAAAGAATGTTTAAGTACAACGAATATGTGATAAATGAACATGAACTTATAATAATCTTTTCATAATCAATTTCAGATATTTTTTACTTGGAATTATGTTTCACTCTCGCCTTACAATTGTTTTATGTTTTTTTACATTTTGTGCAATTATTTTAATTTCTTAAAAATTACAAATATAAAATATAGAAATTAATATTGAATACGATAAAGAATATCGAAAGAAAATTGAATTAATGTTGTGATTGAATATAGAAAACTTTTCAAAGAACAGTAAAATGTTTATCTGATATCTGATTCTGCTAATTCAATACAATAGTATTTTCAATAGACCTATAATTATAGTAGGTGTAATAGTAATTTATTTTAAGAGTTAATTTATGATAACAACAATTTTATAAAAAACTTATGTTTTTAATTTATGAATATTGACAAATTAGTATAATATTGATATCAGTGCTCACCATCTATTTTATCATATTGAATATGATAAAGAAAATTGAGAAAGGAATCGAATTTAGCTGTTATGTACAGTTTTAGAAAATAGCTTTTCCTGATATTTCATTATTACTGAAATTAGGATTTAATGTACAAAGTAAGATTCAAAGGAATTGTATAAAATAATAAAACATAACTGGTTAAATCAAAACAATATATGGTAAAAATCAATGTAATATTGTTTGTTTGTCATCAATTTCTTTAAATACAAATGATATCAATGCTCACCATCTATTTTTTCCAAATGTGTTAAACAAAATCGAGAAAGAAACCGAATTAATGTTGTGATTGACTTTTCAAAGAACAGTAAAAATGTTTATTTGATAACTGATTCTGCTGATTCTATTTACAATAAATATTCAATATTTTAATAATGGATGCAACAGTCATCTACTTATAGAGTGAATTGATGAGAAGAAAAATATTATTTACACTAAAGCTGTTCAGATGTTTAGGAAACAATATATTTTTAACAGTTATGTATCCCACCAGTGGCCTGTGTTGCCCTTAAGTTCGCTGGAAGAAAGGTTCCAAGCGTCGTCTAAACTACATGAAGAAGGTGAGACGCTGGGAGATAAAACACCAGACACCCTCCAGAGTAAGAAACTCGGCATCCATTCTACAAAAGTTTGGGTGGACCTTAAGACTCGTCTGGAGAGGGACTCAAAGATGGAAAAAAATCCCCTACTTCGGCCCGGTATTGAAGCCGACTCCTCCAGCCCTCAGACAAGTGCATTATCACTTCGTTACCTTCAGCTGGTCTAATAAGAAGCGTAATTCGCCTTTCACATTTTTTAGTGGGCTACAAACAATAAAATTAAGAACTGTCTTATGTTTAATTTATTGTTGTTTAATATGACATATAAAAATGAAGTTTAAAAGGCGAGAAATTGTTAAAAAAATTAACAATAGTCCTTTGTAACTTCACTTCATAACTAATCATGTTGTTTATTGAGAAGTGAGAGAAAGGAAAATTCATTCAAGAAAAAATGGAAACAATATTAATTAGAATTAGAATTTTTTCTTTTTTTTTTTTTATTAATTGGAATATTGGTCAAAATATAGATTTCAGAGTTAATAAAATTATTACAAAGTTACAACTACTTTGAAAAGAATAGTATTTTCTAACTTACCATCTTTTTATTTTGAGAGTTTCATCAAAGCAGCATTAATTGAAAAAGAAATAGAAGAAATGTCAACTCAGATCTGGAGTTATTTATCGACATTTTCTCTTTATATTTTTCAAAATTTAAAAACAGTGGTTAGTAGATTGTATAGTAGCTAATTAACAATAAACTTATGATGATAAAGCAACGTTTTTAATGGGAAATTATTTCTCATTGAAATTAAAACTTAGATAGCAACTTACATCTCCCTAAAATTTAAAATGTAAGAAGAAAAATATTAATTGGAATATTCGTTAAACTATAGATTTCAGAGTTAATGAAATTCTTATAAATTAACATCACTAAAAGTGCTTTCAATTATTAAAGAGAAAGGATAAAATCAAAATGTAAATCCTATAAATTATGATGAGTTTTCTTTAGAACGTAATATAATATTATCAATTGATACGTGTTTTTTTAATTGTACTAAGGTAATTTATGAAATAAGTAATTGAAACGCACATTTTTTAGAATTACTTGTGTTATTCGTAATATCAAACTTCAAAATTTCAAGTTTAAACTGTATGATGAATTTAAATAAGTTTTCGACATATTTAAATGAAAAAAAAAAGTTGCATACAAAGTTGAAATTTGAAAATATTATGGGAAACATTCTTTTATTTCATAAATTTCTTTTAAGCATTGACGATAATGAGATTACTTGCAATTCCGAAACATACCTGTTCCAATTTTATCGAATTGAAACAGCGGTAGTTACCGATGAATTTAACGACTTGATATTTATAGTATAAATACTAACTGCACCATAAATATGCATTTAGAGTAATGAAAAGGAATTGGTGAAATTAAATGAAATTTTAACAATAGAAAACTGAAATTACTTGTTTAATGTATTTATATTCAATTTAATTAATCACGGTTGGAATTATCATTTCATTAATTGAATGATGTTGGAGGAACATTTGAAAAAAACCTGACTTGAGAAATTTTATATTAAATTTTATAATAGTTTATCATTAGCTTATTTAATTAAATTAAATTTATTTATCTGCAGGATAATCACGTTTTAAAATACCAACATTTAAAATAGAGACTTTTGACCTTTAATACAAAAATAAGGTACTGCTTTTATAGGATTCGCAAGGAGTTTGTTATTGAATATAAAGTTTTCAGAAGTAATCTATAGAAATTAGCAATAAACTTATGATGATAAAGCAATGTTTTTAATGGGAAATTATTTCTTATTGAAATTAAAAATTAGATAGCAACTTACATCTCCCTAAAATTTAAAATGTAAGAAGAAAAATATTAATTGAAATATTGGCTAAACTGTAGATTTCAGAGTTAATGAAATTCTTATAAAGTTACAACTTCTTTGAAGAGAATAGTATTTTCTAACTTACCATCTTTTTATTTTCAGATTTTTAAAAAAGCAGCATTAATTGAAAAAGGAAGAGAAAAACATTAAAAGAAATGTCAACTCAGATCTGGAGTTATTTATAGAAATTTTCTCATTATATTTTTCAAAATTTAAAGGCAGTGATTGGTAGGTTGTATACTAGCTTAGTTTATATTGAGTTCACTAATATGCTTTCAATTAAACAGAAAGGATAAAATCAAAATGTTAATTCTATAAATTATGATGAGTTTTTCTTTAGAACGAAATATAATATTATCTATTGATACGTGTTTTATATATTGTACTGTATGAAACAAGTACTTGAGACGGACTTTTTTAGAATTGTGTTAATCGTAATATCGAACTTCAAAATTTGAAGTTTAAACTGTGTGAAGAATTTAAATAAGCTATCGACTTATTTAAATTAAAATAAAAAGTTGAATACAAAGTTAAAATTGCAGAATATTATTGGCAACATTCTTTTATTTCATAAATGCTGATAAAGCAATGTTTTTAATGGGAAATTTAAATTATTTCTTATTGAAATTAAAATTAAAGTAGAATTAAAAAGAGGAAATCGGGAACGGCCGTTTCATCCTTTTTTGGAGACTCTTCAGCCCGATCCACCCTCCTCTATGATAAACGAGAACAATCTGGATTAAGCAGAATGCATTGCTGATTGATTTTGTTTTTTGTTTTTTGAGATTTTAAATGTCATGAAGAAATTACTTATTTTAACAAGAATAACAAGAATTTTTCTTAATATCTGATATTGCTATCGCATCAGCAACCACAATGAAATTATGCAGTAAAATTATGTTGATAGGCTATTAAAGTGAATTAGACACAATTAATACGAAAATAACGTAGATCTAAGAAGAAGGTAATCTATTATCATCGAAGATATTAATTTTAGGACCCACGTTTATTTTTTGTTTTCATGACGACTATCTGCTATGAAAATATGTAACACTTTCGTCATTAAATTTTATAATAACATTAGGATCTTTTTCGATGCAATGAAATTTTCATTTCTTGTAAGGGTTCAGTTACAATAACAAACGTATTATTTAGAGTAAAGTTATTGTTGATTTAAAAAAATAAAATACAGAAAAAAAAGTATTTTATAAAAAAATACCAATTTCTAAATATTTATAAAAAATTTACTATTTGTGTAAATTTTTAATATAAAAAAAATTAAGCATTGTTTTTCGTCTTTTCTGACAAAGAAAATATGACATGCAACCAAGGAAGAATTGAATTGTGAAAATTTTAGCATTTAACAAAGAAAATTGAAACCAAGGAATATAAAAGTAAAGAATTTAAAAGATTTTTTTAAAAATATGTACCTTTTAAATTTTTATTCAAATCTTTGACCATAATTAATTGGATGATATAAATGTTTACATGTATGGTACTTATGTTTAATTTATCGTTTTTAATACCACATATAAAAATGAATTTTAAAAAGGTGAGAAACTGTTAAAAAAATTTAAAGTACTTTGTCACTTCACTTCATAACTATTCATGTTGTTTATTGAGAAGTGAAAGAAAGTAAAATTCATACAAGAAAAAATGGAAAAAATATTAATTGCAGCATTGGCCAAAATATAAATTTCAGAGTTAATGAAATTCTTATATCTTAACATCTTTAAAAAGTTTGGTATTTTCTAACTTACCATCTTTTTATTTTGAGAGTTTCAACAAAGCAGCATTAATTGAAAAAGAAATAGAAGAACATTAAAAGAAATGTCAACTAAGATCTGAACTTATTTTTCGAAATTTTCTCATTATATTTTTCAAAATTTATAAACAGTGGTTAGTGGGTTTTGTAGTAGCTTATATTATAATAACAATACTAAAGTGCTATCAATTATTAAATAGAAAGGATAAAATCAAAATGGAAATTCTATAAATTACGATAAGTTTTTCTTTAGAACGCAATATAATATTATGTATTGTTACGTGTTTTATATATTGTACTAATGTAATTTATGAAATAAGTACTTGAAACGGACTTGTTTAGAATTACTTGTGTTATTCGTAATATCAAACTTCAAAATTTGAATATTAAACTGTGTGAAGAATTTAAATAAGCTTTCGATTTATTTAAATGAAAATAAAAAGTTACATACAAAGTTAAAATTGGAGAATAGGCTATTAATGGCAACATTTTTTTATTTCATAAATGCTGATAAAGCAACGTTTCTAATGGGAAAATTAAATTATTTGTTATTGACATTAAAATTAAACAGCAACTTCCATCTCCCTTAAATTTAAAATATAAAAAGAAGTTGACGATTATTTAATATTTATTAGAGTTAGCTTTTCATTTTTCAAATACTCCAATGACGAATATGGCACAAGACTAGGAATATTTTAGAAAGATAACAACAAAGAATAATTTCAAAAATATAAAGCTAAGTTTTGATCACAAAAAAAATATTAAATTTATGTATTGACTTTATTTCAAATTTATTTTAAAGTTTTCAATTGCTGTAAAGTTTTGACGATTCCATATAAAGTTATTACACTATTTGAACATTATACTAGTATTTCCTCAATTAATATCTTTTATTTCGATTTTCAGCGAAGAATGATTGATCAAACATGGAAATAGAAGAATATTAAACCAAATTTCAATTTAAATGAAACGAAATATCTAAAGTTTCTTCTGTAGTTGAAATAAATGAAATAGATGATTTTCAAAGTATTTTGTAACACAATAACTAATTAAATAGAGAAACAGTAATTTGTAGTTTAGTGGTTAACTATTTACTCCTCTCTTTTTATTTAACCAGATATAGTGAATGTAGAAAAAAAAATATAATGGTTTCTCAAACGAATATGAGGTAAAATCAACATAAAATAGTTAAAAGATTTTCTATAGAAATTATGTTATGTTTTTAAGTTTCCGATTCAGATAAATGAGTCAACAAAGAAAATTAAATCACATTCGATACAGGTAAAATCTTAATTATTTTTTTTTTTGCCAAAGTAATAAAAATTCTAATATTATGAATTAATTATAATAACTTTTTGTTCGTATGATTGTTCTATTCGTATCTTCCATTGATGAAAGCTTATAACTTGCAGTGAAGAGAGTAAAATATGAATTGCTGTTCTTGTATAATTCAAGAATTTAATCAACGTTTTCTTGATGGTTGGTTCTCTTCATATGAGATTTCAAGATTCTCTTAATATGGTTGATTACTAAAATTCGGAATACAGCCGAAGTTATTGAGGATGATAAGAGCTTGGGGGCTGACTGGAAATTAAGGTTCGAAGAATTATTGTTACGAAGTTCCATCCTGAAGGACTTCTTAAAATTTAGAGATGTATCTAATATGTATCTAATACAATAAGCACTAATGTAATGTAATGTAAAAGACCTAGCATCGCGACCTAAGGTCTATTGTACTTTCCCCAATAATAAGCACTATTAAAAGCTAATGGATTCCACTAATGAGGCTAGAATTGAAGCAAAAGCTATTTATGAAAAGAACATTGTCATGCTCAACGGCAAATCCTGACAAAAGATTTGTGTGGATACTATAGATTTCCTATTTACTCCATTAGATTAACGCTAGCTTCGTGTTCTAACAAATTTGTAATTAATGGAAGTTTATTTCTTTGATCTGTGAATAATCAGAATACTAAGGAATATGAGTGCGTGTATTCCACAATAGCAAAAGTTAAACTAGGAACTATTGAATATTTTATTGCTGGAACTTAATACTAATTACTTCTTAAATAATCTAAAAAGAAAATTATGGAAATATTACAGCAATATAATTTTTTTTCAAAAATAAATCTTACCGACTATATAATATCAAAATAAAAATAAAACAATATTATTTGAAATAATAAAAAGAATAGAAAATTAAATAGAATAGAAATACGAATAAAAAATATAATTTAATCGTATTCTTTATAGTTTATGATAAATTATTTCCAGAATATCTATAAGATTATTAGTCAAAAAAGTGCATTCAAGTTAATTCTAAGAATTATAATATTTAACTAGCACGTTGCTTATTTTCTGTACTGAAAATAAAACAATATTAATTGAAATAGTAAAAAGAATAGAAAATAAAGAAAACATACACAATTTAATCATATTCTTTATGGTTTATCATAAATTACTTCTAGGATATCAAGTTATTTCTAAGAATTATAATATTTAACTAACACGTTGCTTATTTTCTGTACTGAATAACCTTTGAGAAAGTTAAGAGCTTTTTTCAGTACTTTTAACTCTAAAAAAAATCTTGAAATGTCAAGTCTAGTCGTCATTATTGAGGAATTCCACTTCTTTAAGTTGAATAGTTAATTTATCATTAAAAGTAACTATTAATAATTATTTATATTATTTCTAACGATGTCTCTTAGTTCCTCTGTTGTTTTTTTATGATTAAATCTTATGACAAATTATGGCAATTTATATGCTTAATTTATTAGTCTAATTTTAATTAAAGTTAGGATACAGAATTTAAAGCAAATTAACAGTAAATGTTGTTGATACTGGCAGCTTCGAAAACAAGTTAGTGAAGACAAGATTAATAAAAATGAAAATTTAATAAAATGTAAAGTATATAATAATGTTAGAAAAAAAAGTCTTACCGACTAAAATACAGAAATAAATATGAAATAATACTTAATGAAAAGAGACTATTGACATAAAGAATTAAACATAAGACAAACTTAATGCGACATTGTAAAAGGTAATTTCTTGATTAGTTGCAAGATAAAAAATGAACACATTTAGAAGTAAGAAGAATGTATATAATAAAAATAAAATAGCAACTTACTCCTCCCTAAGAAATAAAATATAAGAAGAAATTGATAAATATACATTATGTATTGAAAACTTAACCTCAGTATAAAATGAATGTTAAAAGAAAATCTGAAGAAGAGCTTAAAGGATTAGGATTAAAATTTTCTTATCCACAAACTTTTAAACTAAGTAATACACTAAATAAGATGTGAAAGAATTAAGATTACTGTTTAAATTTATTCTTGTTTCATCTTATCATCTTCTTCAATTCTTTTCTTATTAGTAAGGTAGCTCACATTTTAGTTGTATGCAACTTAAAATTAGCTCTTATAATTAACCACGTGTGTTTAGGTGAAAATGTTCAACGTTCGCCAAAAATAAACTATAAATTCTCGATAGTATAGATGAATTCTTTATTAGCTAGTTGAAGCTACGTTATTTCTAAAACTTATCCACTAGTTCTTATAACAGCCCCGCTAGATCAATTCAAGACAATGGTCATGTCAGTTGCATTAATGCTACAATCTCTGATCTTAAGCAAATGTTTAAATGAGAAACATATCATCTCGAAAAGGAAGCAAGAATAAAGAATCGTCAGTTGGAAATAAATCTTTCTGAAAGGAATGCTATAGAAAAAAAAAAATAAAGAGATAAAGCAAACAAAGAAAGACAAAACACTGACTTGACAATATGAAAGTGCAATGGTAAAAAATAATAATTTATTTTTATTAAAAAATAGAAAAAGAATAAATAAAGCAACATATTGAAGAGTCAGCTACAAGTTGAAGAAGGAATTTCAACAATTTTTGCATTGAGAAAAGAACCGATTACTTTTGTAATTGTAGTCCACAGTAATATACAATAATATAAAGACGACAACAATATAAGTATTACCCGTTCAGAAATAGAAAGCAAATATGGAAGTGTAAAGGAATATAAACTGAAATATGAGATAACTATTACAGGTCACCACTGATGATATTCTAACTGAAATGTAGCTTGGAAAAAGCAAAACTACGACCCAATAGAACTAAAATAAGCCAGTTTGTTAGTTGATAATTTTTATATAGGCTTTAATTTAATTTTTTCTTTTAAGTTCTAAAACAAACTGATGAGATGTGTTTCAACTACTTGTCAATGACATCATTGTTAATTCTGTGGTATAATTTATATTCACTATAATACTACTACTACTAGTAATAATCCAAATGATAATAATATCACGTCTAAATATCAAAAGGAATAATAATTCTTACCGGCTGTAAAGAAAAGTACAAAATAAATTTATTCTTCAAAAAGAAATTTTATGACAACAAATAGGAATTTGTAAAAAAAAAAAAATATTCATGCCATTCAGTTCTTTAATGCAAACATTGTCGTGCAAAGTAAGGATGGATGAAGTTTATACATAAGATTTTCCTTAATTTCATTTACTTTAACTTTTACTTTCTTTAATTTTTTTTCTTTATAACACAAAAACAAACAAAGCAAAAAGAAAATAAAAAACATTAAATTTTCAAGAGTATTGATTTCTACTGTTTCAAAGAAAATCTTAAAAGTTGTTGTGAATTATTAAAGCAAATTCTGTTTGAATTTTATGTCACAGTTTTTTGTTTTTTTCATGTTGGTTATAAAGAAATATTATTATTATATTCATTATGAACTTCACTGTACTTCTTTAGCATCTCTGTAATTGAAAGAATAACTTAAGCCTGTTTTTTTTTTTTTTTTTGAGAATTAAGATTTTTCTCAATGCAGAGATTTAAGCAATTGTAAAGATATCAGCCTCAAACTAAATTTTAAAATATTTTTTTGGGGAAGACGGAATACTGAATTTCCGATTCATTAAATAATACAATAACAATATTAAAAGGAAAGTAATTAAATTTAGGAAATGGAAAAAAAATGATGCATTAATAAAAATTAATTAAATTAAATTAAGTTGTAGGTTATGAAAACCTTTAAAGATAATCATATTCTATGTCAAATGGAATTTTTGCTGTGGAGCCAATTAACTAAAGAACATGGAATAATTATAATTATCTACAATAACAGTAAGTTAATTTCGGAATTTTTTTGAATCTCTAAATTAATTACATGACATCATTGTTAATTATGTGCTATAATTTATATTCACTATAATACTACTAAGGTAGGTGACCCAAAGGTGGCCAGAGTGCACAAGGTGGCCATCTGCTTATATAATATAGTAATACACAAAATAGTCGGTAGATGCAAGCTGCTACTTGACAGCTGTCGCACTCTAGCGCTGGCTACTGAAAACTAAGCCATTTCGACGAGATTTCGGCCACTTACTGAGAAGACATTTGTTTTTGAGCATCGTTGTTCTTACTTTCCGGTAAGTAATAAATTAAATTTAATCGTGTAAAGTTTTGTTAAATGCAAGTTGTTGTATATTTTTTAAAGTCCGGTCACTATTCATTCAGGACGTATTGTCACAGCTTAAGAATTTCATGGTAATGATATTGTTCATTTGTGAAAACAATGTGCTGAGATGTGTACACAAGGTGGCCCGCCAGCATGGACGAGAGCTATGACTTCCCATAAACGTGTACAATTGGCATGAGACTGTGCACTCAATGTTTAAGATGTGCCCACGAGGAGTGTGAAGGAATTGAAAAAGGTGACAAAATCAGAGATTTCAAGTGTACTTATTGCATTGACTCAGATTGAAAGATTTACACAAGGCGACAGAATCAAAAATTTTAAGTGTACTTTTTGAAAGACTTTTTCCCTCTATATTTTGTACGCATATTTAGCATTAGGACTTTAGGCATGTAAAACTAGCAGTTTACAAAATACTGAATTTAGTCATAAAGTGTTAAGTGTCCTTTCAACCTCTGGAAAATATAATTTTTAACAAAATAAATATGTGGGCCACCTTATGTTCACCTGCTCCGAAGATGGCCCGGAAGTAACTTTTTAATAAAATAACTGTAAAACAAACTAAATATGTTTTAAGAAAAACAATATCAATATGTCTTGCTTAGAGAAGTTTCAGGGTGATGACCCATAGATTTTTTTTTTTATATTCCCGCAACCGTTAAATTATAAAAAATCAACAAAGCTTAACTATGGCCACCTTTGGGTCACCTACCTTACTACTGCTAATAATAATCCAAATGACAATAATATCACTTCTAAATATCAAAAGGAATAATGAATCTTACCGGCTGTAAAAAAAAAGAACAAAATAAATTAAATCTCCAAAAAGAAATAAAATGACAACAAATAAGAAATTGGAAACAAAGAACAACATTCAAGCCATTCAGTTCTGTTAGAATTTAAGAATTAGGAGGTTTATATAATAGGGCGGACTTTTGTAAGATATATAATGTCACATAGCTTACCATCTGTATTTTAGGAAAGTTGCATGAATATAAAAGAGAAAGAATTCAGTAAGAATTAAGTAAGAATTGAAGAATTTGGAGGTTTATATTATAGGGCGGATTTTTGTAAGATATATAGTGTCACATTGCTTACCATCTGTATTTTAGGAAAGTTGCATCAATATAAAAGAGAAACAATATGTTATTAATAACAAATAAGACAATTTGATACTGGTAATGAGAAATAACATAAACTCCAAACCATATTCTATGTCAATTGGCATTAATGGCGTTGATCCAATCAACTATTCAATATTATCTTATATAATAATCACATATAACACTAGAATAATCTGCTAATTTGTTCCTTTATGAATTAATTATGTTATACAATTCCGGCTTTTATAGACAAGATAATTTGAAACAGTTTCTATAACTACAGGATCCGGCAGAAACTCTTATACTCTTTTATCATATTTTATACACGATTTGTAACTTTGAAAATAACACTTTCATTGAAAATAAAATAAATAACGCTTTAATTAACAAAAACTAAAAAGCAAAGCATTTTAAATCGCATAGAAACCAAAGCACCTTTTTCCGCGTCCTTTTCTTTTTCTGTTTCAAACGAATTAACTTTTTCAATGATTTGTCAGCTGATAACTTCCTTTTTTTAGAAGATAAATTGGTGGTAATTGTTTCTGATCGATTTGGTACCATTGGTTGGTTCGTTACCACTTCTAATGAAAGGAAGTGAGTAACTAAGGACTTTTCTTTAATAAGAATTAAATTAAACTTTTATTTCTTCATAATTATTATTTGATAGTTATTTATAATGATTTTATTTTTAATATTTTATCATCTAGACAATTTTATGATGAAAACATTACGTGTAAATTTAACTTGTATTCAATAAATAGTATTATTTAAGTATTATTGTTTTTAATAAATTTCATACAATAATACTTTGAATGAGAAATCTGACCATGTGGTCATATTTCTATTTATGACAATTTTCATTTTCGTTTATAAGTAGAATGAAGGTTATTAAAATTTTGGAAACTGATAAAAGGATTACGTGTTATAAAAAATAAAAAAAGCGTTTAAATAATAAATTATTGAAATAATATTCTTTATAATATTTATTATCTAAACATTTTAATGTGAAAACATAGGGCTTACCATCTTTTTCCAGAAAGCAGCATTATTTAAAAAAAAAAAAAGGTGGAATATTGTTAATGATAAATTGATACAAGTGTAACATGAGGCTTGGGTTTGTCTAAGTCATTTTACTATAGGATATCCTATGTGAAATGTAAAAATATTAACAGCAAGTATTCACTACGGTTTTAGTGTCTATTGTCGGATGTATCTCTTCTACTAATTCAAATTATAAATTTCAATAATCTGTTTTTGATTTTCTTTGGAATTACAAATAGTGGGCTCAAAAATTAAGAACCCTTAGATAAAACAGTCCATAACAAGAAACAAGTATATAGGAAATGGGCTTTTAATACAAGGAAAATCGCAAGATTTGTCACGATTCGAAAAGTGTTTGATCGTTGCTGCAACATCTAGAAGGTTCCAGAATTAATAAAACAAATAAAATAACCGGCTCCTCAAATGCAATCATCTCGAGAATTTCAGCTCGATATTTTGTAGCATGAATGTCTCTCTATGGATCTAAACTGACCTTCAGTTCTCTTAGATTCAGTTCCACATGAATATGTGCTGTAATTCATAATAAAAGAGACCCTATTTGGTATTAATAAAGTTTCGTAATTTTTTTGTAACTTTATCGTACATTTTGTAAATTTTGTGAAAAGTATGTTATATGCAATAGTTAAATCAAAAAAATTAAAAAAAAAAATACTGTAGGAATAAGAATACAACAAAATTTAGCATAAGGTAATATCTTGCTCTTGCTATGTCAGGCACAAAAAGTGGACTTTTTGCTCTGGTGGAGACTGTGGCACTTTATAGGAAAAGGAACCACTGCTTTATTCAACGAGAAGCTTTGTCTGTCAGACCCATTAAAAAAAGTACTATAAGTAATGAAGTAGTTAAGATTATTACTATTATTATTATTATTATGTTATTATTGTTTGCGCATGTTAAATTTGTTGTTATAAACTATTATTTTTCCATTATTTTATGAAATTCACATCAATTCTTTAGCGTGTCTGTAATTAAAGAGATTAACTCCAGCCTATTTCTCCGAAATAAGATTCTTTCAATGCACAGATATAAAGTAAAAGATTTAAATTTATGAAATGGCAAAAGAATTGTAAAATATATTATATGTTTTAGGACATTGAAATGTTATTGAATTAGTGCCAAGATTTGAGAAGTTTATATAGAAGGATATTTTTGATAAGTAACAATAAAATAAAATAAAATGTCACTTAGCTTACCATCTTTTTTTTTTTTAAGAATGTAGCATCAATTCAAAACAGAAATGATATATTTTTAATAATAAATTAAAACAATTTGAATATGGCATGGAGGTTAAGAAAACCTTTCAACACAATTTCCAAACTATATTCTGTCAAATTAAATTATTGAGATGAGCAATTAAGAATGAAATATTATTTTATACAAAAATCATAATAATTTATAATAATAGTAGATTAATTTCTTAACTTTGGAATTAATCTAATTAGATAAGTCCCAATTTTATGATGTATATATATTCTATGTAATTTAAATTAGCTCCATTAGCTAAAAGTGGCTTAGAGGAATAATAATAATAATAATAGTATCACTTCTAAATCAGAAAAGGAATCTTACCGGCTGCAAAAGAAAAGAACAAAATATATTATATCTTCAAAAAGAAATTATATGAAAAGAAACAAGAAATTGTAAACAAACAAATTATTCATGTCATTCAGTTCTGTAATGCAAATATTGTCATACAAATTGAGGTCGGATGTAGTTTGTACATATGATTCTTTTAAATTTCATTATTTATATTGTATGTTTCATTTAGGTTTCCCAAAACGTTTTAGGATATTCAAAAGTTATTCAATTGTTTACAGTTTTTAAGATTTTGTAAGTTTATAAGTTTGTTTGTTTGTTTGTTTTTTTTTGTTTTTTTTTAAGAATGCAGCATCAATTCAAAACAAAAACGATACATTATTAATAATAAATTAAAAGAATTTGATACAGTTAATATTATTATTAACAAAATAAATCAGTTTGAATATCGTTTGGAGATTACGAAAACCTTTAAAGACAAGCACCCAACGATATTCTATTTCAAATGACATTATTGCGTTCAGCCAATTAACAACCTATTACTATCTTATACAGTAATTATATTAATCTATAATAACAGTAGATTATTTTCTTACGTTTTGAATTTTTGAATTAAACATATTAGATACGTGCTAATTCACGTATTTATTTAATCGTGTTGTATTTATATTCAATATAATTTAAATCGGCTTCTTTAGATATAAGTGACGAAGAGAAATAATAATAATAATAATAATAATATTAATAATAAGCCCCCCATGGACCCTACCTCATCGCGGTTGGGGCGGTTACTACAGTAGGGTAGGCTAAAGGGTCCAACCATCTATGATGAGATCTTGTTCTAATATTGAATATGCTGCATCGGGTGTGGCGCAAGGTAAAGTCATCCGCGTTCCGGGGTTAGGCAAAGGCCTCCGTTCGAAAAATATACTACAGTCTCCCGCAGGTGGTGGTGGAGAAAGTGGCACCCCATTCTGTAGTATGGCTACCACAATGCCCGGGCAACACCATCTAGCTCGAACGATCGGAAGTGTTTCGTCTGTGTCAGAGCAGGCGACCACCAAGACTGGGAAACCAAGCCTGAGCGTCCGATGGTCATCGCAGAAGAACCAGCTTATGCGCGACTTCTACAAAGTTACACAGTTAGGGAATCATCTCACAGGATTCAGAGAGCCATTTCACCACGCATTCACCACACGTTATAAGGCTGTGGTACTCAACACAACACACATAATTAGTAAATTTATGGACACAGCCACACATCCCTAATTATTCTTGCACACGTCTTTACACTTGGCAATATGTGCTTTGGTCCATGATCCGCATTGTTGTCTTTGCTGGTGAAACCCAAGGTTTGAAAATTTTACATAATAATAATAATAATAAAAATAATAATAGTAGTAATAATAAAATAGCAATTCTAAATAAGAAAAGGAATAATGAATCTTACCGGCTGTAAAAGAAAGTACAAAATAAATTGAATCTTCGAAAAGAAATTTTATGACAACAATTTGGGAATTTGTAAAAAATAAAAATATTCAAGCCATTCAGTTCTGTAAATCAAATATGCTCATGCGAAGTAAGGTTGGATGTAGTTTATACATAAGATTTTCACTAAATTTCATTTGCTTAATGTAAATGTTTCTTTTTCATTAAAACACAAAACAAACCAAAAACAAAATAAAAAACAATAAATTTTCAAGAGTATTGATTTTCTAATGTGTCTAAGAAAATCTTAAAAGTTGTTGTGAATTATTAGAGCAAATTCTCAGTTTGAATTTTATGTCACGGTTTTTTGTTTTTTTAATGTTTGTTATAAAGAAATATTATTGTTATATCATCTGTATAATCTACAATAACAGTAGCTTAATTTCGTAATTTCTTTTTGAATCTCTAAATTAATTAAATGACATCATTGTTAATTCTGTGGTATAATTTATATTTACTATAATACTACTACTACTACTACTACTAGTAATAATCCAAATGACAATAATATCACTTCTAAATATCAAAAGGAATAATGAATCTTACCGGCTGTAAAAGAAAAGAACAACGTAAATTAAATCTCCACAAAGAAATAATATGACAACAAATAAGAAATTGGATAGAAAAAACAACATTCAAGCCATTGAGTTCTGTAACAATTTAAGAATTTGGAGGTTTATTATAATAATATATTATAGGACGGATTTTTATAAGATATATAATGTCACGTAGCTTACCATCTGTATTTTAGTAAAGTTGCATCAATATAAAAGAGAAAGAATTAAGTAAGAATTGAAGAATTTGGAGGTTTATATTATAGGGCGAATTTTTATAAGATATATAACGTCACCTAGCTTACCATCTGTATTTTAGTTGCATCAATATAAAAGAGAAACAATATGTTATTAATAACAAATAAAACAATTTGATACTGGTAATGAGAAATAACATAAACTCCAAACCACATTCTATGTCAATTGGCATTAATGCCGTTGATCCAATCAACTATTCAATATTATCTTATATAATAATCACATATAACACTAGATTAATTTGCTAATTTGTTAAGTTTTGGATTAATTATGTTATACATTTCCGGAATGCTTTTATATGCAAGATAATTTAAAACAGTTTCTATAACTACAGGATCCGACAGAAACTCTTATACTGTTTTATCAAATTTTACACACAATTTGTAATTTTGAAAATAACACTTTCATTGAAAATAAAATAAATAACGCTTTAATTAACAAAAACTAAAAAGCAAAGCATTTTAAATCGCATAGAAACCAAAGCATCTTTTTCCACGTCCTTTTCTTTTTCCGTTTCAAACGAATTAACTTTTTCAATGATTTGTCAGCTGATAACTTTCTTTTTTTAGAAGATAAATTGATCGTAATTGTTTCTGATCAATTTGGTACCATTGGTTGGTTCGTTACCACTTCTAATGAAAGGAAGTTAGTAACTAAGGACTTTTCTTTAATAAGAATTAAATTAAACTTTGATTAACAAAAATTAAATGCCGACTTAGTCAATACCAAGATGAAACTGTATCCCATCTACTATGTGAATGTCACAATACAGCACAGAAGGATTGTAAGACCAGAGATGACAGGATTGCAAAGTTAATCCAGTGGCTATTGTGTAAAAAGTACAATTGGGCAGCTTCAAAGAACTCTTGGAAACATCACATTTAGAAGGCGGTTAGAAAACGAACAAGTCAAGATT
Source organism: Thereuonema tuberculata (assembly GCA_023159025.1). Classification (NCBI taxonomy): domain Eukaryota; kingdom Metazoa; phylum Arthropoda; class Chilopoda; order Scutigeromorpha; family Scutigeridae; genus Thereuonema; species Thereuonema tuberculata. Next base: position 294,358,695 of record JAFIDM010009631.1, read on the forward strand.
TTGTGGGACTTTACAATTCAAACGGATCGATACCTTGAGCTTAATACATCAGATATAACGATGATAGAAAACAGAAACGTTTCAATCGTTGATGTAGCTATTCCTGGTGACAACAGAGTTGAAGATAAAGAGCTAGAAAAG
>JAFIDM010009631.1:294358935-294371183 GCA_023159025.1 Thereuonema tuberculata
TAGCTATTCCTGGTGACAACAGAGTTGAAGATAAAGAGCTAGAAAAGATAAAAAGGGCCATTGAAGTTGCTCGATTGTGGATCAAACATACCACAGTAATCCTCATCATCATCGGGGCATTTGGCACCTCTTCAAAAAATTTTACGAACTATTTTAAAAAACTGCAGCTTCCTTGTATAACATCTACAGAACTGCAAATTACAGCGCTGCTGTGAACAACATATACACTGTCCGGCTACATTATTAAGTACATCCCTGCTGAGCGCACAAATGCTGTGTCTCACAACAACTCTTGAAGCCGGTGGGGGCAGTGTCATGGTGTGGGGCATGTTTTCCTGGCACACATTCGGTCTATTGATCCTGTGGAGGCACGTCAGGATGCTAGAGCGTACCTAAACATCGTATCTGACCAAGTGAAACCGTACATGTTAACAGTTTATCCTCATGCAGATGACTACTTCCAGCAGGATAATGCACCGGTGCACAAAGCCCGCATCATTATGGGATGGTTTTAGGAACATGACGATGACTTTTCCTCTCTGGAAAGGTGGCCCGGCCCGCTCAGTCCCCGGATCTCAGCGGTTTTATGTCGCTGTTTTTTGTTTTGTTAATTATATTTAATAAACTTCACTATAATTCTTTAGCATCTCTGTAATTGAAAAGAACAACTTAAGCCCCCCTTTTTTTTTTGAGAATTAAGATTTGAGAGATATCAGCCTGAAACTAAATTTAAAAATATTTTTTGGGGAAGACGGAATATTGAATTTTCTATTCATTAAATGATACAATGACAATATAGAAAGGGCAGTAATTCAATTTAGGAAATGACAAATGCGTGGGTTTTTTTTTTTGTTAAGTAATAAAATGTCACATATCTTACCATCTTTTTTTTTGTTTTTTTTTTAAGAAAGCAGCATCAATTCAAAATAGAAACGATGTATTATTAACAATAAATTAAAACAAGTTTGAATATAGTTGTAGCTTATGAAAACCTTAAAAGATAAGCATATTCTATGTCAAAAGGAATTTTTTGACGTTGAGCCAATTAATTAACTAATATTAAATGATTATAATAATCTATAATAACAGTAGGTTAATTTCGTAAATTTTTGAATGTCTAAAATAATCAAATTAGATCTTATTAATTCTGTGATATAATTTATATTCACTATAATAATAATATTATTTTTTTATTATTTTGATTTCTAAATACAAAAGTTACAGTTCCGTTAGGAATGACAAATTCCTATCAACAGGTTCTGAATATAAGTTTACTATAATTGTTTAATTAATTTTGAATACAATGTTAATACAGTGTTAAAAAACATTGACTGACATCAATGTCTAGTTTTTCAACTGATTTTTTGTCACGTAGACCGCTAAGTGCTAATTTTCTAAAATTTTATATTAGGCAGTAACATAATTTAAAAGTCAAAATAATTATCTGATGTAATTCTAAATATATTTGTACTTATGTATATTATATATGCCAATGTTTAGCTTATTTTTTTCGAGTACAGTAACAATATACAGTAAACTCCCGATTCTCCGCGGAATTGGGTGGCGCGGCAATCGCGGATAATCCGAAATAGGACGAAAAAGGACGAAAATCAACCCAAAAAATGCTTTTGAGATGTTTTATTTACATTAAAATGCCAATACAGAAGTAAACAAATTAAGAACGACCTTTTAGTGCGCATGCGCTAATTTGGAGGGGGGGGGGCGGGGAACGTTATCCTCTCCCTGTACAACTACAAGTAATACCTCAAGCGTCAGACGTCAAGTTTTCTTTCAAATAACACTCAACTTATGAATTAGTGTACGCGAATGAAAGAATGTAAAACAAATTTACAAAATAATAAAAAAAAAATTGAAGTTGATGGCTTATTTGTCAAATCAGCTGTCTAACGTGCATGTAGATGGGGAAGACTCTCCTGTAATTTAGTGTAACCTGCCGGCCTAAGCTCCGCCCTCAAGGTCGTTCTTTGTCTAAACTTATCTTCACTTACTTTGTTAGCCTCTTTTATTATTTACCTTATTGTAGATTTATTTATTTTTTAATTTTACTGTAATTTTACTGTAATTTATTATACAGTAAAAAAAATGGAAACAGGAGAGGTCCGCGGATAATCCACAAAGCGGATAATCGGGAGTTTACTGTATATTAAGGACATTAGAAGTAAATTCAACAAAATAATTAAATGAGATATCACATACAGGATTTACAATAACAATGAAAACAATTGATCAATAGAAATTCATTCTTAGATTTTATCAGACACTTTTTTAAAAGTTTCTTTGCATCGGATATGCATCCATTTTTTATGTACCAGTATATGTTTTTTTTTCATCTACATCGTTGAATAAATTTTGACAATATAGAAAGGGAAGCAATTCAGTTTAGGAAATGGCAAATGCGTGTTATTTTTTTGTTTGTTAAGTAATAAAATGTCACATAGCTTACCATCTTTTTTTTAAAAAAAAAGCAGCATTAATTCAAAATAGAAACGATGTATTATTAACAAAAAATTAAAGCAAGTTGAATATAGTTGTAGCTTATGAGAACCTTTAAAGATAAGCATATTCCATGTCAAATGGAATTATTTGCCGTTGATCCAATTAATTAACTAATATTAAATAATTATAACAATCTATAATAATAGAAGGCTAATTTCGTAAATTTTTGAATTTCAAAATTAATCAAATTAGATCTTGTTAATTCTGTGATATAATTTATATTCGCTATAATAATAATATTTTTTTTATTATGATTTCTAAATACAAAAGTTACAGTTCCGTTAGACAAATTACTATCAACAGGTTCTGAATATAGGTTTACTATAATTGTTTAATTAATTTTGAATACAGTATTAATACAGTGTTAAAAAACATTAAAAGAATTACATCAATGTAGATTTTTTGTCAAGTAGACGCTAAGTGACAATTTTCTAAAATTTTATATTAGGCAGTAACATAATTTAAAAGTTAAAATAATTTTCTGGTTAATTCTATATATTTTTGTACTTATGTATATTATATATGCCTATGTTTAGCTTATTTTTGTCGAGTACAGTAAGAACTTGGAACAATATATATTAAGGACATTAGAAGTGAATTCAACAAAATAATTAATTGAGATGTTACATACAGGATTTACAATAACAATGAAAACAATTAACAATAGAAATTCATTCTAATTACATTTTTTCAACCACTTTGTAATAGTTTCTTTGCGTTAGATATGCTTCCATTTTTTATGTATATGTTTTTTTCATCTACATCGTTGAATAAATTTTGACAATATAGAAAGGGAAGCAATTCAATTTAGGAAACGACAAATGCGTAGGTTTTTTTTGTTAAGAAATAAAATGTCACATATCTTACCATCTTTTTTTTTTTTTTTTTAAAGAAAGCAGCATCAATTTAAAATAGAAACGATGTATTATTAAAAATAAATTAAAACATTTAGTACAGTTAATATTATTAATTGTAAATTAAAAGAATTTGGTACAGTTAATATTATTAATAGTAAATTAAAAGAATTTGGAACAGTTAATATTATTAATAATAAATGAAATCAATATGGTTTGGAGCTTATGAAAACCTTTAAAGACAAACTCCAAACCATATTCTATGTCAAATGAAATTATTGCGTTGAGCCAATTAACAACGTAATATTATCTTGTAAATTTATTATAATAATCTACAATAACAGTAGGTTAATTTCGTAATTTTTTGAATTTCTAAATTAATCATATTAGATTATTATTAATTCTGTGGTATAATTTATATTCACAATATAATAAAAATAATAATATTTATAAAAAAATAAAAATAAATCATAATCAGAATTACATCACTTTTAAATAAGAAAAAGAATAATGAATCTTACCGTCTGTAAAAGAAAAGAACAAAATAAATTTAATTTTCAATCAGAAATCTTATGAAAATAATTAATAAATTGTAAAAATAAAAAAATAAAATTATTAATATCATTCAGATCTGTAATACAATATTGTCATGCAAATTTAGGTTGGATGTAGTTTACACAAAAGAGATTTCTAAATTTAATTTAGTTGATGTAGATAATTATTAAAAAAACAAAACAATAAATTTTCAACAGTATTGATTTGTATTATGTTAAGAAAACTTTTTAAAGATTGTTGTAAAGTACTTAATCTAAAGCAAATGCATAGAAATACAATATTTACAGCTCTTAACAATTTCTCTATATTTTTGTTTTACATTCTGAAATGTTTTCCTTATCTGAAAGAATGACTTGGCCATGCAACAATATTCCTGTTGCCTGGCAACGCTTCCATTATTGCGGAAGTACAGAAACACGGAGTATTTTTAATAATATACTGCGTTATTTTATGAAATTAACTGCAATTCTTTAGCATCGCTATAATTGAAAAGAATAACTGAAGCATACATTTCTGAAATTAGATTTTCTCAATGCAGAAATATTAACATCGAGATAGTTGTAGATAAATCAGTCATAAAGTGATTAAAAAAAAAAAAAAAATTGGAAAGATTTAAATGCTGATTTACAGAATACATAATTTCCGATTCATTATGTTATACCGGTATAATGACAATGCAGAAAGAAAAAGAATTAAATTTAAAAAATGGCAGCAAGCTTCCGAAATAAAATAATACGTTTTAGGGATATACTAAAATTATTCAACTGTGAACAGTTTCTAAGAATTTGCTTTTTAGATTTTGTAAAATGGCGGTCTCTATTTAAAGGAATATATTATCAGATAACTTACCATCTTTTTTTAAAAAAAGCATCATCAATTAAAAAGAGAAACGATACATCATTAATAATAAATTAAAATAAGTTGATACTGTTAATGATAAATAAAATGAGCTCTAAACCAATTTCTATGTGAAATAAAATTAAGGCCGTTGAACCAATTATATAAATGTTATATAATAGAAATATTATCTTTCTTAATAATCACGTACAACAATAGATTAATTTGTTAAGTTTTGAATTTTTGAATTAATCATATTTTTGAGAATGTAAAATTAAAGCAAAGGCAGTATTGAGATTCCTTCCACATCTTTAAGTATCTGTTTATTGTTAGTGGTAACTGTTACTTACTCATTCTTGTATTTATTATCAGTACTAGAACTTTTAACCTTTTGCAATCTTATTACTAATATATCCATTACTTTAACATTCTTCCAAAATGAGGTTGGTTTTTTTTTTTCTATCAGCAACACAAAGAAATGCCTTCATTTATTTTCGCTTCTTGCTTATTTAATAGGGTATAAACAATAAATTTTGAGGAATGTTTGAAAATTCATTGAAAAAATACTTACATCCTTTTTTAGAATTTAGAATAAAAAAAACAAAAAACGTTAAATACAATGAAGAAGTGATAAAAATGCATCAAGTATAAATGAGTTCACTTTGTTACATTTTTATTTCGATCAATGGTTCAACAAGGTCTAAGGCTATAAGATTTGTTTTCCTCTTTTCTTTCAAGTCACTGCTTAATATATGATTTACTTCTGTATTGTTTTATGGAAACATTAAATAACACTTCTGTATTATTTTATAAATAACATTACTTCAGAGCACATAAATTTGTGACACAAAAATTTAAATATAATCATATAAGTTTATATAATCACACCACTTGGTGTAATTAATATTATCAAACTGAAATATTCACTTCAAGAAATAACTAAATACTATAAATATGCGTAATAGATTAAGTTTCTTCAGTGCAAGAACCTTATGGACTTTATTACAGGAAACATAACAAAATTTACAGTGAAACCTCCACCAACGGACACTCCCGAAAAGAGGACACCCCCCAATAACGGACAATTTTGCAATCCCCAGTCCCTTAATATAGACGTTTCCATGTATTGACCTCCGATTAGCGGACACTCCCAATAACGGACAACACTCTACAGAAAATAAACGGTCTTCTGTTGTTTTTCAAAAGCAATAGAATGAGGCTACAGTAATACGTAGCGTCTAGAGGAAATTTTGAAATTATGGATCACGAACTCCAACGAAAACTCCAAACACATCAAAGTTCGGAAACGGAGACAAGTGCGATCGACTCTGTTGTCTTCGATTGGTTTTGCGCTGCACGAGCAAAAAACATTCCATTAGTGGACCATTAGGCGTTGGAAGCAAAGGGGACTCTGAGGCCTTGCAAAGTTATACGATTTAAATATTCATATTGAGAAACAAGTTGTCAATGCAAAAAAGAAATGTCAAACTCTGTTAACTGATTACTTTAGTTAATAAAATTAATTTTCTAATCCGTTTGTCTTACTTAAAATAATGACAAAATTAATACTGTAAATTAATTTTGTCATTATTTTAAGTAAGACTATTGGATTAGCATTCATTTAAAAAGGAAAATAGTAAACAGTTTGCAATTATTTTCTCATAGGGCAATGTTAATTGTAGAAATTTAAGTTTGTACGTAATTTTTCATTAAATGACATGCTATAAGCTAAAAAATGAAAAAAAGATAGTCCTCCCCAATAGCGGCCACCTCCCAATAACGGACGAAACTTCCGGTCCCGTGACTGTCCGCTATTCGGAGGTTTCACTGTATTAACATGATTCTCAAAGGAATATTCAAAACAAAAAACAAACAAAAAATAACCATCTTCAATTTATAAATAGAACAACCAGGATATAAAATAGTAGTCAAGCATTAAATTGATCTAAACAATGGAAGATAATTATACAACAGAGTTCTGAACTTTGGCCAGGTTTTTTACATTAATTTCTACTTCAATTATCCAATGACAGTTGCATAATTTATATAACTACGACTATTTCTAATTAAATAATAATAACATAACATTAATATTTGAAAGATAATGATGATATTAGACTACTTTTGAGGTTTTTAATAAATATTTTTTTTATTAAAAAGTATTTTTTTTTTGTAAATACATTAGTTCATGAACTGGTAACGCTATAAAGGTTTAAGTGGTTCTTTTTCAATACTTAAGTTAAAGGGTCCCAAGCAGTTCTCACGGGAAGTAAGGCTCCTGCGTTTCGTGACCAACGGGACTACGTTGAGGCCGGATGGTCAGCCCGACGCCCGCCCGCCTTTAACTCACAGGAAAGAAACCCGATACCCATTCGACAGAGGGCTGTGTAGGCCCTAGGACCGGTTTGCAAGAAAATGGAAAAATCCCATGATCGAACCGCCACCTCCAACCCGCAGCCAAGCATTCTTACCCACTTGGCTACCGGGTCCACTCTTTTTCAATACTACATTTTATTATTTTTTTTAACAACAAGTATTCACTACGGTTTTAGTGTCTATTGTCGGATGTATCTCTTCTAACTAATTTTGTTAATCTGTTGTTAATTTTCTTTGGAATTAAAAATAGTAAGCTCAAAAATTATGAACCCTTAGATAAAACAGTTCATAGCAAGAAACAAGAATAGAGCACATGGGCTTTTAATACAAGGAAAATCGCAAGATTTGTCTCGATTCGAAGTCTTTGATCGTTGCTGCAACGTCTAGAAGGTTCCAGAATTAATAAAACAAATAAAATAACCGGCTCCTCAAATGCAATCATCTTGAGAGTTTCAGCTCGATATTTTGCAGCAAGAATGGCTCTCTGTGGAACTAAACTGATCTTCGGCTCTCTAAGATTCAGTTCCACATGAATATGTGCTGTAATTCATAATAAAAGAGACCCTACTTGGCATTAATAGTTTCGTAATTTTTTGTAGCTTTATCGTACATTTTGTAAATTTTGTGAAAAGTATGTTATATGCAAAAGTTAAATCAAGAAAATCAAAAATATACTATAGGAATAAGAATACAACAAAATTTAGCGTAATGTAACATCTAAGCTTAGTTTGTGTTGCCATTTAAATTACGATGAATTCTAAAAATAAAATAAATTATAGTAGGCCAAGTGAAAATTGAAAATATTTTCCAAACTAGCTTCTTTATAAATTTCATAATACATAATATATTAAGCCAAATACCTTCAAATGAAATATAAATAATTCATACAATAATACTTTGAATGAGAAATCTGACCGTGTCATCATATTTCTGTTTATGACAATTTTCATTTTCGTTTATAAGTAGAATGAAGGTTATTAAAATTTTGGAAACTGATAAAAGAATTATGTGTAATAGTAAATAAATAAAGCGTTTAAGTAATAAATTAATAAAATATTAACTAACTTACATGAAATAATTATAATTATCTATAATACCAGTAGGTTAATTTCATAATATTTTGAATTTCTTACTTAATCATATGACATCATTGTTAATTCTGTGATATAATTTATATTCACTATAATACTATTACTACTACTACTAGTAATAATCCAAATGATAATAATATCACTTCTAAATAACAAAAGGAATAATGAATCTTACCGGCTGTAAAAGAAAAGAACAAAATAAATTAAATCTCCAAAAAGAAATAATATGACAACAAACAAGAAATTGGAAACAAAGAACAACATTCAAGCCATTAAGTTCTGTAAGAATTGAAGAATTTGGAGGTTTATATTATAGGGCGGATTTTTAATTTCATAATAATAATAATAATAATAGTAACAATTATTAGTAATACTAATAATAATAGTAATAATAACAAGCTTTACGAACAAATGCAATTAAAGCAAAAGTTGAAAAATCGTCAACGGACTGAAAGTGCAGATTGTGCAAAGAATCTGATGAAACAGTGGATCATATTCTCAGCTCATGTAGAAAAATTGCACAGACGGACTATAAGACGCGGCATAATGCAGTTGCAAAGATGATTCACTGGAACATCTGCAAAAATTATCACATTGCAACAACAAACAACTGGTGGGAACATACAGTAAACAATGTGACTGAAAATGATATCGTGAAAATACTGTGGGATTTCAGAATTCAAATGGATAAGATCTTAGCACACAATACGCCAGATTTGACAGTGATAGAAAAGAAACAGATATGGCTAATTGATATAGCCATACCTGGTGATAGTAGAGTGGAAGAAAAAGAACTGGAAAAAATCACACGGTATCAAGACCTAAAAATCGAGGTTCAACGATTATGGCACAAGCCGGCAGTGGTGGTTCCAGTGGTTATCGGCACACTGGGTGCTATACCAAAAAACCTTGGTAAGCACTTACAAGATCTAAATATTGACAAAATCTCCATCGGTCAACTCCAAAAAGCCGCACTGCTTGGATCAGCACATATTTTGCGCCGATACATTACGACATCCTAGATTCTTGGGAAGAATTCGATGCGTTTGAAGGCCAACACCAGCTAAAGAACTGGCAGCTGTGATACACATTGTTTTGTAGTGTCCTGTATAATAATAGTAATAATAACAGGCTGCACCCTTCTCTCCCAAACAGACTACCTCCACCGACACAATCAGGTAGCGTCGATCGTTCATCAACAGCTAGCACACAAACACTCACTTATTAAGAACACGGTCCCATACTACAAGTATACACGACAAAGCGTCTTAGAGTCCCCCTCATATAAGCTGTACTGGAACCACCCCATTCACACAGACAAAACTATACATCACAACAGACCTGACATCACACTTGTTGATAAGGTCAACAAACAGACCTATCTCATTGATATTGCATTGCCTATCAGCAAGAACATGCAGAAAACTCACGCAGACAAGATCAGTAAATACACCGATCTAGCACACGAGCTACAGAAACAGTGGAGGCAGGACCGAATACGTTTTGTACCCATCGTCCTGTCCCCCACTGGTCTGATGCCTCACACATTGCAACACAGCCTGAGCACACTAGAACATCATAAAAACACTTATGCACAACTCCAGAAGGCTGTGATACTCAATACAACACGCATAGTTAGGAAATTTATGGACACAACCACACATCCCTAACTTTTCTTCCACAATATGGCTTTGGTCCTTGACCCGCCATATTGTCTTTGCTGAGGAAACCCTTGGTTTGAAACTTTTATGACATAATAATAATATCACTTCTAAATCAGAAATGGAATCTTACCGGCTGCAAAAGACAAGAACAAAATAAATTAAATCTTCAAAAAGAAATTATATAAAAAGAAACAAGAAATTGTAAACAAACAAAATATTCATGCTATTCAGTTCTGTAATGCAAATATTGTCATGAAAAATAAGGTTGAATGGGGGGGGGTTTAGATATAAGATTTTCCTAAATTTCATTATTTATTTTCCTATTTTTCATTTAGGTATCTCAATACGTTTTAGGACATTCAAAGTTTATATAGAAGTTTATATAGAAAGGTGTTTTTTGTTTTTAGTCATATAGCTTACCATCTTTTTCATTTTATGAATGCAGCAACAATTTCAAAACAGAAACGATATATTAGTAATAATAAATTAAAACAATTTGGCAGAGTTAAAATTATTATGAAAAGTTATTGATTCAGCCTACACACGGTTTAAAACATTATTTACAATTAAAATTAAAAACTTTAAATTAAAAAAAAAAAAAAGCATTAAAAATGTTAAAAAACTTAAAAAACATTAAAATTGAGCTCAAACTAGTTTCGGCTTGCAAGCAAGCTGTCATCGGTGAGTCCGATGATATTATTATTAGTAACTTAAAAGAACTAAATCAGTTTGAATATGGTTTGGAGATTATGAAAAGCTTTAAAGACAAGTTCCAAACCATAATCTATGTCAAATGAAATTATTGCGATGAGCCAATTTACAACGTAATATTATCTTGTACAATAATTATAAGAATCTATAATAATAGTAGATTATTTTCCTAAGTTTTGAATTTTTGAATTAATCATATTAGATAAGTGCTAATTCTGTGTTGTATTTATATTCCATATAATTTAAATCAGCTTCTTTAGAAATAACTGACTTAGAGGATTAATAATAATAATAATAATAATAATAAATTGCCACAACAGACTTGACATCACACTTGATCCTACAACAAACAGTTCTATCTCATTGATATTACAGTGCCTATAAGCAAGAACAAGCAGAAAACTCACACAGATAAGATTAGTAAATATATCAAACTTCAGAAGCAGTGGAGGCAGGAACGAGTACATGTTGTTCCTTTTGTCCTGTCTGCCACTAGTCTGGTGCCTCACACTGAACTGCATCCTCAGCCCGCTACGACTTCACAAAAACATTTATCCACAACTCCAGGAGGCTGTGATACTCAACACAACATGCGTAGTAAGGAAATTCATGAACATAACCACACATCCCTAACATCCCTAACCCACTTGCACTGTTTTTTACACTTGGCAAGATCTGCTTTTGTCATTGCCTTATTGTTTTAGCTGCGAAAACTCAAATATAGGAACACAGGATCGAGTACGTGTGGTACCCATCGTTCTGTCTGCCACTGGTCTGGTGCCTCACACATTGCACCACAGTCTCAGCACACTAGGACTTCACAAAAACACTTATGCACAACTGCAGAAGGCTGTGGTACTCAACACTACACGCATAGTTAGGAAATTTATGGACACAAGCATACATCCCTAATCATTCTTGCACACATCTTTACACTTGGCAGTATGTGCTTTGGTCCTTGACCCGCCATATTGTTTTTGCTGGGGAAACCCAAGGTTTGAAACATACAAACATAATAATAATATTTTTTTTTCTTTAAAAGGATAATACAGTACAGTCTCGTTAGGGACAGAGAGTCCCTATCAACGAGTTCTGGCAATTAAGTAAAAACAAAATTATGTTTAATTTAAAAAAACAATAGTGTTAACAAATAATATATGATATCATTATCCAACTATAATTTTTACAACAGTTATGATGTACCAATAATATTTCTTACAATCATTTATTATTTTAAAGTAGTTCATGAGATTTGTATAAATGGATTTTACATCAGTGTATCAACATATAGTTTACAGTAACAATATACTTATAGATAAAGTATAAATTGAATGTACTATGTGAATGTCACAATACAGCACAGGAGGATTGTAAGACCAGAGATGACAGGATTGCAAAGTTAATCCAGTGGCTATTGTGTAAAAAGTACAATTGGGCAGCTTCAAAGAACTCTTGGAAACATCACATTTAGAAGGCGGTTAGAAAACGAACAAAGCAAGATCTTGTGGGATTTTACAATTCAAACGGATCGATACCTTGAGGATAATACATCAGATATAACGATGATAGAAAACAGAAACGTTTCAAACGTTGATATAGCTATTCCTGGTGACAACAGAGTTGAAGATAAAGAGCTAGAAAAG
>JAFIDM010009631.1:294388668-294406993 GCA_023159025.1 Thereuonema tuberculata
GAAAAACTTGCCCATCTTTGACTCGCTATATCTCCGCAATCAATAGACCTAGAGAGCTCGAGTTGGGCTCAAAGTGTAGCAAATTTAGTTTGCTTTACAAAATTATAGAGTGACAATACCCGAGAAACGCTTCCTTCCGGTGTTTTTTTCGACAAAACTGACATAGGCGCTCGAATTTCGCAGTGTTTCGAATACCACAGGAGTAGCACAGGGTTTTCAGGGTTGCAAACTTGGGTATATACTACTCTCAGGGGTCCTAACAAAATATAAAAAAATCGTAGATACATGCGCGTTTGCGATGTTCGATGCTTTTATTGACTGGTCTAGTAGGTTACATCAATATACAGTATTCGGTACTTAATACTTTGTAGCATATGAATTACTCATTTAAAAAACTAAGTAATTTATGTTTGTTTCTTGCATCCCTCCCAACGTTTTCGAGCAGCGATGTCCCGCCATCTTTTCATTATTTCCGTGCAGTACAGTATTATTGTTTGGATTTTCGATTTTCGGAGGCGTTTCGGATAACCCGGGTTTCGGTTGACCCTAGTTCGATTAACCGGGGTTTTACTGTATATATCAAATATCCATTTACTCTTTCACTTCTAAATTGCTTGTTTTTTTCCATGGAGTATTTTTCTGTTATTTTAACAGATTAAACATATAAATATATAAAGAGATAACATATTTTAACTCCCTGAACTTTTTTTCCCATTATTCTAGTCTACAACTTTTATCAAATTTTAAATTTTATTTGGTAAAAAAAAATTAAAATTTTAGAATAGAATTTAAATCTTCGTAGTTTTAATTTTTTTATACAATTATAAATTCAAATTTATAATTAGTAAATTCATAAATATAATTCACAAAACTAGACATATGTATATATATTCTTTAGAAAACCACACATAATTTTGGTAAATGAAAATTATGAGAACAATTAGAAAGATTATCATTTATTTCTGATTTTCATAATTTGTATCACAAAAATAACAAAAGAGTTCTTAAAAAAATTCTCGAAGTTGAGAATTATAACTTTGAAAAAAGTACGTATTGAGAAAATAAATAAAACTTCTTATTAAATCAATTTTAATTAGTTTCATTGTTATATTTTAAATAGTACGCGGTAGACTGACCTTATAAAAAAATAATGAAATTAAGAAAGACCATTATAGACAATCGCCTGGTTATTTAACCTCTTTTCGGGGGAAATGGACAGCTCCGCAGTGAATACACGCGACTTTAAAAATTGTTATTAAGTAAAATTAAATTATTGTATTACAGATAAAAATAAAATTATTATTTTATTACATGCAACTGAAAACTGTAGAATAGCATTATTTCATCAAAATCTTTAGACCCGTTTTCAAAATAAAATTTACAAGAATTGCTCGCTTTATACTATTTTATTAATATAAAAAAATTGCCCATAGATTGTTTCAAAAAATCTGATTTTTTTTTTCTTTTCAAAAATTTAGAGTTATTATTTTTAAAACAATTATAAATCAAAATTCACTTTAAAAACTGCAATGATTTCACATTTATTATACAGAGGTTTAGATTTTTCAATATATTAATATTGAAAATGTAATAAGTTATAACCAATTCGAATTTCAAGGAAATAAAATCGAGGTTAAAAAAAAAAAAAGGTTGTTACAAGTAAACATAACAGCATCACATATGTTTCATTTTATACAAATAATGCTTAAAAAAAATATAAAATATAAAATCACAGTTACAGACTGAACACACGATAAATCCACAGTCTGCAAATGAGACAAACATTACTGTCATTACTTCAAAGTCTGAATATTTACAGATATTTCTTTTAAATTACTTCTATAATAACCTATATTTTTTAAAATTCCTATTTTTATTCAATTTCCAAATGGCTTTTATCGCCAACATTTTCCTTAATTAATGGTTATCAATTAAATGTTGTGGCAGGTTCGACCCAGAAAAAGTACAACAGATAAACAATATCCGTCTGAGCTGACGGTGTTCGGAAAAATAAGCCAAAATTATTTAATTCAATTTTTAATGAAACTTTTAGCTATTTGTTAAACACTTGTTTATCAATTTATAGTGTTCTAATAATAAAAAAACATTAAACAGTTATGTTCTGAAAATGACTGCCTAAACATCATAAAAGTTGCTAATTTTTTAGAGGGATTTTCAATTGAAAAAAGATTTATCTATCATGATTAGGTTTTTTCTTCAAATAAAATAATGCTTCAATTGCAAATAATAAATTGATGATATTTATAAGAGAATACTCTTTTTACTTTTGTTTCTTTTTTTTAATGACTAATAACAAACGGAAATATTGTAATTTACAATCATTTCTAGGAAATAAATCAGATTTCGGAACTGATTTAGCTGGCGAGTATCATCGTTAATTATGGCAAGTCATTTCACAGAAAAGATGGGTGCATCCCACGGGATCCACTATGGCTCATGGGGGCACTGGAGGAACTGCTACCAACTGAAGTGAGATGAGGTCAGCCTACCGCTCGCATGCCTGTACCCTCGGGAAAACAAACCAGGTAGCCTTTCTACAGAGGTCTGGGTGGACCCTAGGACCCGTCTGGAGCAGAGTTTAGCCTGGAAACATCCTTGACATCGACCGAGGTCGAAGATTGAACACGCCTCTTACAATCTTCAGTCAAGCACCTTACCATTTTGCTATCGGGCTCACTGAAAAACTAATGAAAAAAAATACTAAAGAGATTGGCCACCAAATCTCATTCTCCAAATACATTAACTTTAACAATTTCACAAGGGTAATCCTTATGAAGTGACCCCATAAAAAAATAAAATGATTGCTCGATTATTTTAAAGAAATCTGATTTTCTTTGTCCAATGACTCTAATTAAAAGTCATTTTGATCATGTTGCTAGTTCAAAATGACTATTATTTTCATTTAATTTTTTTTTTTGTTTATGTGTTTAAGCCATAATTGTTGTACAGGACGGTGCAGTTTTTGCAATGTTAAGGGTTTACGGAAAACTAAATATCTCAGCCTCTATTGGCTCTACCAGCATGGGGAAAAAAGCAATTTGTTCAGAAACTAAAGGGCTACAATTTTGCTTATATGTTATTTCCACAAAATCTTAATCCTAAAGGGTGAAATTTCAACCTAAAGTCTTTGTTTCAACAATATTCCATTTTTCAGGAAAGGAGAAAGAATGCGAAGTTTTTCAGGAAGAGAGTTAACAAGTCACAACTTTTTTTTTTACAAACAGATAGGAACTACTTGTCCTCACACACCAAGTTTCAACCCTGAGACTTACCCTTCTTTTTTTCTTAAAATTCTCAATATTTGGAACTTTGAAAAAATGATACTCTTCAGAGCTCAATATCTCAGAGGGTTAGGGGCGGGGGGGGAACGAGATAAAAATTTGTTTAGAATTTTATCTCGTCCTACACTTGAAATATTGAGTTCTGAAAACTGTCATTTTTTTTCAAGTTCCCAAAAATTGAAAATTTTTAGAAAAAAAGGAGGGCAAGTCTCAGGGTTGAAACTGTGTGTGTGAATACAAGTAGTTTCCATCTGTTTATAAAAAAATGTGACTTTTTGACTCTCCTTTCCTGCAAAACAAAAATGCTCCTGAAAACGGGAATGCTGTTGAAACAAAGCTAAGACTTTAGGCTGAAATTTCAGCGTTTACGATTAAGTTTTAGTGAAAATGCAAAATAAGTAAAATTTTAGCCCTTTATTAAATAATGATCTTTATGACGTCACACAATAAACAACTCGTTCATGATTAATCAGAAATCTGCGATAACGCTCAATAAATCTTAATTCCTAATATAAATTCCATATACAAAAGTTTACAAATATACTTTTTAAATAAAAGAAATCTTGAAGATAGTCATTCAATTAACCTCTGCTGTTATTGTTCAGTTGTTTTTTTTTTTTGTTTTTTTTTTCTGTTTTTTGAAAAAAAAATTCCCAAAAACATCCGGAGTTCTTCACCTCCAATGCATTGACGCCTTAACTTTCAAATAACTTAAAAATAAAAAAAGTGAACTAACCTGTAGTAAGAGAAGGTAAATTTGTATAAATAAACGTATTTCCTGCGTATCGAGTATCAAATAATGATATATTTTTTTAAATCACACAATAAAAATAATTGTATTATTGACAGCAACATCTTATTTAAAATCAACTAAACAATAACGTAATAGGAGAAGGTAATTTAATTTATCTTTTTTTTAATTTGAACTGATCGAAAACAACTTTAATAACGAGCTTGATAATATTCAATTTACAAGAGAAGATGAAACTGAATAAAAAACTGATATCAGATCTAGCCTAACCAAAAAATCAAGATGGCTTCCAGACAACTCTAAACAGGAGCCATGTAATTCCATAAGAATCATAGATTGTAAGTCTGCCACTGCTTTTTTTTTTTATATAAATTTAATGTGATAAAAATATACGTAGTTTTAAATATTATTCATCTGAGAAGTTATTTGAAATCGAATTACATAAATTCCAAAAAAGTCTGCATCTGAATGGATATCCTAATCTACTTTGTTAAACAAAATTCATCTTGTATGCGTACGTCCGCAACAATTGAATTGTGCAACAATGTAATGTTGGATGTGCGTTGCCAGACAACTGGAGTATATTGTTGCACGGTCAACTCAACTGCACAAATTTAAGACTATTACCAATGGATTCCAATATTGTATTGCATCTTTATAATTTAAAATTGAAGTTATTTTCAGTTTAGTTTTTAGTTTATTTGATGTAATTTGTTTGTTTTTTTTTGTTTTTGTTTTTTTGTCGTTACATTTGCGAAGCTTCAGTTGTTAGAAAACCTGTTAAAAACCTCTGCTGTTATTCTTCAGTTTTTCTTTTTTTCTGTTTTTTAAAAAAAAAAACAAAAAAAACCAAAAAACAGTCGGAGTTCTTCACCTCCAATGCATTGAGTGCTTAACTTTCAAATATTTTTTTCTATAATAATGCCCAATAAAAACTACATCTTTTATTAAAACCCCATCACTATAAAAATGGAACTACCCTGTAATGTAGTAAGAGAAGGTAAATTTATATAAATAAACGTATTACCTGCCTATCGAGTATTAAATATTAATATATATTTTTAAATCAGCAGTAAAAATAATTGTATTATTAACAGCAATATTTGATGTAATTTGTTAGTTTTTTTTTTGGTTTTTTTTTTGAATAAATAAAAGTTTTTTTTTTTTTTTTCCGTTACATTGCGAAGCTTCAGATGCAAAGCAACGGGAAGCCGTCTAGTAATGTTATTAAAAAAATTACAGCAAAATGTATAGAAAGAATATTTTTAGAATCCTGCGAATAAGGTAAATACGTTTATTAAAACGTTTATTATGAATCCTTTCCATAAGTATCTGGAATATCAATTAAATAATATTTTTAGAAGGACGAATATTAGGATAACGTTTAGATTAAATCATAAATTGACTTTACCATATCATCAACAGAAGTTATCACTACTTCTTATGAACAAATTGTATGTTTGCTTAGAATGTAGAAATAATGGTTGTAGATATATAGACAGACGGGCAGGGTTTTGAATTGCCGCTTGAGTCAGCATATAGAGGCAAGAGAAACCTGTGACATATTTACTTACGCAACTGCCAAACATTGTTGGTGTAAAGAAGGGGTTCTCAACCGGGGTCCACAGGGATCTCATTGAATCACACTTATTTTAAAATGGTTCATTATGAATTATTTACCAGTGTGTAGAATATGTATTATTTACCACTGTAGAATAATTTATTTGCATTAAATTAGTTTTCATTCAAAATAAAGCATTTAGTATTTCGTTCATTATTAATATAATCCCTTTACTTTTTAGCTATGAGGGGGTCCACCAAAAAAAAAAGGGGAAAAGGGGTCCATAGGTAAAAAAAGGTTGAGAAACCTGGTGTAAAGGAATAGCCTTCAACAAAACCTATAGTGTTAGCTAAATATAAAATTTATATATAAAAGAATGTCTATAGAGTCATATTATATTTCATATAAATCTAATTACAAAGAGGCATTCTGTGAAGAATGTAGACAGATATTTGACAGGAATTGATGATAAAGTAAATGGGGAAAAATTGATATGTGCAAAATATATTAATAAGAATAGAAATCAAATAATGCACATACATAAATATTCACGCCTTTGAGTTTATCATTGGAGGGAATGGGAAAAAAAACATATTAATTTTTGGTTTTTCTTTGAAGAAGAAAATTTTATTTACAGAAATGTTATTGGTTTGATTTTATATAAAAGATTGTTTTTAATAATATAATTATTTTTACTGTGTGATTTTTAAAAAGAAAATATATTCATTATTTGATCCACATTCGATAGGCAAAAAATATATTTATTTATGCAGATTTCCTTTCTACTGGGCCGTGCGGTTGGCGATGTCGCTAAGAGACTGGCCTCTCACCTCTGAGTCCCGGGTTCGGTTCTCATGTGGGTTTCGTTGATGGTGGCGATCCGCGCTGGTTTTCCTGGGGTTCTCCCTTTTCCCCTGCATTTCTTACTCAATCCTTTCTCAGTCTTTCTCTCCGACTGTCCTTCTTTCCATGGGATAGTACAAAAGACCTTTCAGGTCGACGTGCTCGGCAGTCATGCCACCCACTTTCAATTAATCTAATCTACTTTCACTACTACATTATTGGTTAGTTGAATTTTTAAAAGTCATTGGTTTTAGTCTTCTGATACAAGTATCAGAAGACTTGTAATTCCGCTTGTCCGTCTATCTGTGAACAAGTATTATTAACATCTCATTAAATTATTATTAATCACAAGAATCACAACAATCGCAACAATTGCGTCTTTTGCATTCGCAGCATTACATTTGTAATAATAAGGAAATTAAAGCAATATCAATTCTATTTTCTTAAACATATCAGAAGACGTTGCGAAGCATTGCGATTGGTTTACTAATAGCTATCCCTACCTTGTTTAATAATAGTAATAATTTCTAACAGGATATTTGCTTCACATTGATATAGAAAAAAAGGTAATTTTACAAAAATAGGTTAATTTATGTAAATTTACTTTCTTCCGCAGTGCTATTGGTCAGTTGAATTAATGTAAGGGATTGAGTTTTATTTGAAGAAATACACAAACGTTGTGTCCTTAATTTTTACTTATTCATTTTTATTTTGTTCTGAGTAACTTGTAGAATATGAAATCTTATATTATATGTTTACTATGTTTATAAGAAGATCAGTTAGCTTGTTTGAACAAATGTTTATTTCAACTAGAGATCCTAATTAATTCTCCATTCTCCAATTGGAATTCCTTTCATTACATTTAAAAGTCACTACATTTAAATTTACATTTACATTTAAAAGACCCTTGGGATCGTGGGTAGTGAAGTTTCTCCGTTCTTAACCAACGCAACGGGACTAAATTGAGATCGAGTAAGAACTTCATTCTCCTGAGGGCTGGGTGGACCTCAGGCCCCATCAGGAGTAGTATTCAGAATGCATAAATTCCCGACCTCCAGCCAGTAGTCAAGTGCCTTACCACTTCGCTACCGGAAACAACTTTGATCACAATCAATAAGGAGTTTATTATCCTTAACAGAACAAATCTGTTTCAAGGCATCATCTCTCATCTTATAAGGTTTAAAAATCATATATAAAGATACAGGAGTGGTTCAAATCTTTTGAGGTATTCTTGATAAAGAAAGATAACACATTGCAACAAGTTTTTCTGGGGATGTTCAAAAATTGAAACTTTCAATGCTGCTAGAATTCTTATTTTTTGAAAAAATATCGTAATAAAAGATAACAGAATGAATTAGAATAGAGGATTACTTAGAGCCTGGTAAATGCAACTAGGGTTGCAAAGTAGGGTTGTATCATCAGTTCAAGCTTACTTTAATCCACATTAAATTTAAAGTTTAGGTAATTTTACAATTATATAATTATATTATTTTTTAATAATTATAATGTATTATAATTACATATTAATAGAACATATAATATAATACATACAAATATAATAATTCAATAATTATATTATTTTTAAGTTTAAATGTAGATTTAATACGTTTAAAGTAGATAAGTTTAAAAAGGATAAGTGAAAAACAGGAAATTTTTAGAAATAAAACACACAGTGCACAAACATATTTTTCTGCCTAATGAGACTCCAAGATAGTGCTGATCATTATTTCACATGAGCTGAAATTACCTGTTGAGCAACCTGTAGTCGTACTAAAAATGTAAAGCAACAAAGAAAGTTACTATCACTCACAAAATACCGAAAGGAAATAAAATACAAAAATTCACTAAATTCCTAACAGAGGAGGGTCTTCTTATTCATAGCATTAGATTCCTTTATAAAACGTTTTAAAACACTTTTACATCCACGACATGATAAAGAATTAGAAATAAAATACTTAATGATTTAAACAAAATCAATTTTCATACAGATTTAGAACAGTTGAGAACAATTCATGATTAATTAGTTTTCAACCTGAATTAAGATTGACATTTGATGGATGTGAAAAAAAAAATTGCTTTTTTCTTACAACTTCCCGAGATAGCTAATCTCAGAGCCACTGCGATTTCGTTTCCCTGGAAATGTAAAGCTAACAGAAAGAATTTGTGCAATTTTTGTGGTGGCAGTATATGTTTTCATCTGTTTTCTTCTATTTTTTTTACAATCAGGTATGAAAAGATGAGAAGAAGCATACCTTTAAATCAATAGCAGCATTGATAATAGGAACTTTCAAATAAGGACGCCATCTGTTGTTTTCATTTCTTTGTAAATAGGAAAAAAAAGCTTATTTACACCAATAATTAAACTGAATTTTTGCTTGCGTTACAAATGTAGACTGGAACATGTTTTCTTCAAGTAAAGTATCATTAGCACAGGTCGTTTCCGTAAATTGTGAAAGAGTTTTCACTATTGATGAGAATTATATAATAATAAAAAAAAAATATATGACGTTAATACATTTCCTGAATGACAAACAAAATCGACGATCTTTGTTGTGAAATTTTCTAAAACAGCTGTGAAACAGTATTGTTTGAGAGCGCTTCTCGCCGAGTATAAATATACCCATCAGATCTGTTTGCAATCCCCATTACTAAGCAGTCGTTTGCTACACGGTATCACAAGCATTACAATCCGAAGATGAAGTCTGTCATTGCGTTAGCTGTTTTTGCTGCTGTTGCTTTATGTAAGTATGTTTAGATAATGTTTAGATGAAGGAAATTATGATGAAGGTTTTAATAAGGATTTTTTTTTTTTTTTTTTTTTTATTTATTTCTTGCAAATTTAAACATTACAGTCCTACTAGGTAAACTCACGTACCTGTGATGTAGGTGCTGAGAGTCGTTAAGTATGATAGATAATAAAGAATACATTAAGTAAAAATATTACAAAAAAATCTTTTGTAAAAATATTACAAACAAAAATTAGAACAGTACATAATTAGAGTGGAGTAAAAATATTATATGACAAATAAGACCAGTACATAATTAGAGTGAATTAAAATATTATGTAAAAATAACAAAAGCAACATGAATAAGATATAAAATAAAACAAGATATAAAGATATATAGAATTAAGTGCAACTATCATTAGCTTTTTTACTGTTTTAAATATTTACTTTGAAAGACGGTTTAACGTGCATCAAATGTAACATGAAAAACGGAAATAATATAGTAATGTACAAATTCGTTTGCTTTCGTCGTTTGCTTTTGTGGGGTTCCACTTCCAAGAGCGGGAGAGGGATCCATAGGCTTTCACGCCTTCTGAGCTTCATCATCGAGGCTAAATCTGGCTGATAAGTCCTAATAAGGACAAAACAGCTGTCACAGATTGCCGACGATGATGGCTCAAACGCGTGAAAGCAAACGAATTTGTGCATTTCTATATTTTTTCCGTTTTTCATGTTACATTTGATGCACGTTAATCCGTCTTGCATATTAATTTTTCGTCAATGCATTTGGCTTATCCTTTTATTAAATGCCTTTTGTGCCCAGCGCTCAGCGGGCTAAGGTAATTATGCTGTACTAGTTATAGCGAGTTTTCTATCGTCGTTTGCTTTTGTGGGGTTCCACTTCCAAAAGCGGGAGAGGGATCCATAGGCTTTCACGCCTTCTGAGCTTCATCATCGAGGCTAAATCTGGCTGATAAGTCCTAATAAGGACAAAACAGCTGTCACAGATTGCCGACGATGATGGCTCAAACGCGTGAAAGCAAACGAATTTGTGCATTTCTATGTTTTTTCCGTTACTCATGTTACATTTGATGCACGTTAATTCGTCTTGCATATTAATTTTTCGTCAATGCAATTGGCTTATCCTTTTATTAAATGCCTTTTGTGCCCAGCGCTCAGCGGGCTAAGGTAATTATGCTGTACTAGTTGTAGCAATTTTTCTATCGTCGTTTGCTTTTGTGAGGGTCCCACTTCCGAGAGCGGGAGAGGGATCCATAGGCTTTCACGCCTTCTGAGCTTCATCATCGAGGCTAAATCTGACTTCTGAGTCTTAATAAGGACTAAACAGCTGTCCCAGATTGCCGTCGATAATGGCTCAAAAGCGTGAAAGCAAACGAATTTGTGCATTTCTATATTTTTTCCGTTTTTTAATATTTACTTTAAATTGAGTAGATTATTGATAGAATGATTCGAAACCTACCGACAATGTGATGTATTTTATTTTCATCTGATGATTATTCCCGAAGAAACAATCGATTCACAATGTTATTTAACTAAAATCATCTTTAACTTTTCTACTTTTCCCACTTAGAAACTATTATCCAAATCGGCCTTGTAGTTTCGGAGTAAAAATATGAAAAGGATGTTTTTTTTTTTTTGAGAAAGATGCTTTCAATTGATGATTATTAAGAACACAGCCTATTTTCAATTACGAAAGCATCGTCCTCTTTCATGGAGAAATGATGGCTTTTCGTGACAATCTCTGGAGGACCTTTCTTGGAAATCTCTTAGAGAAGTTGGACTTCACTTGTGTCCTCTGATTATATGCCACTCTTCATCAAACTCGACTGTGTCGTTTAATTGAAAATGTAGAGCACAACTGGACTAAGGTTCAAAAACGATAAATTAACTGGACTCTCAGAAATATTCCCATATTATAAGAAGGAATCAAAGAAAGAAGTAATTAAGCTTTTTCTAACTATTTTTACATGTTTGATTACATGTACAATAAGGATCGCATTCGGAAAATGGATAACCTTTTAAGATATATTAATGTATAGTCAAAAGTACTAACTATGTTGTTGAAGTCTATTGGAACTTTGGAAAAATTGCAAAGAATTCATAGATTAGATTATTATTAAGCAGTTTTTCAAAATTCCAACAATGCTATCGATTATATTTGTATATATAATAACTATATTAAGTTCGAGCTTTATTTGGTTTGGAATTAAAGGTGTTAAAATATTTAACGTGTGCACATTTTTGTTGCAAATTAAACAGACGGAAAACACATGACTAGGTTTAAAACACTTACTTACATATTAAAAATACAACCGGTTTCACTCTAAGTTCAAGTGATAATAACTAACAGAGATAAGGACTTTAAATACAGCTACCTGGCAAAGTTGAGACCCCAATGTGCACTGGAACGAAGCCTGTCGGGTAGGATAGCAACTCATAGCCGTCACTTCCTTGTTGGCCGGAAATGAGGATGTCTTTGTCTGCTATTAAATGTAATTAAAGGAAATTAAATAAAATGGAATTAAAGGTATTGACCAAATAACTTATTAAAATTTCTAAATTTCTTGAGAATTTTATCATCCGAGTAAAGTTACGGCAAAATTGAGGGTATTTAGCATTTATAAGGTAGGGTTCTAAAGTTTACGTTAGTCTCCATAAAGTAAATAATTTAAGAAATTGTTAAACTTCCTTAATCATTTAAAACCTCATACTTATATCTTTCTTTATTTCTCAGCTGTCCAAGTAAGTAAAACAACTTAAACAAAGATATTGAACTTATAATTTTTAAAATCCAAGTATAGTTATTTAGAAAACAGTATCATTTCTTTACAAACTTTTTGATTTTATGACTATTTCACTTTTCTATAATATCTAAACTACAGTTTTTTTTGTTTTTTTTTGTTTTTTTTTGCTTTTTTATTATTAATTTTTTTATTGATAAGTTTCATTACTATTAGAAGGTGTAAAATATAAAACAATTACTGCACTTTAACGGAATCTAAATATTTTTGGTTTAAAGGACTTTTAAATTCAAGTCTTTTATTTGAGATTATTATCTTTCATTAACAATTAACAATTCATAAAAACAAGCAATCTAGAAAAGAAATCTCAATATTCAATGTCATAGAATAAGTTTCCATGTTTAGTAAGGATCAGTCTAGCTTTCAGAAATTTGATTAATCACAAGAAACGAAATTAGATTTTATTATTCTAAAATAAATTATATTTTCATTTTCATGTTTGTCTTGACGTTTTTATTCTTTATTTAAACGATATTACTTTACTACAAATTTATTTCTACGATATTTATTTCTAACAAAACAAAACTGCGACTGCGTATTTTCTGAAATCGTATATTTAATATATATATAATAAATATAATATTTTATAGGGAGTAACTTTAGATTTTGAGTTTATTACATGAAACTGTTCACCAAAAATAAAGAATAATTTTGTTGTTGTGATATAGTTAACTGATGTAATAAATTAATTAATTTCATACTTTAGAAGTTACATCAAAGTTTCTTTATATAATTTTCTATAGATGAATAATAAGTGAAACAATTAAGAAAAATGTTTATTTCAATTTCATAAACGAAAAATCCAACTAATTAATCTTTTCTCACTTTTCAATTGGATAACAAAAAATAGGGGACAATGGTAAGCCATTTACATCTATTTTTATAAAAGAGATAACATCAAGTTTTCTACTACTATAAATTATTCAGTATTATATATTAAATTCTATCTAAATTCTTCCAGTATAAATTGAAAATTTTATCTTACATATTTTACTTATTCTTCTTATTAAATATGAGATCATTATTTTGTTTTTGTGGATGTCTTCATCATTCCTCAATTTCTTTCTATGATTATTTTAGGCATTTTTATTATTAATTTTCTTACTTATCAAGTCATGCTATATTAACCAAAGTCTATTATAAAATAAATGTAAATCTTCTTATGCTCCGTATATAATCTAAATATAATCAATTCTTTAATGAATATCATTAAATTGAATATGAAGGAATATGTTTATTAGTCCAGGCAACAAAGGAAAAATAGCGGAAATAATTCGTGTAAAAGCCAATTTTGGCAATATTGTAGGGAAAGGTGTTCTGAACAACATTTTAAAAGTACTGATGGGTGGGGGTGGAGCTAAGGGGTGGGTGGGGGTTTAAAGGTCCCTTTTTTCACTTTTTCGTGAATAACTCGAAAACTGCGGTCTATAGCAAAACAATGTCCATTTACTAAATTAATCTACAAACAATTCTCTACAAAAAAGATCCTATACACTTTTTCGCTGGGATGTATACTTAAGGAGATATGGAGGGGGGGAAATGGACAATTTGGAAAAAATGTTTGTTTTGTTGTTAAAAATGGCACGTATATTCCTAATATGAAATTCACATTAATTGTCGAATTCCTAATTATCTTCGAAATCGAAACTATCGTCATCGTCGACATCGATGTCGACATCGTCTTCGATGGGGGCTCCGTTAGTGCAGGAGACTAAGCATACGCCGCAGACGCTGGAGCAGACAATGAAAACAAAACAGTATTTGACAACGATATGTAAATAGATAAATCTGTAGGTACACTCTTAACGAGTGCTGCTTCGAAGCTCCTCTGGTAGGAGGAAGAGTGGCCATATCAGATTTCGGCTTCGTCGATAATGTTGAGGGATCAGTGAAAATGTCTGAGATTTGTTGTGTCAGGTCAGGTTTAGCTGTGAACAGCTTAGCAATTCCCACTTTGCTCTTCCCATGGATCGCCGAGGTGGTGTCGCATCCGGAGAAGCTGTGGAGAAGTTGTGGCACTAAAAACAATTTGGTCTCCACCTTCCCACGGCCTGGCTTCATAAAGAACACGTTGGTAGATGGTGGAGCCAATCCTATGAGGAGAACTGTCAAGTCCACATCCTCCCCAACTATTGCAACAGTTGGATGTACAGCAGCTTTATCCAATCCACACCTTGCAATAGTGCCATCAGCATCATGCAGCAGCAGTTGCAACAGTTGTTTCAATCCCTGCTGCTGTCATTTTCTCGGTGAGGAAATGGATCAGTCTTGTTTTGTTCCTTTCATTGGCGAAAAACTGCGAAAAACATTTATTGAATTTTAGGAATTTAATGCATCGATGAACATAACATAACATAGTACGGGAGGTACTTTTAAATCAAAGTCCCTTACACTGCGGCCTCAAAAGGCCTATTGTGTATCCCAATGTCATTTAAATCTGCTTAAGTCCTAAGATTTTACCAATCTATAGTGTTTTATGCAGGGGTAGTGACAAATAGCTTCAAGGACTGGGAAAACTCATTCCTAGCATATTGTGTGTGGTGCTTGCAAGCGCCTCACACTCACAAAGGATGTGTAGTGCTGTTTCATCTGCATGTCCACATCTTCTCCAAGTAGGATTTGAAACTATCTTTATATTAAAAGGGTGTTTCATTAGATGGCAGTGACCTGTAAAAAGTCCTGTCAGTATTCTAGTCTGGTTCTTATTTAGTTTAATAAGTTCCAAGGCTCTTTTTCTTAAAGGCTCATTAATAAAGATATTTGAGTGTTTGTGTCCTGGAAGATAATCCCAATAGATCCTTTGCTGATTCCTTACCCAGTCTCGAATGGCAGTTTTAGTGGTTTCAGCAGGGATTCCACGAACTGGTTCTGAACCAAAAAAATAAGGTTTCAGCTCCTTTTTTTGTTAGTTTATTCGCTAGCTCGTTACCTTTAATCCCTTTGTGTCCTGGTACCCGTACTAGTTTTACTCAGTTATGTTCTGCAAGACTATTAAAGGCTTCTACACACAGAACGCGATATATCGCAGCGTCCTGCGATCTCGGATCGCATCGGGAAGGCGATCGCGTTGTATTCACAGTGTTACATTATGTCTTTCACACAGACGCGGGGCGATCGCTGGCCGCTGACCTTGAACGCAAAGACACGCGATCTGGTTGTCACAGATTACAGAATATCGCGTGATCGCCTTCCAACAATGACTGATCAAATAGAAATTTTGATAGAAAATGTGCATAAATACAAATATTTGTTTGATACTTCACATGAACATTATAAAAATGTTTTAAAAAAAGGAGAAAAGCAATTAATTATGTGATTAATTTGTGTAATTAAACAAAAAATTATGTTAAAAAACAAAGATAAGAGTTCTGTTTTCTGGATGGCAAATTTAGAAATGTTATTATTTAATAAAACTCGAATTAATTTTTTTGGATTTTAGAATTTTTTTTTTCTTTTTGAAACAAGAAAAGAAGTATTCTATTTAGTCATTATTATTATTCTATTGCTGAAATGTAGAAATATTATTGAGTACAACGAAAAATGATATTTCTTAATTAATTATTTAATATTGAATACTGTAAATATAGATGTTTAAAAGATCAGAATAGTATAAGTTAATCTTATAAAAATGTTTATGTTATAATATTTACATTAATCCAGTAGATATTTATCATATTTATTAAATAACAATGTATGTATGGTAATATAACAAATTATTTTAACATGTATATTATCTGTAATAACTTAAAATCGAGATATTAAAATCGATAACTCAACAGACCGATCACTTTAGTATTTTCGAAATTGTAAACTTATTAAAATTAAAATGAAATAAAATAAAATATAAAAAGTTTTTGTACTTAAACATTATATTTATGTGTAATTAATTAGTTGCAACATCGCAGACTACCGCAATGATCGCTGGACGCTGCGATATATCGCGTTCTGTGTGTGGAAGCCTTAAGGGTTTGTTTACATTCCCATACTAGTTTACAGTTAGTATTGGGAGAGTTCAGGGCTTTAAGAGCTGCCTGACTATCAGTGAATATATAAATGTTTCTATTTTTAAAGTTACGATTTATATTTTCATAAGGACATTGTAAAACCGCATATGTTTCAGATTGAAATACTGTTGAGTAAATTATTAAGCTGAGGTTAATGTCTTTCCTTGGTTTCATCCCTCGAATTCCAGCTCCTGTTTTCGCACTTTGTTTAGATCCATCTGTGAACCAGATAATTTCATTGACATCAGTGGGTTTTTATCATTATTCCATTCTTCTTGGATAGGAATGATAAGGCGAATAAGTTTTGTAAATGAAATTCTAGGTGTCATTTTATCGGAATTCATTTGTAGAAATGGTTCTTTAGAAATGTCTCTAGTTAAAGCTGCATGTCCCACATTACAATAATGTGGTTCCACAGATTATAAATTTTTAATCTATGTATGGTCGCTCTTGCCTCTGCTTCAAGTGCAAAGTGAAGAGAGGGTAGATCAAGAAGGACCTCATTGCCCCAGTAATGTCCATACATGCTAGCCTTTGTAAGGAGTTCAATTTGCTCCTGGTTGTTACCAGTTTGTCTTTAGTCCATCAGAATAAGGCTGCATACAATATAATGGGTTTAATAATCATTGCGTAGATCCAAAAGACTACACTAGGTTTTAATCCCCATGTTTTTCCAATAGCATTTCTACATGAACAAAAGGCAATGTATGCTTTATTGATAGTTTTGTTAACATGAGAATTCCAAATTAGTTTTGAATCTAATGTAATACCTAGATATTTAGCTTCCTTTGATAATTTGATATTCTTGCTATATAAAACAGGGTCTTTAAGGGCCATTAAATTTCTTTTCTTAGTAAAAGGAACAAGAACTGTTTTATTGGGATTAATGGATAATTTAATATTATCAGACCAATTTTCAATAATACTTAGTGCATTTTGCATCACATCCGAAAAACGTTAGGGAATTTTCCACTTACAATGATCACAATATCGTCTGCAAATCCCTGAGTATAAAGCCCTTCCTTTATTAGTTCCCCAATAAGTTCATCAACCACCAGACTCCACAAGAGAGGTGAAAGAACCCCTCCCTGCAGTCTCCGAAACTTGTAAGGTATCTTCATAAATGGATGTATGAATAGTTCTGCTTTTCATTATAGAAGTTATCCATCCACAAGTGGTTGAATCAATACCATGTTTTTGGGCACCCCTATCTATAGAAATGAAGGATGTATTATCAAAGACTCCTTTAATATCAAGAAAAGCTGCAAGGGCTATTTCATTATTTTCAAGTGTGGTTTCAATTATAGAGAAAAGGCTATGAAGAGCCGCCTCAGTTGATTTTCCAACTTGGTAAGCATATTGGTTTGGATGTTTTGGAAAAATCCTATGTACACCTTCCCTAATATGTTTATCAATTAGCTTTTCCATAGTTTTCAGAAGAAAAGATGTTAAGCTAATTGGTCTAAAAGCTTTGGCATCGACATAAGATGGTCGCTCTGGCTTAGGAATAAAAACAACCTTGATATGATATGGAATAACCACTGATATGGAATATATCCTAGTGCTAGGCTTGCTCTAAATATATTACAGAGAGGAGTAGCAAGAAAGCTTATTCCTTTTTGTAAGAGGGCTAGAAAGATTTGATCTAATCCAGCTGTTTTAAAAGGTTTGAAGGTTGACAATGCCCATTCTATCTTTGACCGATCAACGGCCAGAAGCGCAGTCTGAAAATTTTCCTTGGGTGCTCTAATATCTATAGACAAATCAAGTCTGAAGGATTACGAATATATTGAATTCTAGGAATTTAATGCATCGATGAAAGTGTCTCCTCTAAAACTCAAAGGTTTAAGTCTAAAATTGTGAATATTTTTTTATAATGTTATTCCTTATGTAAACATTATATTCCTTAATATACATATGAGCTATTTGAGTTAAATATGAGCAACAGTTTAAAATAGAAATAATATATAGTATCTGGAAGATCGTGCTTTGCTCTGTAAAAATGAAACGAAAATGAAGTAAGAACACTGTAGACAATCACATGGTTATACCCCCCCCCCTTTCCGGGAAATGGACAGGTCCGCAGTCCATGCAACGTAAAAAGAAAAAAGTTTTTAAAAATCATTATTTTATTACACGTAAAATTATTATTTTATTAGATGTAAAATTATTATTTTATTACATGTAAAATTATTATTTTATTACATGTAAAATTATCATTTAATTACACGTAAAAACGCACAGAACCCGAAATTCTTAAGAATAAGTTAAAAAGAAAATAAAGGAAGAACACTGTTGATAAAAACCTGGTAGCCA
>JAFIDM010009631.1:294432514-294452509 GCA_023159025.1 Thereuonema tuberculata
TGGCTACCAGGTTTTTATCAACAGTGTTCTTCCTTTATTTTCTTTTTCATTTATTCTTAATAATTTCGTGTTCTGTGCGTTTTTACGTGTACCGTAATAAAATAATAATTTTACATGTAATAAAATAATAATTTTATATTTAATAAAATAATAATTTTACGTGTAATAAAATAATGATTTTTAAAACTTTTTTCTTTTTACATTGCATGTATCCACTGCGGACCTGTCCATTTCCCGGAAAGGGGGAGGGGGTTAATAACCATGTGATTGTCTACAGTGTTCTTACTTCATTTTCGTTTCATTTTTACAGAGCAAAGCACGATCTTCCAGATACTATTTATTATTTCTATTTTAAACTGTTGCTCAAATTTAATTCAAACAGCTCATATGTATATTAAGGAATATAATGTTTACATAAGGAATAACCGTATAAAAAAATAATCACAATTTTTGACTTAAATCTTTGAGTTTTAGAGGAAACACTTTCATCGATGCATTAAATTCCTAGAATTCAATATATTCGTAATCCTTCAGACTTGATTTGTCTATAGATATTAGAGCACCCAAGGAATATTTTCAGACTGCGCTTCTGGCCGTTGATCGGTCAAAGATAGAATGGGCATTGTCAACCTTCAAACCTTTTAAAACAGCTGGATTAGATCAAATCTTTCTAGCCCTCATACAAAAAGGAATAAGCTTTCTTGCTACACCTCTCTTTAATATATTTAGAGCAAGACTAGCACTAGGATATATTCCATATCAGTGGAGACAATTCAAGGTTGTTTTTATTCCTAAGCCAGAGCGACCATCTTATGTCGATGCCAAAGCTTTTAGACCAATTAGCTTAACATCTTTTCTTTTGAAAACTATGGAAAAGCTAATTGATAGACATATTAGGAAAGGTGTACGTAGGATTTTTCCAAAACATTCAAACCAATACACTTACCAAGATGGAAAATCAACTGAGGCGGCTCTTCATAGCCTTGTCTCTATTATTGAAACCACACTTGAAAATAATGAAATAGCCCTTGCAGCTTTTCTTGATATTGAAGGAGTCTTTGATAATACATCCTTCATTTCTACAGATAGGGCTGCCTAAAAACATGGTTTTGATTCGACCACTTGTGGATGGATAAATTCTATGTTGAAAAGCAGAACTATTCATACATCCATTTATGAAGATACCCTTACAAGTTTCGGTAATTAAAATATCTAATAGGTCTTTTAAGGAAAAAAAAGGGTGAAAAGGAATTTTGTCAGAATTTCTGTTAATACGCAGGGAGGGGTTCTTTCACCTCTCTTGTGGAGTCTGGTGATTGATGAACTTATTGGGGAACTAATGAAGGAAGGGCTTTATACTCAGGGATTTCCAGACGACATTGTGATCATTGTAAGTGGAAAATTCCCTTGTAACTTGTAAGTATTGTTGAAAATTGGTGTGATAATATGAAATTACCCATTCATCCCAATAAAACAATTCTTGTTCCTTTTACTAAGAAAAGGAATTTAATGGCCCTTAAAGAACCCATTTTATATATCAAGAATATCAATTTATCCAAGGAAGCTAAATATCTAGGTATTACATTAGATTCAAAACTAATTTGAAATTCTAATGTAATAAAACTATCAATAAAGCATTCATTGCCTTTTGGTCATGTAGAAATGATATTGGAAAAACATGGGGATTAAAACCTAGTGTAGTCTTTTGGATCTACGCAATGGTTATTAAACCCATTATATTGTATGCAGCCTTATTCTGATGGACTAAAGGCAAACTGTTAAAAACTAGGAACAAATTGAACACCTTACAAAGGCTAGCATGTACGGGCATTGCTGATGCAATGAGGACAACCTCTACTGCCAGTATGGAGGTCCTTCTTGATTTACCCCCTCTTCACTTGGCACCTGAAGCAGAGGCAAGAGCGACCACACATAGATTAAAAATTTACAATCTGTGGAAGCACATTATTGTAATGAGGGACATGCAGCTTTAGCTAGGGACATTTCTAAAGATCCATTTCTACAAATGAATTCCGATAAAATGACACCTAGAATTTCATTTACAAAACTTTTTCGCATTATCATTCCTAGCCAAGAAGAATGGAATAATGACAAAAAACCCACCGATGTCAATGAAATTATCTGGTTCACAGATGGATAACAGGAGCTGGGAAAACAGGAGCTGGAATTCGAGGGATGAAACTAAGGAAAGACATTAGCCTCAGCCTAGGAATCTACTCAACAGTATTCCAAGCTGAAACATATGCCATTCTACAATGGCTTATGAAAATATAAATCGTAACTTTAAAAATAGGAACATTTATATATTCACTGATAGTCAGGCAGCTCTCAAAGCCCTGAACTCTCCCAATACTAACTGTAAACTAGTATGGGAATGTAAATAAACCCTTACTAGTCTTGTAGAACATAACTGGGTAAAACTAGTATGGCTACCCGGACACAAAGGGATAGAAGGTAACGAGCTAGTGGATAAACTAACAAAAAAAGGAGCTGAAACCTTATTTTTTTGGTCCAGAACTTTTTTTGGTTTTAGCAGGTCGTGGAATCCCTGCTGAAACCACTAAAACTGTCGTTCGAGACTGGGTAAGGAATCAGCAAAAGATCTATTGGGATAATCTTCCAGGACAGAAACACTCTTTATTAATGAGCCTTTAAGAAAAAGAGCCTTGGAACTTATTAAACTAAATAAGAACCAGACTAGAATACTGACAGGACTTTTCACAGGTCACTGCCATCACTAATGAAACACCTTTTTAATATAAAGATAGTTTCACATCCTACTTGCAGAAGATGTGAACAAGCTGATGAAACAGCACTACATATCTTTTGTGAGTGTGAGGCGCTTGCAAGCACCAGAGACAATATGCTAGGAATGGCTTTCCCACTCCTTCAAGCTATTTGTCACTACCCCTGCATAAAACACTATAGATAGGTAAAATCTTAGGTCTTATGCAGATTTAAATGACATTGGGATACACAATAGACCTTTTGAGGCCGCAGTGTAAGGGACTTTAATTTAAAAGTACCTCACGTACCATGTTATATTATGTTCATCGATGCATTAAATTCCTAAAATTCAATAAATTCGTAATCCTTCAGACTTGATATCTCTGTAGATATTACTAATTATTTCCTATTTGCATGCTGAAGAGAAGTAGTGGTTCTCTTCATTTCCAAATTTAAAAACAATAGTAAATCTTAGAGAGAGAAAATCACAAACGGACAACAAATATGCCTTCGCACATTGAGCTAACATCAACGGGAATTCCGAACAGCTGTTTCATCCTTATTAGGAATTATCAGCAGAATATATCCTTGATGTTTGGCTCAGTTGCGCGAAAGCTTTATCTAAAAGCATGCTCAATCCCGGGAATGGGCCACCGAGATAAAAAACATTCAAATAAAAACTAATCCTGTGTAATCCACAGTATTAAAACCTTGTCCTTTCACTGAAAGGCACTAAGGAATTTAATTACAGACAAGAAACATCAAAAGTTCAATGAAAAGCAAATTTAACGTCCGTAATTGTTCAAAAATAGAGAGAGAAAATCAAAAAATAATGATCTCATATTTAAGAAGAATAAGTAGAGTATGTAAGATAAAATTTTCAACTTATACTGGAAGAATTTAAGCTATGATATTGAATAATTTATAGTAGTAGAAAACTTCATGTTGTCTCTTTTATAAAAATAAATGTAAATGGCTTACCATTGTCCCCTATTTTTTTGTTATCCAATTGAAAAGTAAGAAAAGATTAATTAGTTGTTTTCGTTTTCAATTTTCGTTTATGAAATTGAAATAAACATTTTTGTTAATTGTTTCACTTATTATTCATCTATGAAAAATTATATAAGGAAACTTTGTTGTAACTTCTAAAGTATGAAGTTAGTTAATTTATTACATCAGTTAACTATATCACAACAACAAAATTATTCTTTATTTTTGGTGAACAGTTTCATGTAATAAACTCAAAATCTGAAGTTACTCCCTATAAAATATTATATTCATTATATATAAATATTAAATATACGATTGCAGAAAATATGCAGTTTCAGTTTTGTTTTATTAGAAATAAATATCGTAGAAATAAATTTTTAGTAAAGCAATATCTTTTACATAAAGAATAAAAACATCAAGACAAATATGAAAATGAAAATATAATTTATTTTAGAATAATAAAATCTAATTTCGTTTATTGTGATTAATAAAATTTCTGAAAGCTAGACTGATCCTTACTAATCATGGAAACTTATTCTATGACATTGAATATTGAGATTTCTTTTCTAGATTGCTTGTTTTTATGAATTGCTAATTGTTAATGAAAGATAATAATCTCAAATAAAAGACTTAAATTTCAAGTCCTTTAAACCAAAAATTTTCAGATTCCGTTGAAGTGCAGTAATTGTTTTATATTTTACACTGCTAATAGTAATGAAACTTATCAATAAAAAAATTAATAATAAAAAAGCAAAAAAACAAAACAAAACTGTAGTCTAGATATTATAGAAAAGTGAAATAGTCGTAAAATCAAAAAGTTTGTAAAGAAATGATACTGTTTTCTAAATAACTATACTTGGATTTTAAAAATTATAAGTTCAATATCTTTGTTTAAGTTGTTTTACTTACTTGGACAGCTGAAAAATAAAGAAAGATATAAGAATGATGTTTTAAATAATTAAGGAAGTTTAATAATTTCTTAAATTATTTACTTTCTGGAGATTAACGTAAATTTTAGAACCCTATCTTAAAATGCTAAATACCTTCAAATTTTGCCGTAATTTTACTCTGATGATGAAATTCTCAAGAAATTTAGAAATTTAATAAATTGTTGGGGTCAATATATTAAATTGCCTTAATAATTCCATTTAATTTATTTCCCTTTAATTACATTTAATAGCAGACAAAGACATCCTCATTTCCGGCCAACAAGGAAGTGACGGCTATGAGTTGCTATCCTACCCGACAGGCTTCGTTCCAGTGCAGATTGGGATCTCAACTTTGCCAGGTAGCTGTATTTAAAGTCCTTATCTCTGTTATATTATCACTTGAAAATGCTCTGAATAGAGTGAAACCGGTTATATTTTTAATGTATGAGTAAGTGTTTTAAACCTAGTCATGTATTTTTCGTCTGTTTAATTTGCAACAAAAATGTGCACACGTTAAATATTTTAACACCTTTAATTCCAAACCAAATAAAGCTTGAACTTAATATAGTTATTATACATACAAATATAATCGATAGCATTGTTGGAATTTTGAAAAACTGCTTAAAAATAATCTGATCTATAACATGGATAGAACAAAGAAAATTTTAACGTACCTGTTGTAAATTAATCAATAAACCAAAAAGGCACCAAAGTAAATAAAAGATTTCGCCTCTGATCTATCAACAGTGGAAGTGTGGATCGGCCGTTTCGTTCTATTTATGGACTCATCAGCCACACAAATCCTCTGTCGAAAGCTCAGATTGCGAAACCAGATCGTTAAAATTTCCTTTGTGCCTGACGGATGCGCAGGCCAGGAATTAGAGATTTTTCCTTTGTTTTGATTTTTTATTTTTGCTGTTGTTTTATTGGGAACTCACAGGCCGGTATGTCGGTGAATTTCCTTACTTGGTTTCGCGATCTGAGCTTTCGATAGAAGGTTTGTGTGCCTAATGAGTCCACAAAAAGAACGAAACGGCCGCCCCACACTCCCACTGTTGATAGCTCAGAGGCGAAATCTTTTGTTTACTTTGGTGGCTTTTTGGTTTGTTGATTAACATGGATAGTACTTTTGACTATACATTAATACATCTTCAAAGGTTATCCATTTTCCGAATGCGATCCTTATTGTACATGTAATAAAAACATGTAAAGATAGTTACAAAAAGCTTAATTACTTCTTTCTTTGATTCCTTCTTATAATATGGGAATATTTCTGAGAGTCCAGTTAATTTATCGTTTTTGAACCTTGGTCCCGTTGTGCTCTACATTTTCAATTAAACGACAAGGGTTTGATGAAGAGTGGCATATAATCAGAGGACACAAGTGAAGTCCAACTTCTTTAAGAGATTTCCAAGAAAGGTCCTCCAGAGATTGTCACGAAAAGCCATCATTTCTCCATGAAAGAGGACGATGCTTTCGTAATTGAAAATAGGCTGTGTTCTTAATAATCATCAATTGAAAGCATCTTTCTCAAAAAAAAAACCATTCTTTTCATATTTTTACTCCGAAACTACAAGGCCGATTTGGATAATAGTTTGTAAATGGGAAAAGTAGAAAAGTTAAAGATGATTTTAGTTAAATAAGATTGTAAATCGATTGTTTCTTCGGGAATAATCATCAGATGAAAATAAAATACTTCACATTGTCGGTAGGTTTCGAATCAATCTATCTATAATGTACTCAATTTAAAGTAAATATTTAAAACAGTAAAACAGCTAATGATAGTTGCACTTAATTCCTTATTAAAACCTTCATCATAATTTCCTTCATCTAAACATTATCTGAACATACTTACATAAAGCAACAGCAGCAAAAACAGCTAACAGAATGACAGACTTCATCTTCGGATTCTAATGCTTGTGATACCGTGTAGCAAACGACTGCTTAGTAATGGGGATTGCAAACAGATCTGATGGGTATATTTATACTCGGCGAGGAGCGCCCTCAAACAATACTGTTTAACAGGTGTTTTAGAAAATTTCACAACAAAGATCGTCGATTTTGTTTGTCAATTGGTCAGGAAATGTATTAACGTCATACATATTTTTTTATTATTATATAATTCTCATCAATAGTGAAAACTCTTTCACAATTTACGGAAACGACCTGTGCTAATGATACTTTACTTGAAGAAAACATGTTCCAGTCTACATTTGTAACGCAAGCAAAAATTCAGTTTAATTATTGGTGTAAATAAGCTTTTTTTTCCTATTTACAAAGAACTGAAAACAACAGATGGCGTCCTTATTTGAAAGTTCCTATTATCAATGCTGCTATTGATTTAAAGATATGCTTCTTCTGATGTTTTCATACCTGATTGTAAAAAAAAAAAAAAGAAAACAGATGAAAACATATACTGCCACCACAAAAATTGCACAAATTCTTTCTGTTAGCTTTACATTTCCAGGGAAACGAAATCGCAGTGGCTCTGAGATTAGCTATCTCGGGAAGTTGTAAGAAAAAAGCAATTTTTTTTTTCACATCCATCAAATGTCAATCTTAATTCAGGTTGAAAACTAATTAATCATGAATTGTTCTCAACTGTTCTAAATCTGTATGAAAATTGATTTTGTTTAAATCATTAAGTATTTTATTTCTAATTCTTTATCATGTCGTGGATGTAAAAGTGTTTTAAAACGTTTTATAAAGGAATCTAATGCTATGAATAAGAAGACCCTCCTCTGTTAGGAATTTAGTGAATTTTTGTATTTTATTTCCTTTCGGTATTTTGTGAGTGATAGTAACTTTCTTTGTTGCTTTACATTTTTAGTACGACTACAGGTTGCTCAACAGGTAATTTCAGCTCATGTGAAATAATGATCAGCACTATCTTGGAGTCTCATTAGGCAGAAAAATATGTTTGTGCACTGTGTGTTTTATTTCTAAAAATTTCCTGTTTTTCACTTATCCTTTTTAAACTTATCTACTTTAAACGTATTAAATCTACATTTAAACTTAAAAATAATATAATTATTGAATTATTATATTTGTATGTATTATATTATATGTTCTATTAATATGTAATTATAATACATTATAATTATTAAAAAATAATATAATTATATAATTGTAAAATTACCTAAACTTTAAATTTAATGTGGATTAAAGTAAGCTTGAACTGATGATACAACCCTACTTTGCAACCCTAGTTGCATTTACCAGGCTCTAAGTAATCCTCTATTCTAATTCATTCTGTTATCTTTTATTACGATATTTTTTCAAAAAATAAGAATTCTAGCAGCATTGAAAGTTTCAATTTTTGAACATCCCCAGAAAAACTTGTTGCAATGTGTTATCTTTCTTTATCAAGAATACCTCAAAAGATTTGAACCACTCCTGTATCTTTATATATGATTTTTAAACCTTATAAGATGAGAGATGATGCCTTGAAACAGATTTGTTCTGTTAAGGATAATAAACTCCTTATTGATTGTGATCAAAGTTGTTTCCGGTAGCGAAGTGGTAAGGCACTTGACTACTGGCTGGAGGTCGGGAATTTATGCATTCTGAATACTACTCCTGATGGGGCCTGAGGTCCACCCAGCCCTCAGGAGAATGAAGTTCTTACTCGATCTCAATTTAGTCCCGTTGCGTTGGTTAAGAACGGAGAAACTTCACTACCCACGATCCCAAGGGTCTTTTAAATGTAAATGTAAATTTAAATGTAGTGACTTTTAAATGTAATGAAAGGAATTCCAATTGGAGAATGGAGAATTAATTAGGATCTCTAGTTGAAATAAACATTTGTTCAAACAAGCTAACTTATCTTTTTATAAAAATAGTAATCGTATGCTCAATGTAAGTTTTCGTACACTACAAGCAACAAATAACAAAATAAAAATGAATAAGTAAAAATTAAGGACACAACGTTTGTGTATTTCTTCAAATAAAACTCAATCCCTTACATTAATTCAACTGACCAATAGCACTGCGGAAGAAAGTAAATTTACATAAATTAACCTATTTTTGTAAAATTACCTTTTTTTCTATATCAATGTGAAGCAAATATCCTGTTAGAAATTATTACTATTATTAAACAAGGTAGGGATAGCTATTAGTAAACCAATCGCAATGCTTCGCAACGTCTTCTGATATGTTTAAGAAAATAGAATTGATATTGCTTTAATTTCCTTATTATTACAAATGTAATGCTGCGAATGCAAAAGACGCAATTGTTGCGATTGTTGTGATTCTTGTGATTAATAATAATTTAATGAGATGTTAATAATACTTGTTCACAGATAGACGGACAAGCGGAATTACAAGTCTTCTGATACTTGTATCAGAAGACTAAAACCAATGACTTTTAAAAATTCAACTAACCAATAATGTAGTAGTGAAAGTAGATTAGATTAATTGAAAGTGGGTGGCATGACTGCCGAGCACGTCGACCTGAAAGGTCTTTTGTACTATCCCATGGAAAGAAGGACAGTCGGAGAGAAAGACTGAGAAAGGATTGAGTAAGAAATGCAGGGGAAAAGGGAGAACCCCAGGAAAACCAGCGCGGATCGCCACCATCAACGAAACCCACATGAGAACCGAACCCGGGACTCAGAGGTGAGAGGCCAGTCTCTTAGCGACATCGCCAACCGCACGGCCCAGTAGAAAGGAAATCTGCATAAATAAATATATTTTTTGCCTATCGAATGTGGATCAAATAATGAATATATTTTCTTTTTAAAAATC
This sequence comes from Thereuonema tuberculata, assembly GCA_023159025.1. Lineage (NCBI taxonomy): Eukaryota > Metazoa > Arthropoda > Chilopoda > Scutigeromorpha > Scutigeridae > Thereuonema > Thereuonema tuberculata. The sequence continues at coordinate 294,441,928 of JAFIDM010009631.1, forward strand.
ACACAGTAAAAATAATTATATTATTAAAAACAATCTTTTATATAAAATCAAACCAATAACATTTCTGTAAATAAAATTTTCTTCTTCAAAGAAAAACCAAAAATTAATATGTTTTTTTTCCCATTCCCTCCAATGATAAACTCAAAGGCGTGAATATTTATGTATGTGCATTATTTGATTTCTATTCTTATTAATATATTTTGCACATATCAATTTTTCCCCATTTACTTTATCATCAATTCCTGTCAAATATCTGTCTACATTCTTCACAGAATGCCTCTTTGTAATTAGATTTATATGAAATATAATATGACTCTATAGACATTCTTTTATATATAAATTTTATATTTAGCTAACACTATAGGTTTTGTTGAAGGCTATTCCTTTACACCAGGTTTCTCAACCTTTTTTTACCTATGGACCCCTTTTCCCCTTTTTTTTTTGGTGGACCCCCTCATAGCTAAAAAGTAAAGGGATTATATTAATAATGAACGAAATACTAAATGCTTTATTTTGAATGAAAACTAATTTAATGCAAATAAATTATTCTACAGTGGTAAATAATACATATTCTACACACTGGTAAATAATTCATAATGAACCATTTTAAAATAAGTGTGATTCAATGAGATCCCTGTGGACCCCGGTTGAGAACCCCTTCTTTACACCAACAATGTTTGGCAGTTGCGTAAGTAAATATGTCACAGGTTTCTCTTGCCTCTATATGCTGACTCAAGCGGCAATTCAAAACCCTGCCCGTCTGTCTATATATCTACAACCATTATTTCTACATTCTAAGCAAACATACAATTTGTTCATAAGAAGTAGTGATAACTTCTGTTGATGATATGGTAAAGTCAATTTATGATTTAATCTAAACGTTATCCTAATATTCGTCCTTCTAAAAATATTATTTAATTGATATTCCAGATACTTATGGAAAGGATTCATAATAAACGTTTTAATAAACGTATTTACCTTATTCGCAGGATTCTAAAAATATTCTTTCTATACATTTTGCTGTAATTTTTTTAATAACATTACTAGACGGCTTCCCGTTGCTTTGCATCTGAAGCTTCGCAATGTAACGGAAAAAAAAAAAAAAAACTTTTATTTATTCAAAAAAAAAACCAAAAAAAAAACTAACAAATTACATCAAATATTGCTGTTAATAATACAATTATTTTTACTGCTGATTTAAAAATATATATTAATATTTAATACTCGATAGGCAGGTAATACGTTTATTTATATAAATTTACCTTCTCTTACTACATTACAGGGTAGTTCCATTTTTATAGTGATGGGGTTTTAATAAAAGATGTAGTTTTTATTGGGCATTATTATAGAAAAAAATATTTGAAAGTTAAGCACTCAATGCATTGGAGGTGAAGAACTCCGACTGTTTTTTGGTTTTTTTTGTTTTTTTTTTTAAAAAACAGAAAAAAAGAAAAACTGAAGAATAACAGCAGAGGTTTTTAACAGGTTTTCTAACAACTGAAGCTTCGCAAATGTAACGACAAAAAAACAAAAACAAAAAAAAACAAACAAATTACATCAAATAAACTAAAAACTAAACTGAAAATAACTTCAATTTTAAATTATAAAGATGCAATACAATATTGGAATCCATTGGTAATAGTCTTAAATTTGTGCAGTTGAGTTGACCGTGCAACAATATACTCCAGTTGTCTGGCAACGCACATCCAACATTACATTGTTGCACAATTCAATTGTTGCGGACGTACGCATACAAGATGAATTTTGTTTAACAAAGTAGATTAGGATATCCATTCAGATGCAGACTTTTTTGGAATTTATGTAATTCGATTTCAAATAACTTCTCAGATGAATAATATTTAAAACTACGTATATTTTTATCACATTAAATTTATATAAAAAAAAAAAGCAGTGGCAGACTTACAATCTATGATTCTTATGGAATTACATGGCTCCTGTTTAGAGTTGTCTGGAAGCCATCTTGATTTTTTGGTTAGGCTAGATCTGATATCAGTTTTTTATTCAGTTTCATCTTCTCTTGTAAATTGAATATTATCAAGCTCGTTATTAAAGTTGTTTTCGATCAGTTCAAATTAAAAAAAAGATAAATTAAATTACCTTCTCCTATTACGTTATTGTTTAGTTGATTTTAAATAAGATGTTGCTGTCAATAATACAATTATTTTTATTGTGTGATTTAAAAAAATATATCATTATTTGATACTCGATACGCAGGAAATACGTTTATTTATACAAATTTACCTTCTCTTACTACAGGTTAGTTCACTTTTTTTATTTTTAAGTTATTTGAAAGTTAAGGCGTCAATGCATTGGAGGTGAAGAACTCCGGATGTTTTTGGGAATTTTTTTTTCAAAAAACAGAAAAAAAAAACAAAAAAAAAAAACAACTGAACAATAACAGCAGAGGTTAATTGAATGACTATCTTCAAGATTTCTTTTATTTAAAAAGTATATTTGTAAACTTTTGTATATGGAATTTATATTAGGAATTAAGATTTATTGAGCGTTATCGCAGATTTCTGATTAATCATGAACGAGTTGTTTATTGTGTGACGTCATAAAGATCATTATTTAATAAAGGGCTAAAATTTTACTTATTTTGCATTTTCACTAAAACTTAATCGTAAACGCTGAAATTTCAGCCTAAAGTCTTAGCTTTGTTTCAACAGCATTCCCGTTTTCAGGAGCATTTTTGTTTTGCAGGAAAGGAGAGTCAAAAAGTCACATTTTTTTATAAACAGATGGAAACTACTTGTATTCACACACACAGTTTCAACCCTGAGACTTGCCCTCCTTTTTTTCTAAAAATTTTCAATTTTTGGGAACTTGAAAAAAAATGACAGTTTTCAGAACTCAATATTTCAAGTGTAGGACGAGATAAAATTCTAAACAAATTTTTATCTCGTTCCCCCCCCGCCCCTAACCCTCTGAGATATTGAGCTCTGAAGAGTATCATTTTTTCAAAGTTCCAAATATTGAGAATTTTAAGAAAAAAAGAAGGGTAAGTCTCAGGGTTGAAACTTGGTGTGTGAGGACAAGTAGTTCCTATCTGTTTGTAAAAAAAAAAGTTGTGACTTGTTAACTCTCTTCCTGAAAAACTTCGCATTCTTTCTCCTTTCCTGAAAAATGGAATATTGTTGAAACAAAGACTTTAGGTTGAAATTTCACCCTTTAGGATTAAGATTTTGTGGAAATAACATATAAGCAAAATTGTAGCCCTTTAGTTTCTGAACAAATTGCTTTTTTCCCCATGCTGGTAGAGCCAATAGAGGCTGAGATATTTAGTTTTCCGTAAACCCTTAACATTGCAAAAACTGCACCGTCCTGTACAACAATTATGGCTTAAACACATAAACAAAAAAAAAAATTAAATGAAAATAATAGTCATTTTGAACTAGCAACATGATCAAAATGACTTTTAATTAGAGTCATTGGACAAAGAAAATCAGATTTCTTTAAAATAGTCGAGCAATCATTTTATTTTTTTATGGGGTCATTTCATAAGGATTGACCCTTGTGAAACTGTTAAAGTTAATGTATTTCGAGAATGGCATTTGGTGGCCAATCTCTTTAGTATTTTTTTTCATTAGTTTTTCAGTGAGCCCGATAGCAAAATGGTAAGGTGCTTGACCGAAGATTGTAAGAGGCGTGTTCAATCTTCGACCTCGGCGGATGTCAAGGATGTTTCCAGGCTAAACTCTGCTCCAGACGGGTCCTAGGGTCCACCCAGACCTCTGTAGAAAGGCTACCTGGTTTGTTTTCCCGAGGGTACAGGCATGCGAGCGGTAGGCTGACCTCATCTCACTTCAGTTGGTAGCAGTTCCTCCAGTGCCCCCATGAGCCATAGTGGATCCCGTGGGATGCACCCATCTTTTCTGTGAAATGACTTGCCATAATTAACGATGATACTCGCCAGCTAAATCAGTTCCGAAATCTGATTTATTTCCTAGAAATGATTGTAAATTACAATATTTCCGTTAGTTATTAGTCGTTACAAAAAAGAAACAAAAGAAAAAAGAATATTCTCTTATAAATATCATCAATTTATTATTTGCAATTGAAGCATTATTTTATTTTATGCTGTTAAAAAACAGCAGACAGTTTTAAATATGGTTTACTTTAAAAACCAGCTAATCATAATTGATAAATTCTTTTTCAATTGAAAATCCCTCTCAAAAATTAGCAACTTTTATGATGTTTATGCAGTCATTTTCAGAACATAATTGGATAGCTTTTTATTATTATTAGAACACTATAAATTGATAAACAAGTGTTTAACAAATAGCTAAAGGTTTCATTAAAAATTGAATTAAATAATTTTGGCTTATTTTTCCGAACACCGTCAGCTCAGACGGATATTGTTTATCTGTTGTACTTTTTCTGGGTCGAACCTGCCACAACATTTAATTGATAACCATTAATTAAGGAAAATGTTGGCGATAAAAGCCATTTGGAAATTGAATAAAAATAGGAATTTTAAAAAATATAGGTTATTATAGAAGTAATTTAAAAGAAATATCTGTAAATATTCAGACTTTGAAGTAATGACAGTAATGTTTGTCTCATTTGCAGACTGTGGATTTATCGTGTGTTCAGTCTGTAACTGTGATTTTATATTTTATATTTTTTTTAAGCATTATTTGTATAAAATGAAACATATGTGATGCTGTTATGTTTACTTGTAACAACCTTTTTTTTTTTTTAACCTCGATTTTATTTCCTTGAAATTCGAATTGGTTATAACTTATTACATTTTCAATATTAATATATTGAAAAATCTAAACCTCTGTATAATAAATGTGAAATCATTGCAGTTTTTAAAGTGAATTTTGATTTATAATTGTTTTAAAATCCAAATTTTTGAAAAGAAAAAAAAATTTCAGATTTTTTAAAAAACAATCTATAGACAATTTTTTAATATTAATCCAATAGTGTAAAGCGAGCAATTATTGTAAATTTTATCTTGAAAAAGGTCCTAAAGATTTTGATGAATCTATCGTTTTCAGTTGCGAGAAAGTGATTTAGTTAGGTCTCAATTTCGGAAAAACTAATTTAGGATGCAAATGATTGACCTGGGATCTGGGTACCGGATTATTATCTACAGTGTTCCTACTTTATTTTCGTTTTATTTTATTCTTAATAAATTCTTGTGTGAGTTTTGTGTGTAACAAAATAATAATTTATTTTTATTTGTAATAAAAAATAATGTTACTTAATAATAATTTTTAAACCATTTTCCTTTCAACGTCGCGTGTATTCACTACGGAGCTGTCCTTTTACCCCGAAAGGAGGTTATTTCGTTTTATTTTTATAAGGTCAATCTACCAGATATTAGTTAAAATATAACAATGAAACTAATTAAAATTGATTTAATAAGAAGTTTTATTTATTTTCTCAATACGTACTTTTTTCAAAGTTATAATTCTCAACTTCGAGAATTTTTTTAAGAACTCTTTTGTTATTTTTGTGATACAAATTATGAAAATCAGAAATAAATGATAATCTTTCTAATTGTTCTCATAATTTTCATTTACCAAAATTATGTGTGGTTTTCTAAAGAATATATATACATATGTCTAGTTTTGTGAATTATATTTATGAATTTACTAATTATAAATTTGAATTTATAATTGTATAAAAAAATTAAAACTACGAAGATTTAAATTCTATTCTAAAATTTTAATTTTTTTTTACCAAATAAAATTTAAAATTTGATAAAAGTTGTAGACTAGAATAATGGGAAAAAAAGTTCAGGGAGTTAAAATATGTTATCTCTTTATATATTTATATGTTTAATCTGTTAAAATAACAGAAAAATACTCCATGGAAAAAAACAAGCAATTTAGAAGTGAAAGAGTAAATGGATATTTGATATATACAGTAAAACCCCGGTTAATCGAACTAGGGTCAACCGAAACCCGGGTTATCCGAAACGCCTCCGAAAATCGAAAATCCAAACAATAATACTGTACTGCACGGAAATAATGAAAAGATGGCGGGACATCGCTGCTCGAAAACGTTGGGAGGGATGCAAGAAACAAACATAAATTACTTAGTTTTTTAAATGAGTAATTCATATGCTACAAAGTATTAAGTACCGAATACTGTATATTGATGTAACCTACTAGACCAGTCAATAAAAGCATCGAACATCGCAAACGCGCATGTATCTACGATTTTTTTATATTTTGTTAGGACCCCTGAGAGTAGTATATACCCAAGTTTGCAACCCTGAAAACCCTGTGCTACTCCTGTGGTATTCGAAACACTGCGAAATTCGAGCGCCTATGTCAGTTTTGTCGAAAAAAACACCGGAAGGAAGCGTTTCTCGGGTATTGTCACTCTATAATTTTGTAAAGCAAACTAAATTTGCTACACTTTGAGCCCAACTCGAGCTCTCTAGGTCTATTGATTGCGGAGATATAGCGAGTCAAAGATGGGCAAGTTTTTCCAAAAAGTGGAGAGTTATCGGTAGGGTCATGTTCCAAGACACGTACCGGCTAAACTAATGGTTCTAGAGAAAGATCATGAGAAAAGTATTTGTACAGAATTGAATTAGCTGCAATTTGATTCCAAAATGGTGCCTCTAGGCCTCATAGTCTCCTCAAAAACGAAAAAATAGTAAAACATAGGAATTTGGAAAAATGAGGAAAACATTGTACTGAATTGTTTGTATGTATTTCTGTAAAAACACGTGCAAGAATGTGAAGTTAACATTGTAGATGTAACATATAGCTTCAAATAAACATACACTAAACAAATAAACGTAAACATAAAATAAACAACGCAAACAAAAATGTAAACAAGGAAAGTCTATGTACACAGTCAAGCATAAAGACCGCAGTAGTTTAGAACTTCGCCCTTTTGGAAGGACTGGGTCTGATCCAGTCTGGATCAGTGGGGGAGAGAGTGCGAGGATGAACAACGTTTTCTGGAGGTGGAGGCGGGTCGTCATATGGTGTTGGGTCTTCCACATCCTCATCCTCCTTGTCCAGGACGATAGGGGTGACATTACTGCAACTGCGCTCTTGGCAAAAGGAACATAGGAAAGAACACTTGAGCCCTGCCTTTCTGCAAGTGCACGACCCTAAGCACCCTTTCTTGCATTTGCAAGCCACCATTCTAAGCAGGGTTGGAGGAGCGGGCTCTGCGCACATTGTGATGGGCATGAGACCTTGTTCGCTGGTGGCCCATCCCCAATTACAAGGTTTTTGTCGACCCCCAACCAGTTTTGCACCTGGTGGTAGGTCCTCCACAAATGATATTTGGCAGCCTCTGTGATGGGGGGGGGGAGGCGGGCAAGGTTGACTTTGGCCGTTGCTGTCGATTTTACAAATGCTGAGTATCGCAGGATGTTCAGCGTTCCCGCATCTCCGCCGTAGAGGTTCATCAAGATCTTCTCGCCAGCATTTCCTACTTCGTCCTGGTTGGAGTTCCGATCAAGAAAAATGCTGGCGAGATCTATCCAGTGGGTTTTTTTTTGAGGACGTTGCACCACTTCATCTTGCCTTGCCAGAAAAGGGAGAGGTGGTGTCACACCCACTGATGGCATGCAGGAACAAAACCTGTAGGGAGCTGGCACACATGATTTCTATAGAAGGGCACCAGTAAGAAAATTTTAAAACCTTTCTCATGCTATCCCGTTTTTACATAGGCATTGCACAATTCTCGGTCTCACTTACACGGCTACAACTAATTCCCAGAACCACAGCACAGGGAGACCCGTCGCGATACTCGCCCATATTATCGTTAGATTTGTGGAGTCTTAGCGGGACTCTTCTGTATTACGGGGTTATTATGTATTATCTATGTATTCATGTATTGTGTATATTTGAATGTCGGATTTAAGTATGTATGTTTCTTTGAAGCCAAATTTTCCATCTACTAAGTTAAATTCGACAAAACTCATACAAGTGCCAGAATTTCGCACTGTTTCGAGCATCACAGGAGTAGCACAGGGTTTTCAGTGTTGCAAACTTGGATATAAACTAGTCCCATGGATACTAACAACATATACAAACTTCGTCGATACATGCGCATTTGCGATGTTTGCCTTTTTTTGTGTCGATATTAAATGAATGAATAATATGATATTCAATAATGAAATTATATTTTTTCGTTTTTGAGGAAATTATGAGGCCTAGAGGCACCATTTTGGAATCAAATTGCAGCTAATTTTTCTCTACAACTTCTTCTCTCATGCTCTTTCTCTAGAACCATTAGTTTAGCCGGTACATGTCTTGGAACATGACCCTACCGATAACTCTCCACTTTTTGGAAAAAAGTGCCCAACTTTGACGTGCTATATCTCCGCAACCAATGGACCTAGAGAGCTCGAGTTGGGCTCAAAGTGTAGCAAATTTAGTTTGCTTTACAAAAGTATGAGTGACAATACCCGAGAAACGCTTCCTTCCGGTGTTTTTTTCGACAAAACTGACACAGGTGCTCGAATTTCGCAGTGTTTCGAACACCACAGGAGTAGCACAGGGTTTTCAGGGTTGCAAACTTGGGTTTACACTACTCTCAGGGGTCCTAACAACATATTACAAAATTGTGGTTACATGCGCGTTTGCGATGTTTGCCTTTTTTTGTGGAGACATTGACTGGCCTATACTGTAATCCTAAAAATATAATTTTAACTTTAATAAAGAACATAAGTGTAGCATACAAAGAGATTTTTGAATTCGTTTGACCTTCAAAATCCTTCAAAAATACGTACTGTATTTACAATACAAAATACTGTACCTGTATTAGATGTTCATGGCTTAACCGAAAAAATTGTTATCCGAAACGGCTTCCTCCCCTTTAGTTCGGTTAACCGGGGTTTTACTGTACATATAAGTAAATCCTATTCTGTGTCCTCAATCTGCCCATCATCTTTCAACAAGAAAAGCCAGCATTTTTATCTGTTTATATATTTTTATTTTTATTTCTCTCACACTTCAATGCTCTGTGTACAGATATATATATATATATAATTTTTACATGTCAAATGACTCACCGCTCCCGTATGACTGCAGTTGAAAGGAGCGATGAAGTGTCCCACATTTGCTTTGTCGTCAAACATTTTTAATTTCCGCTATTCTTTTTTTTAAATCTAACAAACATTTTTATAATCCTACAACTGAGGATAAGTCATTCTTTCTTACAATGAGAGGAAAAATCAGGGATTTTAATACCCTTTTGTGAAATGAAAGTATTCTAACAACCTACAGTTTTCGAGATATTTGATGTTTTTAGGAGTGTTTTTCCCATATTAGCTTAATAGGTTCCTGTGTCGACAGATAGAAGTTCAGTGATGGGTCAATCCGTAGACTACTCGGCTACGGAACACAAGATCTGTTACGAAAGTTCTTTTCGTTTTCTTTTTTTTTTGACTAACATTTCTTTTATGTTCATGCAGTTTCTTTTACTAGAAATCTGTGGGACGTTGACCCCAATACTTATATATATTTTTGTAGTACTTTATGTGTACTTTCGTCTCACAAAAGGGCACTCACATTTGAAAGATACAGGGTGTTTCGTCTCCTTGTAAGACCACTGAACTTCTTCTTTTAGTCTAAATAGGAAGCTATTAAGTTAACATGGGAAAAACTCTAAAGAACATAAAATATCTCAAAAAGGATAGATTATTGGACCCCAAACTCCGGTATATTTTTGAAGTATTTAATGCGTACTTTCATCTCACAAAAGAGCATTAAAAACCCTGATATACAACCTTTGTTCTCTCCTTGTTACTATAGGCAGTTCTATATTATAAGACGGCTAAAGACAACAACATGAAAGAATTGGGTTCAACTGTTTTAGTGACCTATTAGAAGCCATCGTGTTTAGAAGCCCAAACGGAATGTAGGAATGGGGATTTTTCAGGGTCAACTGAATCCCCCTCCCCCATGTTCGAGATATTTGGCATTGTTTTCATTGGATTTCCGCTATTAGCTTAAATTTTAGAAATTCAATAGTTCATTTCAGGTGTCAGCTGTATCTTGATGGGTAAGGTCTCGGACTCATATGATGGAAGTTGACTGTTCGAATCCGTATATCTATTGTATTTTTTTATTCGATGTCCGCATGGGTCTTTTTGTGTGTGTGTGTGTGTGTGTGTGTGTGTGTGTCTGTGTGTGTATGTTTTTTTTTTCTTATTTTCTTAACTTTTTTTATTTTTCCTTACCCTAATGTACTTCCTCGTTTTATTATAATACAAAATTATATTCACTTGTTTTTTCTCTTGTTATGCAATCATTTATTTTAAAGTAACACTCACATTATTTACCTTTTTAGTTTATCATGAAGAACTTCAACATGATCTTACCTTAATGCTTATTAATGTTTATTGATGTTTAAATCTGTAAAGACTATGCTTTTTTATATCTTTAACCTTGAATGTAAAAAGAAATATTCCTAAAACTAAAGAATTTTTTTAAAATATAGTGACAACGTTCTATCATATATCATTATATATATATATATATATATATATAATGATATATATATATTTTATGTTAAAGAAACTTATTAGGGCATTCACTGCATATGAAATCGAGATATATGTCTAACCCTA
>JAFIDM010009631.1:294452519-294464652 GCA_023159025.1 Thereuonema tuberculata
TTCCTGAAAATATAAAAATTAAAATTTGTGTTTTCATTTACGAAGCTTGAATGCAATTTGCTTTCTTCAAGACTCTCTTACATTTTATTTCATTTATTTTTTTTCTATTTTAACCTACTTTCCTAGGAAGGCGAGGCTTACTAGATCGCTCAGGCTGTGTGTTCATCTAATTATTTTTGAACCGATGCGATGAGGGAATCTTCTTGAAACTTAGTAATAATATGTAACTTTTACATACAACTATATTTATATTATATACAACTTTATATTTAATTCTTAATAATATTTTCCAAGTTGAACCTGTCGAGAAATTAGCTCGAGAAGGCTACAAAAAGTGCTATAGAAAAGCACTGGAATGTAAACAATGCATTTCTATCCTATTTCTATTCCATTAATTTGCGCACGGTTTCGTATGATTAAATTGATTAATCATACTAAAATAATGCAAATTCAATTAAATTTACCTCATTATGGAAAATTTGAAACTGTCAGTATTAGTAAATATTATAATTTGAAGATAAATGTAAACTTTCCGTTTATGCTTTTTTCACGACTTTAAAAAAAACAAAACAAAAAAAAAGACAGATAAAAACAAACCAATTAACATAGAACCATAGAACTTGCAATCTATCAAACGCTTGAGTTGTTAACGTGACACTACCATTCATTAAAACTCGTGTATTCAAACCGTTGTTATTCAAAAGTCATGTAAAATGTCAAAGAGATGCTCGCAATGAGTTCATTTAGTATGTCTACACACCTATTTTGCACGATTCGGGGGACTCTGATTTCTTTGGCCAGTTTGAACTCGAAGTAGCCACACTGGGTCGAGAATATCATATTCGTTCCAGCTGATTCAATGTGGATAGACGCCAAGTCGAATTTTGCCACCGTTTCCCGACCTAGTAGGTAACCACCTAAAACCGGAACAGGCGTGGATAGAAAACCGAAATTTTCCTAAAACCTTCAGACCATGGGGAAATCAAACGAAGAAGGGCTCATGGGGTTCCGCCTCCCAATTCGGGCTGTGAAGGACGTTAAATATACACACACAGATACAGACACTAATAGCTCCTCCGTACGGAGTCGCTTAAAATGGAAAGCAGGTTTAAAAAGAGAGCGAGGTCTGTATAATTGTATAGACCTCCAATTCGTGTCGTTGGTGATACAGGTAGCCTACATACCTCTTTGTCTATTGCCTATTGGGGAGATCGTTAATCTTAATAATAAAAAACTGAAAGAGCATAGCAATTATAGGAAAATAAACTAAAAAGAACCATTGTGAACGTTTCGACTCTTTTCATTAGAGTATGAGAGATATTTCAAACTTGTTAGCGCTCATTAAATAGTAATACTTGTGGAGAAGCTCAGGAACAAGAATAAGAAACAGAATAGGAAAGGGAATTTAAGAATATATCAATTTTAAAGGTAAAAGTCGATTAATTCTCTTACCAACTTATATATTTTATATTAAAAGTTCAAATTAAGTTAATTCAACATGAGATTAATAGAATTAATAGGAAAGCTTTTTTAATTGAATTAAATTTATTTCCGAACCAAAAAGCAGTAGATAACTAACTAGCTATAATTGAAAAAATAAAAATAAAATAAAGGCGAATCTAATGGCCGAGTTCACCAAGCTTCAATTAACTTTGACGGCTGCATTGTGGACGTAGCTAAAATTAGTGGGGGGTGATGCCCGAGAAAAAGTTTAGCCTTTGTTTTAAAATTGTGTGAAAGGATACAAACATGTACAAAAAGAAAATTTATTCAGAAACTTGATAAATTTCTTTTTATACATGTTTGTTTCCTTTCACACAATTTTAAAACAAAGGCTAAAATTTTTCTGGAGCAGCACTCCCCACTAATTTTAGCTACGTCCACAATGCAGCCATCAAAGTTAATTGAAGTTTGTTGCACTTGGCCATTAGTCTTGTAAAGCTTATTAAAGCCTTTTAAGCTAAATAACAATTTCGTTTTATTATTTTGTGGAATTTTTGGATACTTTGCATCGGTTTTTTTTTTAATCATTATTTATAACATTTTCATAACATAACATAAAATGAAATTTAAAAAAAAAAGAAAAAAAATAATATCTGAATTAAAATTTAAATAACATGATACGGAATTAAGTAAATTGAAAATGTAATGTGGAGATGCCACGTAGTTCGATTGGAGGTCACATGTGGATCAAACACTGCTGCCAACTGCGCTCTTTCTTTAGCAAAAACATATTTGTTTGTGTTTTGAGCAGCACTGAAGCTACTCTACTTGGCGCCTGGTGCAAAGTAGTTTTGATTGAAGTTCTTTTTTTAGGGACATGTAATATACATCAAATAAATTAATGTATTGTTTTATATGATTTTTTTTTTATTAATCAGAAACTTGCTAATAAAAAAATAAACAAATAAAATAAAGGTCTCGATGGTGCCTCCATTGATTCGGCAACTGATGCGGAGCAGCACTCGCAACATTGTTGCTGCAGTGCTGATTTTGAGTAATGTATCCACTAAGATATTTACAATTACAGATAAATTAAATATATTTCCTAATTTACTTTTTGATTAGAAAATATTTCCTAATAATTTTGGTTTCTATCTATTGAGCAGAAGACATAATACTTTGATGTTGATTTGCATTAAATTAAGTTGTTTTTTTTTTCAAATGTAATATAACTTATCCCTTTGATTTAGTTGAATCTTCGAATTATTTCATCTCATAAATATTAAAGTGATGTTTTTTTAAAAAAAAAATTAGAAATGTGATTTAAAAGTGAAATAATCTAGCTATTTATCTATCTATCTAAGAACGTCTCCCGCTTATTCTTCTTCAGCCTGTCTTTATCCACTGCTGGAGAAGGACATCCCATTTTCTCAATCGTTTTCTACCTTAAGCTTTCCATCCTCTTCCCTCTCTCTTCATTGTTTCATCAATCCATTTTTATCTACGTCGTCCTCTTTTTCTCCTTTCCTATCTCGGGCATCCAAATATCAGCCCCTGGGTCATCCTCTCGTCTTCTGCCCAGCTCCATATAGAGAATTTAAGGTAATTCAGAGAATTATTGACTTGTGTTCGTTGCTTCATTCATGTATTTTTTTTCTGTTATGTTTAATGGAATGCCTAATTTGATCCTCTTCTTTTTTCTTGGGGTACTTACATTTTGTTTTCATGATTGTTTGTGCGATTTCATATCTTTTGTACAAGATTAATTTTAGTAAAAGAAATGAATTAAATGTTTATTTTGTCATTTTAGTCATTTTTGAAAATGTAATTTAAACTTCCGAAAGCAGCCAGGATAGTTGAATTCTATTAATTTCCTTATCAATATACCACCTAGTGTTCAGCTGTCCAAGCTAATGGAAGCTCTTGATCACTTGCTTCATCCATGAAATGGAGGCAAGTGATCAATCTCAGATATCTTTATTATCCACTGAGATTGTCTTAGGATTTGTAAATGGGTGATTTAAGTACATTTAATTATATGTGTATTTTTTTCTTGCTTATTCTTTTGTTTTACGCTTCATCCAAATCCCTTCACAAAAAGTGAAAATAACACAATGATGAGCAATTTCAGGTTACTATTAATTAATAACTATTAATTATTTTCATTGAACTGTTTGCAGAACTGGATATTTATTGAATTAAAAAGGAGTTATATTTAATTCTTTGTTAGGCTATTCAATATTACTAAGTAAGTGAAGGTTTTCTAAGTAGGTGAAGGTAGCAGAAGATAAGGCGACTGATGAATGGGACTAAGGAAAGAAGCTCGGTACCCATTCTTCAGAGTTCTGGGTGGACCCTAGGATCCCTTTGGAGGACAATTCATTGTGAATTCATTCAATACTTTTTATACAAACAATGAATATGACAATACATGAAAGAAATGTCAATAAAGAAGCAAGACTTAGAGCTTTATTAAGAATAATAAAAGCTTAACGAATGCAAATATACAAGAGTACATGTACTATCCTGAATTACATGACGTTCATCTAGTATTTTTTTCCTCTTTTAATTTGTTTTTCTTTTCTTAATTTCTATCGTTAATTTTATCTTTCTGAAGTTCATTTTATTTTTATACATTTTTTTAAATACTTGCAAGACAAAATGTAAGCAAGATTGGATTTTAACACTAACAACCTCTAATACAGAAATATCTTGAAAATGCTGATAAATAAATCCTTAGTAGTTAAAACAGCTGAATGCATACTGACAACTTCAGACTATCAATTTTTTTTGAACTATTAATTTGGGGAGCATTAGAAATCCAAATCAAAAGCGCTTAATATTTATATATAGGCCTATATATGCATTTTTTAACTACTGGTTTCTTGAAAATATAGAAATTGTTCTTAAAAATTTCTTTCTAAATTTATTTCAAAAAATGAAATGTAATATAAAATATTTCTAAAAAAACTGCAATCGAAATTCAAAAGAATAATGCGATTTTTTTTTCCATATGAAATGATTCAATGCCTTCTTTATGTAACAGTTAAGGGTAAGGCCTACGATTCAAAAGAACAACACATCTGTCTAACTCAGGAGTTCTCAACCGGGGTCTACATGGACCCTGGGGGTCCATGTAATATTCTTCGGGGTCCACAGGCATCTCATTATATCACACTTATTTTAAAATGGTTTATTATGAATTATTTACCAGTGTGTAGAATATGTATTATTTTCCACTGTAGAATAATTTATATGCATTAAATTAGTTTTCATTCAAAATAAATCATAATCATTTACTATTTCGTTGATTATTAATAGAACCCCTTTACTTTTTTGTTATGAGGGGCTGCACAAAAAAAAGAAGGGAAAAGGGGTCCACGGGTAAAAAAAGGTTGAGGAACCCTGGTCTAACTCAATCAATCTTTTTTTTTTTTTTTATACACGAATACTATTAAATTTTTTCAATTGAACTTGAATCTCAGAACAACTGCTGTTGAATTCCGTCAAATAAAAATGCCTGATAAGTATTTTTTAACTGTTTTATTACGAATAAACTGATAATTCAAAAAGATTCTTTTACAGAATTCAAAAGGCACTTGATTTAAATCTCCAAGCAATTGTCGAATGAACAACAAATTTCAACAGGAAAAAATGCTACTTTAATTATAAAAATTAACTGTTATCCTCAATAAAATATTATAAAATTAAAGTTCTCTGAGGAATGGGCTATTTTTCTGTGTATTCGCACAATGTTGAGGAAGTATAAAATTAACGACAAAAAAAAAAAAAATTAGGTCAAATCCTAATAATTGGATTTTATTTCGTTTTTTAAAAATACTTTTAAAGTTATTTTTATAATTGTTTGAAAAATAATATTTTAAAAGAAATAAGTTTATAAGAGAAAAAAATTGATAAAAGTTGAATAATTATATAAAAAAAAACATAAAAAAACTTAAAATTACTTTTATAATTTTTTAAATAATGATATTTTTTATTGAGGAAAGATTATTTTAGTAGACATAGATATATGTGAAAACAAAGTTTTAAAAAAGTTGGACAATTTTTTTTTTTTAATTAGTCTGATATACTCTATTCTTTTTTTGTTTTAATTTTTGCATCGATAATTACATTTTTTCCCTTTTTATTCTCAGAACCACTGTTCTCATTGAAAGGTTAAAAATGATATAGAGAAAATAATTATTAAAAAAAATTGATTTCTTTTATGAATAATCCGTCGTAATAAAATTCGCAGTTAAAAGGAATTTACATGGATCAAGGAAATTTGCAGAGGCCATATGGCTTTTAGTTGTTAACTTCTGAAATGTTCAGTAGAATTAAAGAAAACCCCATAAGTTAAATACAGTAAACTTCCGATTATCCGCGGAATTGAGTGGCGCGGCAACCACGGATAAGCGAATTCCGCGGATAATCCGAATAGGACGAAAAAAGACGAAAATCAACACAAAAATGCTTAGCATGTTTTATTTTCATTAAAATGGCAGTACATATATTATAAACAATTATTTTATTTTATTTTACTATATTTTCTTACTTTTTAACAAAAAAAATTGGTTAATTGTCTTTGTTTTTTCGTGTCGAAACACGAAAACTCCCTACTTGGAAGTCGCTAAACGTGGATGCTGCACTGCCGATCGTGATTCATGCATTCTATCTCAATATGTATAAAAATGTGTTCCGTAATTTATTGTACAGTAAAAAAGAATAGAAGCAGGAGAGGTCCGCGGTTAATCGGGAGTTTACCGTATTTTAAATTTATGTTTCAGAAGTTTGAAATTTAGAATAATTTTAAAAAGGTCAGATACACAAACTATTTAATATATTTAAAACATTAAAAAGATTTAATCATACGACAGGTTTCGAAACGGACATGCCGGACATTTACAAATACAAAATCAGCCTAGTTTTGTTATCCAAATAATTAAATGATGAATTTGCTAATTCAATTATATTATGTCTGCTACATAGCAAACCGGCAACATAGTAAACACATCTATTATTATGGATTGATATTTAATGACTGAGAATCGCAACTTTTATTCTTAATTCAGTTTATTCGTGAAGAAGCATTTAATTCAGAAGCTCATGTTTCAGTCGATTAACATCGCTATCTCGACAAATCGAACAATCACTGATTCAAAGTGTTCGATTGCAAAACACATGTGTGAAGAGAAGCGAATGCTGACGAGCAGCAACCATGGTGGCCTTGATGGAAAAAAAAACAAACATTTTGCAAGTTGTTTGAACCAAATGTGACGTTCTTTGTATTTTAATAGTTTAGAAGTAACCGATGCAAATCGATAAAGGTCATCGTTGAACAGAAAGATAGTAAATAAATAAATAAATAAATAAATAAATAAATAAATAGATAAATAAACAAGTAAATAAATAATATATATAGCCTATATACATATAAAAGGGAAATATTCTATTCGTACTCCGTATAGGAAACGTATGGTAGAATTTAATATACAGATGACTCTCAGGATAAGTTTTAGAAAAAAAAAATCTTAATATTTTTCATTTTATAATTGATTACAGATAACAGATTATAATGATATTAAATTAATGGGAAATTATTAACAAAAGAAGATATTTACATTGAATTTTCTTCCCATACCTTATTTCTAGTTGCTTGTTACATCGCTAAAACATATAAATATCTTACTTTTTAGTAACTTATTAAAAAAGGATATTAATAAATAAAATTGTAGAATATTTTATTAATATTTTTAAATATTTTAGGATGGGTTTGACTGTCGAGAGGCACTCTCACATCTTCACAGACATCACTGAAAAAAAAAATACTGTAAGTTTGATCTAGATACCAAATGATATGAAAAACAAAAAGACAAAAATATAACTCTGTCCTAGATTGCGAATAATGTGAAAATACAAAAAAACAAAAACAAAAACAAACAAAAAATGTGTAATTTGCTCTAGATTGCGAATAATGTGAAAAAAAAAATCTAAAAAAAATGTATTATTTGTTCTAGATAGCAAGAAATGTGAATTTTCTTGAAAATTGGCACATCTGTGTTAGTATGATTAATGAACTATTTTATTCAACAGCTTGAAAAATTTCAAACTATTTAGAAATTTTAGAAAAAGAAAAGGAATTAGTACAGATAGTAGGTGCTTCCATTTTGAGTCATTGCTGATTCTTGAGACCCAGGGCTTTAGAACAAGGTGAACTATTAATGGAGCGACGCGACGTCGAAACCTTATCACTTTAAGCTTTTCTCTATGTTTTAATAATTTGCTGTTTAATAAAGATAGCAATTTATATAAAACAATACCTTAATTTATTTTGATATGAATTCATGTGCCCAAAATTAATAAAAAGGAAAATTTTGTCTGGTACAAACTATTTCGCACCAGACGCCAAATAGAGTTGCTTCGGCGCTGCCCTGACGCGACGTTTCTTTGAATCAATCAAGAACATTTAAGAACAGAGAGTCAACTCAAACCTCACCTTTAATCTTTGGTAATGAATCCAGGTGAATGTTTTACACAGGTCTAGGCTAACCTTAGGATCCACGTCAAATATCCGAGAAAATTCCGATTTCCGCTGGCTCCTCAGATCCTAAGACCGGTGCCAATACCACTGGAACTTTGACTTTGAAAAGGAAAAAGAATAACCTTTGCATTTCTTAGGCTATGTAGAAATAATTTTCTTCTAGGATTTTAGAATCCAATTAGGAGTTATGAGATTAAACAAGAAACTTCAAATAAATAAATTCATCTATATATTTACTAATTCATAATAATTTGGTTTTCTTAAATTGATATGTTTCTCAAAATCTTATAGGCTACAAGCGTTTCAGTATACAAAATTATTTTACTCAAGTAAAACTTTGATTCTTTATTTTTTTCCCATGTAAAAAATACGATAGTATCAATTAATCAGCTGTATCTGAGGTAAGAATTGAGATAGACTACCAACTGAAGAATAGAGAAAAAAAATAACAAATTGCTGATTTCATGAATTTAAATTGTTTTAAAACAATAAATCTTTTAACAGAAAAATCTTTTAAAAGTTAAAATACCGAAATATTTAAGGGTAAGGCATTTTCAATTTATCAGTTTTTTTTTTGGAAGTCTTTAAGTACTTTAAGATTGGGATTAGTAAAGAAATTGCACGAAATATACAGAATAATTACTTACAGGAATAAGTAATTTTATTAAGGAAAAAAAAGGGAAACAAGATAGAACTGGTTAAATAAAAACAATTCATGGTAAAAATCAATATAATACATTCAACAAATTAAAATTTTGAATGAAATTCCATTAAATGTAATAATTATCTACTTTTAGAGCGACTTATGTTATTATTTAACGTAAAATTGTAAGTAATCGTTTAAGACAGTTTAAAAAAAAATTGATAAATTCAAAATATTTCTAAGAGATTTAAGATTTGTTTTTGATATTTTGAACAGTGAAAATAAATCGCGCAACATAATAAGAATTCAAATTAGAAAATAATAGTAATTAACAAATCACATTATTGGATTCAATAATTTAAAAGCAAGAAAAAGAGAAAAAAAAAGTATAAGGAAAAGAATTAAATTCACAGTATTTTGCAACTTCAGTTCATAGCTTTTTCAAAAAAAGTGTCGTTTTTTATTTTTGGGAAGTAAAGAAAAAATCAATGGATAATTATGTTAAAAAAATGAAATAATGTTAATTGGAATATTGGTCAATGTAAGAAGTCCTTGCAAAATTATTACTCGTTAGAGTATAACATTTTCCTAATTTACCATCTTTTTGGTTTTGAAGTAAAAAAGAAATATGGTAACATGTGTGTACTTATAATAATGTTTTACTGAAATGGTGGTGAAGAAAAATTTCTATTTAATGAAATTCTTATAAAGTTAGTATTGCTCAGTAACATTTCCTAACTTACCACTTTTTCTTTTTTTCAAAAAAAGCAGGATTAATTAAAAAAATAAGAGAAGAACATTAAAAAGAAATGTTAATGAAGATCTGGAGTTAACTATCGTTATTTTTTCATTAAATTTTTTAATATTAAAAAATTAGTTAATGGAGTTTGTAGTATTTTGTGTTAACATCAATGTAGCACTTGAATTTATTAAATGAACAGACGGAAAAAAATACAAATAGTATAAAGTGTGATGAGTTCTGTTGTTAATCGTCGAAATTCTTCGTTCTTAAATTCCTTTAAACAATCGTATTTCATGACAAAACATTTTAAAATTTTAATCATTTTATAGATTATCTACAAGTTATGTAAGAAATCTAGCTGCATTTACTGACATTAACTGCATTTACTGACATCATGACGTGATTTTTCTCCACATTTCGCATCTCCGGGAGTTCAAACGGAGTGAGAATTCAAATTCGGCCTCTTATTAGAAATTCTTGAACAAAATACCATTTAGTCGCGTTGTTGACACTTCAATTTAACCTTGGAAATGTTTTGATGGTCTCTGATGAGTCAAACAATCCTCTGATCTCCGTGGTGGTATTTATGCGGATGCGATGGAGAATCTATTCTTAATTGGGTCTCTTGCCCTACGCTTGTGCTGAGGGGGTAGGGAGGGGGGGATGTGTCACGGTTTTATTTTATTTTGTTTTTGTTTTTGCTTTTATTTTTTTCAGGCTTTTATACGTTAAATGTTTTCCTCTCTCAGCACACATTTTTAGGAGTTAATGTCTGTTGATTATATATATAGATAGATTGTTGTGTCTCTCCGACTATTGGTTGCAGCTGCAGGATGCTCTAAAAAGGCCAACTTTAATTATAACTACCTTGTACTTTATCAATCACTTTTTCTAGTACAAAATCCTCTGTGTTCTTCATTAAAATAATTGAATGTTCGCAATCTTCATATTTCCTTGGTAAACCAGATAAGATTATCCAAATTTATTCTTCTTCAGGAGTTTCTTCTATGATTAAAATTCAAATCTGTAATCATTAATTTTAAATCTGTCAACTTACTTACAATAATATCATTTTCATCAAATAAGATTAAAGTAAATTCTTTTTATTCCCATTATCTTTAAATGATGTAATTGTTATCCCTTAATTCATTTAACAATTTAGGATCATTTTTTGTTCTTTTCGACATTTATCAGTCATTGATAGAAATATTAAGCCTACTGCTCTATCTATATTATAAAGCATTTTCCATTTCTGTTAACAGTAGTTATACTGTTATAATCTCCATTTTGATTGCAATAACTCCACAATCCTATTTTCTGTAATTTATATCTAATATCAGTTATCCAAGAAGAGTAATCTGCTAATAAAACAATCTTATGTCGGCCATCTTAAGTTCGAAAGTTTCTCAAATAAAACAAATATCAAGCTTAATTTTAATTCTAAATACTTGATGCTAAATCCACAGTAATAAACATACGAAACCCATAACCAAAAAAACATTTTATGGTTGTGGGTTCAAACCCATATACCTTACTTTCTTTTTTTTTCTCTCTTAATCTTTTTTTTCTCAATGTCCGCAAGAGTTTTTTGTTTTTTTGTTTTTCTTATTTTCCTAATGTTTTTTTTATTTTTTTCATAACTTTTTTTAATTTTTCCTTACGCTAATGTTTCCTTTTTTTACTATTATTTTTATTTTTTTTTATTGTTATGGGCCGCCCTCAAATTTATACTCTAGCACAAAATTATATTCACTTGTGTTTTTTAGTTGTGCTTTTGTTTTCAACATGTTAAAAAAATGGAATTAATTTAAATATTCTTTAATATCAAGTTATTAATTTTTTTAAATATCTTTGAAAGTATTGTCCTTTCAATCGGTAAAGACCTAATATCTACGCATGAACTTTCTATCCACAGTGTCTAATTCGCTTTTACTAGTGGCTTTTAAAGTCTAGAAGTAAATATTAAATCTATTTTTTTTTAATATAGAATTTTCTATATAATCTTAATATTATATTTCTATTCAACATCGAAAATTATTGTAAGCCAAAATATTAATCTGGAGAAGATTAGATATGAATATTAGAAATATTTGCATATAAAATGAAAGGTCAGTCCTTAAGGTGCCGTTTTTAATAAAATTGATTGGAATCTGTATTATTTTAAACTATAAAATTGTTATTTCTGAAATATTTTTTATTAAATTACAAAGTAATACCACTTAAATTATTGCTTACTTCCTATAAAAAAAGGTATCATGATTTAAGAAAATTTGAAGCCTTTACTGAAATGTACGAATTTAAAAATGGGTAATTCATTAATATCATAATTGTTATTGTAGAACTAGTTTTTAAAAATAAATCTTTATAATAATGTTTATTTTATTTTGCTACTGCTATTCGTTCTCGCTACAATTTTAGCGTCTTTTTTTTCTTCTTCGTTTTTCAATCCTAGGGTTGGTGGGTGGCATGGAATCCCTAGAAGAATTTTCGGGTCTCTGCTAATTTCTTTATATCCCTGTAGGTTCGACCTGATTTCCCTTCCTTCATGTATTCTATTATTGGTCTCTCATTACCAGGTTTTCTCTCCCCCGCATTCCTTCAATCAAGTTTGTATAATGACATTTGTCATCTACCGTAGTTTAACAAAAGAAATATGGAAATCGAATAAAAAAATAATAAATCAAATAGAAAATCTAAGTTAAAAAGAAAAAAAAAAAAAAAAAAAAAAAAAAAAACGTCGTATAATAAAATTTTTTTTTTTAAT
>JAFIDM010009631.1:294484144-294513643 GCA_023159025.1 Thereuonema tuberculata
CATAAAAACAAAAAACTTACCGGCTGAATTATCCAATAATAAATGATAACGAAATAATTAGAAAATCAGCAATATTAGTTATATGTAATAATTTTTTTTTTAAATTTCGAATTCATTAAGTAAAGTCCACTTAAATATAGAAAGTTTCGATATATATATTAAAATTCAAGATTAAAAAAACTAGGCTTCAATTACTTAGTTATTAGTTTCGATATTCGTAACTATTAGTTTTATGATATGTTTTCAAGGAATCATTATCGAGCAGGTATCGAATAGAATTTGAAAAAGTGAAAAATAAAATATTTATTTTATTTAAACTCTAAAGTGAAGTAGATCTTAAGTTACATTTTGTTTCCATAAAATATTCGATTAAAAAAAACCTGTTTTTTTTTAAATATATGAAATAATCATTGTGAATGGAAGAAAAATGTAACTTATGACCTGCATCACTTTAGACTTTCAAAGAAAACAAATTAAGACTATATGTATTTTTAAAAAGTAATTACTTTCAAAGGAATTAAACCAGATAAATTATATTAATAATTGTAATACGTAACTAATATTTTTTAAAGATTGCAAGTTTAATAGATTGTAATTTACATGTACTTTTACTTTTACTTTAACACATAATTCAAGCTTAATAAAAATGTTCGCTATATTTATTAATTATAATATGTAACTTCCCCCCTATTTATAAGCATTAGATAGAAATCCAATTAAAAAGTGAAAAAAAGGGTCTATATATTGTTCCAAGCAGAATACATACATATATGTATTATATATATCATAATGTTGATAAAAAAAAGGTAAAGCAATTTTCATTTGTATTCATGTCGGGAACGATTATTATTGTATCATTACTAAAATTTATTCTAATAATAAACCTAATATTTTTTTAAAGATTGCAAGTTTAATAGATTGTAATTGACATGTATTAATACTTTTAACATATTTTAGAGAACTTATTAGATTTCTTAACCTAATTTTATATTTTCTTTTTGCTGTGGACACATAATAATTTAATAAAAATGCTCAATTTTGTTATTAAAATTTCATATTTCAATTAAATATTAAAGCTTTAGAAAAAACTGAAAAAAAATAAAAGGAGCTAATTACCATCATCATCTATGGAAAAATAAACAATAAAGCTTATTAATATTTGATATCTATGCATCTGTATATATGTAAGGTAAGTAATCTTAAGTTCGCTACCTTAAGAAAGTTTTTTTATTTTTTTAGATATTAATTTAGTTTTCTTTTTTTAAATTTAAAACTTTGTATTAAAAAGTTACTGTCCAGCAGACATTAAAAAATATAATTTCAAATACGTTGGTGTCGTTCTGGGTTCAAAAATTTAAAAATGCTGGAAGGTATCAACTAGCGAAGTTAGGGGACATGTGTTTTTAGACATACTGTTTTTAGGGGACATACACCAAGTAGCTACTGCTATCTATCGGTTGATATTCATACCTTCTGTAGGATAATAGGTGTCGAACTTAGGGACAGTGGCGAACATAGGATCACCTACCTTATATAGAAGTCAAAGTTTGGTTCTTTGGATGTTCTCTATACAATTTTACAGTGTTTGACTGATTGGAACCAAATTTTGCACAAATATTCCCTACAATCGTGCGGAAATAGGCTACTTTGGAACCCGGTTAACCATCCCAAGGGGGTGAAAACGGATGAAATCTCTGAAATAGCACCACATATTCTCCTGGTGGGGGCAATGGGAAGGTTTACATTGAGGAAAGTTTGATGTCATAGTGTTGTGGAGATAGAGAGAACCAGGACTCCCCACCTCCTCCTCACCCCCTCCCACCCATTCCCCTCCCTGGGCAACGCTGGATACTTTAAATTCGTTTTTAATAAAAAATAATTGTAAATTAAACATTCTATCCTTTATATGTTTAATCCTTATTTTCATATATGATGTATTTTACGGCATTAATTGTTAATTATAAACATCTTTATGACTGCTTAAGTTAAGAAGTTAACGTTTATATCTGGACTGTTTCGCTGTAAGTGGAAGAAGCTTTAATTTTATATTACAGTTATTCATAAATCAAATTACTAATAAATAACGTTTCTGTTTTACATTATTATTTTACATAATTAAAATACAAGCAATTCATTACCTGTCCTCCCATCTACGATCGAAAAGAAGTTAAGTCAAAAGAAAAAATATCAAAAATTAGTAATTTTTCATTCTTTATTATTGAAATATTTTATTGTTATGATATAATTTTTAAAAAGCATTAAACTGCAATTATCTCCTCTAAACTCAACATCACATAATAAGCCGGTATAATTTATATATTTTTAATATCGAGAAAAATAATGATAATAATAAATTTAAAATTTAGTCAGTGAAGCAAATGATAATCTTCGTTATTTAATTATAGAAAACCAGTACAACAAATTTAAATAATTTCCACACCTTATCTATCTACGATATCTAATACAATTTATGTATATAATATATATACAATGTATATCAACTTTATATAGAAATTTCTGTATTTGCTTCGTTTGTAAATGCGCCCCACCCTTCGAATGTGGAAGAAATAACGTTGAACTAACTGGTAAAATCATCGAAACTTTTCTCATGACAATCCTAGTTTTACCACGTTCTTAAGGTATTCTTGATGCAAAATTTATGTCGGATATAAGTGTAATTTTTTTATTTTTAAATCAAAAATAATAGATAGTAAAGATAATTCTAGAATTCCAAAAATACTTCGATAAAAAAATAATTAGATACTAAAAATGAAATTCAATAACGTCACATTACGGAAGTTTCATCCTTTAAATAATTTTTGTATTTGCTGAATTTTAGAAAACATCTAATTTTAGTTAACACAAAAAGTAATATATTTTTTCTATACTTTCCATAGAATTTGTTTTATTTTTAAACTTAGTCACTGTCGGTTCATTCTAGCAAAAAGTTAATATCCGAAAGTATTCATACTTTTGATCCGGCGTGACTGAATGAAGTTTCTAGAAGTGAGAAAAGTGGTATTCATTACCAAACTGTTAGCTTAATTTCTTTATGCATAACTTCTAAGTTATGTATAAGTTCGAGATTTTAATAGTTACTTCACCTTTCCGAAGCAACGTGACGCTCATCTGAAATTATGTTTCTAACAACTTAAAAAAAAATTCCATTATTAAAATCTCAAAAGTTAATGAGAAATTACTTAGAAATGAATTTTTAAAAACGTTTAACTTACAGGACTCTATAAAATTTGAAAAATATAGAACATAAATTAATGCAAGTGTAAAGAGATCATTTATGAACATTTTTTTTGGAACATTTAATAATTTAGTAATTAAAGAACTAATAATTCCATTATAAATAAAGTTAAAACATGAATGTAACTTAAAAGTAGAGCATTAAAATAAATTGGTCTTTCGATTTCAGTAAATGAAATTTCAGAAACCCACGCAAAGTATGAATATTCAAGACATTATTTGTGTTATGTAAGTAACTAAGTAAAATTAGAAGTTCTGTTAGTAGTAATACGATTATGTGGAAATATTCTGGAATAGTATTTATAATAATTATTTTTTTAAGAACAGGTATTTGAGTTATTTGAGATGATAGCAAATAGTCTCTGTACTCATTCTAGTATTATTTCACAGCTCAGATTATATAAGTTAATAATTATAGTAGTTAATTATTATATAAGTAAAATCTTTATATATAATTAACATCCCGATTGTGCAGGATGTAATCTTTTCTGTATGGGTTCGATTCCTGAGTAAATGCGGACAAATATCAGTTTGCTGATCCAAATCCATTGTCTGAGGATAGCTCGGAACCTGTGCACTCCCTTATCTTCAAATATTGATGAGGTATTTTATTCACAAATATTATAAATTCTGCCACAAATGAATAATGTAAGTAATATATACGATCATTACTTTCCATTTCCACCAAATTTATAAATTCATCGAATTTAAAATATTTATAAAAAAATATTTAGATCCTTTTTTTTTTTTTTTTTTTTTTTTTATTATTTTAATACTCCAGTAAATAAAAAAACAAAAAAAAAAAAAAAAAAAAAAAAAAAGGATCTATATAGTATCATAGTATTATGTCCCACTCCTCCTTCAGAACCAAACTATAAAAAAATATTTAATTGCGTTTAAATACATTTGGATTTAAAAACAGTTATTTACTCCTGGCGGCTTTAGAAATCATGAAGCTTATTTGAGAAAAAAAAAGTTATTTTTTTTATTATTATTTGTTCATACATATTTTTATTTATGATGAACCTAAGTTCATAAAGAATGATTACATGTTTTTCATATTCAATGTACTAAAAGATTTTAACTAACGGCCATTCATATATTATGTTGTAAATTACGGAGTGTTAAAAGACAAAGACTTCGATCACAGATTAAATTTAGGAAACGATTATTATCTTCACTGATAATACAACATGATTTAATAGTAAAATAGTTATTATATTATAGGCTACATAATTAAAGATATAGTTATTTGAATTGAAGCTCTTTTTGAATACCTCATTCGTTTTCTGTTATATTTCGCATTTCTATTAAACTACCTCAAGAAAAACATTTAAAAAATAAAATACATTCATTATAAGAAAGGAATAACATAAAATAGTTACTTACTCCTCCCATCTATGGTACAGGCATTACAAATTTAAATCAAATGAAAAAAATATATAATACTTTCTTATTTATACGAATGTCATTTGAATTCAATTCAATAGTTTAACAGTTTACTCAGTATGTTTTTAATTTTTAATCCCATTTTATGAGCAGTAAATTGGCTTTGTTACCAATTAGTTATGAAAGTATTCTGCATCACAAAATTGATCGAAAATAATTAATTTAAATGATGTGATGAACCAGATTAAATATTAGATTCATTTTATGGCGGAATAAATTCCTCACGAGATACAAAGCAAAATCAGCAATTATTATTTAATAAACGAATTTTAATATTCCAACATCATTAAATTTCTGTTTAAATTTTTTTGATAAAAGCAAATGTTGTATGATGTGAGAAGAATATAAAAGTATTAAAAAGATAAATCATAGTAATATATATTTTAGACGATTCATAACAAAAAGAAAATGAGAATTTAACGGATGGAAACCCTATAAATTGGGAAAGCATGTAAGAAATTGGATTCCGAAGGAAAAAAGGAAATGCAGAGACCAAGTTTGTTACAGAAAAACCTTTGAAAGACAACGGCAATTGGTTTATAGTAAGTCAGAGTTGAATTCAAAATAACAGTAAAAGACGATATATATATTTTTTAAATTTTGATGAAATATAACATATCTGTAATTCCTTCTACAACATTGACATTATATGTATTATAGATATTGTAATTAAAGATAATATTATTATCAAATCCCTTTTCTTCTTAATTATAAATTCTAATAGACTAATGATTCTTTTTCTTAAATATCAAAATTCTTATCTTCGCCGATAATTTTAATCATGAATAAGTAACTTCTAATTATATTACTTTGTCTTACAATTATGTAAAATTTTATTCTTTTGTAGTTAAAAGAAAAAGAATACTTTTAATAATCATCAGACATTTAGTTTATTTACGGATCTTTCATTCCTTAAATTGACTAATTTTTGAATGATGAATAACTGTCTGATAAACTTTGGCAATGTTATGCTGATATAATTTTGCTTATAAAATTAAAATTAGGAAAATATAATTGAAATAACTTTAAATTTACTGTCTAAATATTTTATATTATAATATTTAATTTAACTTACAAGACTCTAAATAGAAAACAAAAATCAAGAGATGTAACAAATGTTTTGTATAAAGTCGATTTTTAATGTTATACCAGAATTTAATGTTTTAACTTTAATTAAATAATT
Source organism: Thereuonema tuberculata (assembly GCA_023159025.1). Taxonomy (NCBI): domain Eukaryota; kingdom Metazoa; phylum Arthropoda; class Chilopoda; order Scutigeromorpha; family Scutigeridae; genus Thereuonema; species Thereuonema tuberculata. The sequence goes on from JAFIDM010009631.1 coordinate 294,490,032, forward strand.
CAAAAATTTGATTGTAAAATAGTAATAACATGGATGATGTATTAGCTATAAACGCTTTCTATTTCGTATTTTAATTTTATTTTTCAATAAAAAAAATTAGAATAGTATCTTTATCTATTTTATATTCACAACTTTTTGCAATGACCTGTTGGCATCTATTAGAAGATCTTTGATTCCTTTCCGTAGAATTTCACCTGCTTTGAGGTGATAAAGTGCTTGTCGAACTTTCGAACCTTTGTGATTATTAGAGATTTTTTTTTCCTATTAAGAATTTTGCAGTGATCTAAAATAATGATAATCGGTAGGAGCAAGGCCCGGTAATTATGGTGGCTCGGATAGAACAGGCCAATCAAACTTCAATACTCTTGCTGTATGAGGTGTTGAGGTTTTTGGAAAAGAACAGCTTTTTGGATCTGCAGAACCAAATCAATTTTGCACTGCCTGTTCAATTATGGTAAGCTATCCTTGTCATACGCACTGCATATTTTATTAATAGTCTTTGAAGCATTTTTCCCCCATTTCAACTCCTACAAGAAGTTGTTATTTTAATGAGATGTGTGAACTGAAACAGTTCATAAAAATAGAGATAAAACTGAGTGACATTTACTTACTTCAAACAGACAAAACTTTTCAGATTTGGACGAGTCATTTGTGGCACAAAGGAGTCAACAAAATTTGTTCTCGAGATTGGAAGTTCTTAATGGCTCAACCGAATAAAACCAATTCAATTAGGGTCTTTATTTTATACAAATAATTTTTTTTTTATGGCGGAGAACATCTTGTGATGCAAGTGTCATATAATAATATACAGACGGTTGAACTATGTAAGGAGGTGATAAAGGAAATATATAGACACCTATTAGACTTAGTAAAAGTTCCTTTGTTAATTATTGAAAGGCTTAGAAATGAAAAGATTGATAGTTGTTTAACGAATATTTACAAAACAAATGATAACAGAAAAATAAAAAAAAAATAACAAATCAGAAAGAATTAAATTTAGCATGTAAATGAATAAAGAAATAATTATACAAATGAAAACGAAGAGATATGGCTCTTTATGATAAAAATCAATGATCTTTATTATGAAACAAGCTGACGTAATTGAAGGTGGTTTAATAATTCACCCAATAACATAAGAATAAGTGAAAATTGAAAAAAATGGACTAAAAAAAAAAAATTAAAGATTAAAAGGGATGGGAAAGAAGATGTTCTGGATTATTCCTTATCGAATACTATATTGAGAAATACGTAAATGTTAATACAGGAAAAACTGGATAAAATAAGAAAAACGGTTTTAAAAAATAAAATATTAGATATGATTTTAGATAAATAAAATATTTCAATACTTGAAATACTATAAATTAAAGAATTATTGCAGTTGTGAAAATCCGCCTATCTAGTTTAAGTGAATTAAATTTTAAAATTAGATTGGTTAACAAACTCAGAAGAAAAAATAATAACTTTGGAATAAATTTTTATATTAAATACAGTTTTGGAATGCGATAAGAAAAATGATAAGTTTATCTTTTTTCCTACTAAATAACTTACCCCAGTCTAAAAGAATTAAAAAAAAAATTCACAGAAGATATGAGTAAGAAGAGCACTTTTGTAATTATTTCAAAATGAAGTTGCTTAATTGTATTAAATAATTAGAAATAAATAGTTCAAGTAAGTGATTAAAAATAGAAAGAGTAAATCAATATTAATAGCAAAATAATTGGATGCAACTATTTCTCTCAAAGGAAATTTTAATGAACTTAGGATAAAAAATTTTGAGCCTGTTGATATCTAGAAAAGTTTTATTAAGACTAAGAAATTTCAGAAACAATTGCAATTTAAAAAAGCAAAAAGAAAATAAAAAAGATTTGCAATAATTGCAAATAAAAAATTTGTAAATTGTAACTTACAAGACTCTAAAAAAGCATTTGAAAAAATAAAAATAACTATTTATGAAATTCATGGCCTGCATTTCAGAATTTAGCAATATAATGTTAAATAAATAATTGCAGAAATTATCAGTTTCAGTACAGGAAAAATTTTAAGTTTATGGAAAATAATATATATATTTATGCACTATGTAAGATAAAATTTTATTAGAACACCAATAATAGTGAATTTTGAAAAATATTTCCCATTATAAAAAATAAATTAATTTAATTCATTGGATTCTTCGCTTGCCTCTCTGCACATACTAATTTTAATAATGGAATTAGTATTTGTTGCAAGTTCTTAAAACTGTAGGAATTGTTCAACATAATTTATCAGTTATAAATACTTATCGTTTGGTTTATTTTGCCAGATGAATCGATGTCAAAAAACCCAATATATTATTTATCAAAAACTATGAAAGTAGAATTGGATTTTTAAAAAATATTTACTTACTCCTGGCATCTATGATTGAAATCCATGATAAAGTGCAAGAAATAAAAAGGAAATTAGTAAATATGTGTTATTTAGTATGAATAACTTTATAAAAAAAAATAACTAAATATATTTCAGTAGCTTTGAGAGATATGCGAGAACTGTTTCTTCAATTTTTTGTATTAGATGATCAAAATGACGTGATTATTCTTTAATATATTCAATATACTGTATAATAGATTCAAGTTATATTTACAATCCACTTCATATTTTGATTTGATTAATTACGAGACATATAATACATGATAAGGGAATTCAGACACCAAGAATATCTATAATTCTTATCCTTCTGTCTACCTAATAATTATGAATTTTGATAACTCATTACGAAAATTCATAATGTTTTGATTTTTACGAGCATTTTCTGATAATTTAGTTCTTTGTTAATCAAATTTTTTCTTGATTACTAATTATCTGGTCGTATTTAGTAATAATAACAACTTAGAAGGAATCTCAAGTTACAAAAAGTACTATTTGTAATGTTATTTATTAAAAAAAATAAAATAAATAACACTGCATTTGAACTTTCCTTTCCCCATTTACACATTTCCAGACGTAAAAAAAAGAATAAGAGTTGATGAAGTATTTAGCTAATTTTAATTAAAGTTATTTGAGTTTGATAAACAATGAATTTCACTCACAGATACACACACATTATTTTTTTTTATTTTTATAGCCTATTAATCATAAGTAAATAAATGTTCTTTTATAAAATTTTGTTCTATATTGTAAGTGTAAACAAGAAATACTTGGAAAGCTCTTTTAAACATAACTATACGTATTCATAGTTACTTTTGACAGTTAAAAAGATAGGATCATTGTAATAATTAACAATCCGTCACATAGGATGTACCAGGATTAAAGGTTAATATTCTGAGGGCTACTGTATTAGTCATTCTAAGATAAAAATATCCTATTCCGAACTTTTGCTGAGATAGAGCTATTTGACTGCACAGTTGCAAAGTAACTAATAAGAAAGAGATGTTACTTACTGCTCTTAATGTTTAACAATACTTGCAGCATCTAACAAAACTTGCACAATGTCAGCAGTCAAAAGTCAACTGACACTTCACATTAATTTCCGTGCTTCAGCCACTGACGCATCATGGCTAAAGGGAAGGACAATATTCGAACCAAATTCAAAATGCAGCTCATTCAAATTGTTTTATCCTTCCGAAACTGGTCGGAATAGCACTGACTTTCATATAAACTGTTTTCTCAGAATAACTGGTACTGTGGCCTTACACAATATTGATCTTGCCTCTTGAGGTACCTTATATAAGACGTAAAGTATGTGAACTTTTTAATACATTTTTTTAAGCCAACATGTGTGTTTTTTGAATTTTATTTCAATAAATTATTACTTATTTTAATTGATAAATTTTATCAATTTTTGAACTTCGTGTAAATTAAACTCTTTGAACAACATGGAACCTATTTTATTTTACAAAAGATAATATAATGACAAATTAAAAAAAAAAGAATAAAAGCATTGAACTGATAGGGACCATAATATTTTGGAGGTTAGATATTAAAAAATGTTACTTACGATACTCTAAAGAAAATTGAAGAAAATAAAAAAATGGAGCTTGAACTAGATGGACTTTTTTTTATTTTATTTCATAATTTAATACGTAATTGATGCTAATAATAAAAAATAAAAAAAATAAAACATGAAATGTATCATCTTCAGATCGAGTTAATGAATAATTAAAAGAAACTGTTTAAAGATTTTTATTTATTATTGTAACTTATAAATTAATACGTTTTGTGAGAAATTTCAGTAACTTGTACTTAATTCTTCATATAGAATACAATTAACAGAACCAACGAAAATATAAAGAATGAAAACATTGATATATTACAGCAATAATTTCGAAAATATCACTTACTTCTCCTGCTCCCATCTATAATTGAAAATTATCAGGATAAATTATTTCATAGACAAAAATGAGTAAGCTTACTGAAATATATAAACAAATATATAGAAAACACAAATTAATTTATTTACAATTCATTCATACTTATATTTAAACTAATTTCAGTATGCACACCAAAGTATACAATATTTAAATTTACATCTAAATGTAATTACACAAAATCTATAACAAACAAGTATTTTATAATAGGTTTCCCAAATTATCAAGAAGACGGGGTCAATATTTTCCTTATAATTCTTGTTATTTTAGATGGAAGACAACTGGGATCTTTTTCATTTATTTGTTTATATATTAAATGTAAAAACTTATTTACTTATTTGCAACTTCACTGTTTTCTTTCTGTTTGTGTTAGTTATTATTTACTGAAGTTTATATTTTGCTTTCTTAAAAAAAACTAAGTATACGATATTTCTAATATTTCTTCCTCCTTCCTCTGCATTCCTTTTTTTGTTTTTCAATTAAATTACAATTAAATTATCTTTTCTACTTTTTTATCTTATTTTCTGAGCTGTAATATGAATACTTAATGAATAAATAATGAAGGTTTGGATAGTAATGAGAAACGAATGTGATAAACTAATGTGGCACTGATAAAAAGCTTTATTGAACCATTTTTGTTAGTTTATTAAAACTAACTTTTAACACTATATAAAATCGAAAGTCTTAAATTCTCTTTGAAGATATTTTTAATCTAGAATAAGTAACTTCTAAATTTACTTCTAATAAATTTTATTATATAACTATATAAAAATGTATTATTTGTAGTTAAAAAAACAACAAAGATACTTTTAATAAACGGCAATCATTCAGTTTATGTACTGTTCTATTTATGTATTGTTTCAAGTAGTTTATTTCTAGTTTAGGTATTGAGAAATTAACTAATGTTGAACAAATGCTTCCTCAGCTCTCTGTAGTGCTGTTTTATTTTACATTACAAAAATTGTGTTTAAGAAAAGCATATAAATAAATCTCAATTGAAAACAATCAATTGAAGTAATTTTAAACTTTCCGCATCTGAACTATTAAGAATTTAATATCTAAAATAACTTACCAAACTCTAAAAAAATTAAAAAAAAGGCATGAGATATACAAAATGTTGTGAGGATTCATTTTAGTCTTCTGATACAGGTATCAGAAGACTTATAATCCCGTTTTTGAGGACAAGTATCATTTAAATCTCATTAAAATCTCATTAAATTATCATTAATCACAACAATTACAACAATCGCAACAATTGCGTCTTTTGCAACAATCACATTTAGAATGCAGCTCTACAACAATCCCAACAATCACAATAATCGCAACAATTGCGCCTTTTGCATTCGCAACAAGCACATTTATAATAATAAGGAAATTAAGGCAATATCAATTATATTTTCTTAGACGTATCAGAAGACGTTGCGAAGCATTGTGATTGGTTTACTAATCGCTATTCCTATCTTATTTAATTTTACATATCAGAATCCAGTCGCTTTCAAAGCTGTCAGTATTTAGTGCTAGACATATAAATGGGCAACTGCAAGTTCCGTGGTCAAGTGTCGTAAATTTCAATGGTCCATCTTGAAAGGTATTCTTATAAAATTCAGAGGGTGCAGGAACTGCAACTAGTGTCCCTGAACAGCGCATCAACTTAATTTTAGTTCGTAAGCACACATGTTTATACAATTTCATACAGGGGTAAAGTGCACAACTGCTGGATGTCATTCGTATCAGCTACGATGCACATCACCTAGCCGGAATGCGCTTTACTTGTGAAGCTGCTTCATAAAAAACAAAGGCAATGCCGGGGCTTAACTTCGGGAATTCCGCCACACAGTGGACTCGATTCTGTAATCATGGTGCAAAAAATCACAAAATCAAACTTTTTTTTTATTTCAAACCTTTCTTAAGTTGTTCTATAGGAAGTGGTATAAATGTATACAGTATACATAACATACAAATATATGTTTTAAAATTTGAATGCTACTGTCTTACCACTGTAATTGATCAAACATTATAGGTTTGATGGTTTCCACTCTGACGGTATTCTTCTCTCATACATCTGATTTAACTTTTATGGCGTGATCATTGAACTGAAGTCTATGAGCATATTTTTAACCTATATGAAATGTCCAACATAATTATCACTTAACAAATCTTGTATCTCAATATTTAAAGAAATGAGATACTTTTAAAGTTATATCTATTTGTAGTAATATTTCAAAAATTATGGAAGGTTTTACACAAAAATGCTAAACAACGCCTAGCAGTTATTTATGCCAGACATCAGACCATGCATAGCTGTAACATTAGTCATCAAGTTTACTTGCCACAATCTGCCACGAGAGAGTACAGAGCAGAAAGAGTGGGGAAATCCAGTGCATCACCTAACCGCCATTGGAAGGGCGGGAGGTCATTGCACCCTCCTCCTCTCCAACTTTTCTCCAGTCAACCCTTCTAAAGCAGTCAGCCTGGAAGGGTTTGGATTGAGAAGGAAATCTCAGGATGCCATCTATAACTTCTACTACATTGGTAGTGTTCAGTTACAGAGAGTACGAGGCACTTGATAACAAATTTCATTTTGGTGAGTTAAGTTTATTTATATGTTTTACATCGCATTTTTAATGCATGCCTTGTCAGATATTTTGCTCTCAATGGCAGATTCAGAAATATTCATAGGAGGGCTGGTGTTTACCTTAGGGTGGTGGTAGGGGAGTCTTCTATAAAGCCTTCTATAAGGAGGAGAGACGCTATGTAGACATTACAGACATAAATTCATTCCTTTTCGAAGTTAAAGTTTGATTAGACAAATACAATATCACTTTTTCAATAAATGAATTGCAATCGGCTTTGATTTTGAGGGGAAGGGGATGCAGCCCGAAAAACACTCCGACCTTATATCCGCCATTGGAGGCTTAGAGAGTTGAATTCATATTAATTGTTTATATTCGGTATTCGAAATATACATTTACTGGTTTTTGTTTCAGATAATTGAAGACATGCCGACAAGAAGACAATTAGGGGTGCTGATGTCTGCTTCAAAAACATTTGAAGTCTTTGATAACCGGGTGGTAAACGAATATAGCTTACCGAAACAAGAAGAATTAAAAAACGTTTTATACTATTTTTATACAAAATATGTTCAAAGGTTGAAAACGTCTAATCTTACAAAAACAAAGTTTGAACAAGCTAACTCGTCATGGTTGTACGTAGAAGTAGTTTTTCCCGCCACTCCACAGGCTAGTAGTGAGAATGCAACTGTTGCTCTATCCACAAAAAGTTCCACAAAAAGTGGTCGCGCAAAGAAAGCGTTTACAGAAGCACGTGAACGTGCAAAAAAATTATAAAGAGTGAAGCGGACTTCTGAAACTGCCAGAATCTTATCTACACGACTGAGAAGCAGAGGCAACATAGCAACATCAGACTTTTTGGAAAATCCGCATATCTAGTTTAAGTGAATTAAATTTTAAAATTAGATTGATTAACAAACTCGAAACGACGCAAACATAATAACTTTGGAAAATTTTTTTATATTAAATACACTTTTGGCATGCGATAAGAAAAGTAATAAGTTTATTTTTTTTTCTATTAAATAACTTACCATAGTCTAAAAGAATTGAAACGAAAAAGTATAGAAGATGTAATTATAAGTAATGAAGGTGCTTCATTATATTAAGTAATTAAAAATAAATAGTTTAAGTAAGTGATTAAAAATAGAAAGAGTAAATCAATATTACTAGCAAAATAATTGCATACAACTATTTCTCTCAAAGGAAATTTCAATGAACTTAGGAAAAAATTTTGAGACGGTTGATATCTAGAAAAGTTTTATTAAGACTAAGAAATTTCAGAAACAATTGCAATTTAAAAAAGGCTTGCATTACTCGCAAATAAAAAATTTTAAACTGTAACTTACAAGACTCTAGAAAAGCATTTAGAGAAAATGAAAATAACTATTTTAGCAATTCATGGTCTGCATTTCAGAATGTAGTAATTTAATTTTAAAAATTAGAAATTTCAGTATAGGAAAAATTTTAGGTACAGGAGAAATAATATTTTTTTTTAATCTCTACATAAGATAAAATCTAATTAAATTTTATTAGGTACCAATAACAGTGAATATTGAAAAAATATTTTGCATTTAAAAAAAAAAATAGTAATTTAATTCATTGGATTCTTCTCTTCCCTCTCTGCTCGTACTAATTGCAGTAATGGAATTAATACTTGTTGCAAGTTCTTAAAACTGGTAGGAATTGTGTTCAACACAATTTATCAGTTATAAATACTTATCATTTGGTTTATTTTGCCAGATGCCCTCACTGATATTTTCACTGTTAAAAATTTCCAAGCATTACTTGAGTTTAATTTTCTTACCTATTTTATTACATAGTAACTGATTGTAGTTTCAGATTCGAAAGAATAAGTGTAGGCGCTTGTGTCAGACTGGAGGACCTTATTCTTCCCTGTTTTGGAGGTCTGTAATATTTATTTTCATGAAATACGTCTCCTCCAGACGGCTCTAGATTTCAGGAACCCTTTTTAAAATTGCGAATTTTAGGTTAATTGCTATGATGAAAGCCTTATGTAAGTTTTTGTTTGGTCTATGTCTATTTTCAACCAGTGATCGAAAATTGTTGGATGTCTATGTCCTCTGCTGTCTATACGGGCGTTTTGGGGATACTTTTACTAAAATGATTATCAGTTTATCGACAAATCAATATTGAGTCTAATGTACGATCTTCAGGGGTCGGATAGCTAAAGAGATGACGCACTTGAATGTTGATTGCAGAAGCATGGTTTGCACTGGATGTTATTAATGCTATGAAGCATTAGATGTATAAGAAACCCTCTTTATTATTTATTAGAAACTATACAAGTAGAATTGTAGTTTTAAAAAATATTTACTTACTCCTGGCATCTTTGATTGAAATATCCACGATAAAGTGCAGGAAATAAAAACAAAATTAATAAATGCGTCATATTTAGTAACTTTATTATACAAATGAAATACATTTCAGTAGTTTAAACGAAATATGAGAACTGTTTCTTTCATTATTTTTAATCATATTACATGATCAAAATGAAGTTTTTACTTAAAAAGATTAACATTCAAAACTACTAATAACATGATTTGGACAGCCTTTCCCTATCACCCTATCTTATTCGATCGTTTAAAAAAAGTTTTCCAGATATTAGGATTAGGCATTACTTAAATAATAAATTATCCTATCCTCTAAAACATTCTAATGATGGAAAATTGGATAGTAACAAAACAGGTTGTGTTTACTTAATACCAAGCCAAAATAATAAGTGCTTTTATAGTGGGAATAGCGGACAAAGTTTGAAAAAACGTATAGGGGGGCATAAAAACTGCATCAAAATAGGAAACACATGTCTACAAGACAGGACATTCTACTTAGATTTAATGATTAGAATAAATATATCCGAGAAACTATTGAATCTTATTTTATTGTTTTATTGGGTCCTTACAACACCAAAATACCTAATAGTAACATTTACAAGTACCTTAATAAATGTGACTTTTAAAAAGATTCAATTATAAAGAAAAAAATTATTCCAGATAAAATAGAAGAACGGAAAAAAAGAACGATTCCAATGACCACATAAAGAACGAGATGACCTTTGGATTCCTCTAAAGGGGGTGAATTAAGAGTTTTGGACTGTTCCATTTGACATAACATCCAGAAGGAGTTGAAAGTAATTTTTCCACCTTATGACGTAGTTTCTGACGATGTTGGCACAATTAGAAATTGAATTTTGGTTTAATTGCAATATTTTTATTGGTTGTTATTCCTCATCCCAGTGCATATAAGTGAACCTTTCAAGAGTAATTGTGTGTTGAAGAGGAGTTTTCCGCAAAGGAACCCGAAAGGCTCCTTTTAAAGTAAATATTTTTAAAACCTTTGTAAATGTTCTTGTCCTTTGTGTGTTGTTATTTTTAATTTAAATAACTGATACTGTGACCTTGCACAATACTGATCTTTCCTCTTGGAACACCTTATACAAGTCTTACTTTAATTGATAAATTTTTCCAATTTTTTTGAACTGCTTGTAAAGTCAACTCTTTGAACAATATGGACCTATTTTATTTTACAAAAGATAATATAATGACAAATTAAAAAAAAAAAAAGAAAACTATGAGTTGATTTGGACCATATTATTTTGGAAGTTAGATATTAAAAAAAAAATGTTACTTACGAGACTCTAAAAAAAATTGAAGAAAATAAAAAAATAGCACTTGAATTTTTTTTATTTTGTCATAATTTAATACGTAATTGATGCTAATAATAAAAAATATATAAAATAAAACATAAGATGCATTATCTTGAGATCGAGTTAATGAATAATTACAAGAAGCTGTTTAAAGTTTTTTTTTATTATTATAACTTATAAATTAATACGTTTTGTGAGAAATTTCATTAGCTTGTACTTGATTCTTAATTTAGAATACAATTAGCAGAACCAACGAAAATATAAAGAATGAAAATATTGATATATTACAGAAATAATTTCGAAAATATCACTTACTTCTCCTCCTCCCATCTACAATTGAAAATTATTAGGATAAATTATTTCATAGACTAAAATGAGTAAGCTTATTGAAATACATAAACTATATATGGAAAACACAATTTAATTTATTTACAACTCATTTATAGCTACATTTAAACTAATTTCAGTAAAAGTATTAAAATCTACATCAAAATGTAATTATGAAAAGGTATAACAAACAAGTATTTTATAATAGGCTTCTCAAAATATTCAGAAAAAGGCGTCAAAGTTTTCCTTATAATTCTTGTTATTTTAGATAGAAGACAACTGGAATCTTTTTCATTTTTTTTGTTTATATATTAAATGTTAAAATTCTTGCATTTTCATTTGGAAAACCTTATTTTACTTATTTGCAACTTTTATTTTTTGAGCTGTAATATGAATACTTTTATATGAATAAATAATGAAGGTTTGGATAGTAATGAGAAACGAATGTGATAAACAAATGTGGCACTGTTATAAAGCTTTACTGAATCATTTTTGTTAGTTTATTAAAACTAACTTTTAACACCATATAAAATATTTTTAATCTAGAATAAATAACTTGTAAATTACTTCTAATAAATTTTATTATATAATTATGTAAAAGTTTATTTTTTTGTAGCAAAAAAAACAACAAGATACTTTTAATAAACGACAATCATTCAGTTTATGAACGGTTCTATTTATTTATTGATTTCTAATAGTTTGTTTCTAGTTTAGGTATTGAGAAATTAACTAATTTTGAGCAAATACTTCATCATCTCTCTGTAATGCTGTTCACTGATTTTATTTTATTTTACAAAAATTGCGTTTAAGAAAAGTATATAAAAAAATCTTAATTGAAAACAATCAATTGAAGTAATTTTAAACTTTCCGAAACTGAACTATTGAGAATTTAATATCTAAAATAACTTACCAAACTCTAAAAATTAAAAAAAAGGCATCAAATATACAAAATGTTGTAAGGATTCATTTTTAATTTTACATATCAGAAGTTAGTTTTAATTAAACTTTAAATAAGCAATCCAAAAATTAATAACCCCAAAATAGGATGAAAACATAACAACAATAATAACATAATTAGACAATAGATTTAACGTGCGTTAGTAGATTTTTACAGTAAAATAAAACAAAGAACGCACATAACTAAACAAAAAACAAATTCACCGAGCTATTTTTTGAAAATAGCTCAGTGAATTTGTGTTTTGTTTAGTTATGTGCGTTTTTTGTTTTATTTTACTGTAAATATGTACTAACGCACGTTAAATCTATTGTCTAATTACTAATCTTGTTATAAATTAATCCCTTGATGCTAAGCTAAACGATAGCGGGGATTAATTATTCACCCCTTTTTATTCTTGATTTTGTTTTGATGTTTTTGTAATTTAGGGGTCATTGATTTGTATGTTTGTCCGTTTTGTATATTGCCCCCATTTCACTGAGCTAGGTGTGCTGGACGGATTGGACTGATGAGAGGCCAATTAGCCTCGAAACAGTACTGTCTCCAATTTCCAGCACAAATATCAAAAAATAGCTCAGTGAATTTGTGTTTTGTTTAGTTATGTGCGTTCTTTGTTTTATTTTACTGTAATAATAACATAACTTGATCTGATTGTAAAACAAATATGATATAAAAGAAAGATGAGTTACTGCTTCTTTATTTTTATAAGATTTGATTTTTATATTATTTTTATATGATAAAACTATTCGTATGGTTTCTGAAAGAGCAAAATCTGAAAGAGCATATGTAAAGGTTTGATATAAAGAAACCATATGCACATGTAGTAATTTTATTAAAATTCCTTTTTGAACTATTGAAAGACTAAAATCCAAATATTGATAGTTGTGTTATTGACATTTACAAAATGAAGTTAAACTAATAATAAAAAAAAGATATAAAAATAAGCATAAAGTAAGACAAATAAAATTTAGCATGTAAATGAATGAAGAAAATGACATCCTCGGGGATATTGACAAAATCACATCTGGGAAGGCTAATCCTCAGTTTGAGGAAAGTTAAAGATCTTCCAAAACCAATAAAAGTTTTAGTATGGATCTCAGGCTGACCGTAGCTAGAGGTCCAAACTATTATCAAACGACTAGAGATACAGAAGTAGAGACTAAATCCCAGGGAGGCTCATTAGTCGGAGAACTGAAACCAAAGGACAAAAGTTGGTCTTTGATATTGATGAAACATCTGCTAAGAAATTAGCAGAATTAGATTATAATCCTCACCTGAATTTAACCAAGGTTACCTTTAATATCCTGGGGAAAAACAGGAAAAGAGGCTAACATTGAGGAGAGTACAAGGATGGACTTAGAAAATCCAAAACCTGGTATCTCCTCTAAACCTTGAAAAACTTTTTTTTTTCTTTTTTTCTTTTTTTCTTTTTTTTTTAATTAATGAAGTTTATTCAAGTTAATCTACAGCATAACAAGGCAGCTACCACTACACTTTGCAAGTACATTCTGGAAAAAGCTGCAGATATCATCCTCATCCAAGAACCCTGGTGTTACAAGGATAAGGTAAGATGATTAGGAAACACTGGGGGAACTATTATAGCATGTTCAAACAATAACCCACATACTTATATATTTATTAAAAAAATATTAAGTATTTCACTCTAACTCAATATTGCACCAAAGATATGGTAGCAATCAAGGCTATGTATAACAATAAGGAAAAACAGACAGATGTTATAGTAACCTCTGCTTATTTCCCTTATGATTCACCTGAACCTCCACCTACTGAAGAGTTTTTTAAAACTTGCAAATAAGGTGAGAGATAAAAAGGAAGAACTCATCACTGGACTTGATGCCAATGCACACCACATTATATGGGGGAGTAAAGACATTAATAACAGAGGTGAAAAACTTATAGAATTTATAATCACTTCCGATTTACAAATTCTTAATAATGGCAACACATAATAAAATTAGAGAGGAAGTTATAGATAATACCTTGGGTACTCCTTCTGTTAGTACCAAAGTGAAAAAATGGTATCTAATGAGATGACCTTTTCAGATCATAAATACACTTGTTTTACCTTAGAATCAAGTTATTTTATAACTGATTTCTATAGAAACCCTAAAAATACTGACTGGGAATCTTATAAAGATGACCTTAGAAATAGTATTAGGTATTGTCCACAACGGATTAAATCTGTTGAAGAAATAGAGATAGCTGTTGACTTTGTACAACAATCCATTATCTCTTCCTACAATGCAAATTGTCCTTTGAAAAAGCTTAAGCTACCCAGACGAGTTTCTTGGTGGAATTAGGAGCTGAAAACACTCAAGACTCGCACTAGAAAGCTGTTTAATGCAGCTAAAAGAAACGGTGAATGGAATATATACTGTATAAAGAATCACTCACTGAATATAATAAAGCTTTGAGAAAAGTCAAAAGAAAATCACGGAGGAAGTACTGTGAGGAAATTTCTAATGTTCCCAATAGTTCTAGACTCTATAAAATTCTGACAAAAGAACGAATCTTAGATTAGAGACTTTGTTGCACAAAGATGGACGTTATACTGTCACTGGGGAAGAAACACTAAAGGTTTTAACCAATGTACATTTCCCAGATTCTATCGAGATAGATTGGGACGGAGGCAAAATCTGCAAAATTTAAACTTGGGGACTCACTTCAGAGCACCCAAGGAAAATTGGCAGGTTGTGCGTCTGGCCATTGATCGGTCTAAGATAGAATGGGCAGTATCAACCTTCAAACCTTTTAAAAGAGCTGGATTAGATCAAATCTTTCCAGCCCTTATACAAAAAGGAATAAGCTTTCTTGCTACACCTCTTTGTAATATATTTAGAGCAAGCCTTACACTGGGCTACATTCCATCTCAATGGAGACCAGTCAGGTTATTTTTATTCCTAAGCCAGGACAACATTCTTATATCGATTAGCTTAACATCTTTCCTTCTGAAAACTATGGAAAAGCTAATTGATAAAAATATTAGGGAGGGTGTACTAAGGACTTTTCCAGTACATCCAATCCAATATGCTTAATTTGGAAAATCTACTGAGGCGGCTCTTCAAAGCCTTGTCTCCATAATTGAAATCCCACTTGAAAATAAAGAAATAGCTCTTCCATCTTTTCTTGATATTGAAGGCGCATTTGATAATACATCCTTCTTCTATATAGATATGCAGCCCAAAAACATGGTATTGATTCGACCAGTTGTGGATGGATAAATGCTATGTTGAAAAGCAGAACTATTCATACTTCCATTTATAAAGATACCTTACAAGTCTTGGTGAGCAGAAGATGTCCGCAGGGAGGGGTTCTTTCACCTCTCTTGTGGAATGTGGTGGTTGATGAGCTTATTGAGGGACTAATAAATAAAGGATTTTATACTCAGGGATTTGCAGACGACATAGTGATCATCGTAAGGGGAAAATTCCCTATCGTGATTTCGGGTCTAATGCAAAATGCAATAAGTATTGTTGAAAATTGGTGCGATAATATTAACTTATCAGTTAATCCTAATAAAACGGTTCTTGTTCCTTTCACCAAAAACAGGAATTTAATGGGCTTCAAAGAACCCATTTCATATAACAAGAATATCAAATTATCCAAGGAAGTATCTAGGCATTTACCTTAGATTCAAAACTAACTTGGAATTTTCATATTAATAAAACTATCAATAAAGCATACATTGCCTTTTGGTCATGTAGAAATGCTATTGGAAAAACATGGGGATTAAAAACTAGCATTTTGGATCTACACAATGGTTATTAAACCCATTATACTGTATGCGGCCATAGTCTGGTGGACTAAAGGTAAACTGGTAACAACCAGGAACAAATTGAACACCATACAAAGGCTAGCAGGTATGGGCATTATAGGGGCAAAGACAACAACCCCTACTGCCAGTATGGAGGTCCTTATTGATCTACTCCTCTTCACTTGGCACATGAAGCAGAGGCAAGAGCGACCATACATAGATTACAAATTAATAATCTGTGGAAAACACATTATTATATTGAGGGACATGCAGTTTTAAGTAGGGACACTTGTAAAGAACCATTCCTACAAATGAATTCCGATAAAATGACACCTAGAATTTCTTTTACAAAATTCTTTCGAATTATCATTCCTAGCCAAGAAGAATGGAATAATGACATGAAACCCACCGATGTCAATGGAATTATCTGGTTCATAGATGGATCTAAACAAAATGGGAATTCGAGGGATGAAACCAAGGAAAGACATTAGCCTCAGCCTGGAATCTACTCAACAGTTTTCCAAGCTGAAACATATGCCATTCTACAATGCGCTTACGAAAATATAAATCGTAACTTTAAAAATAGGAACATTTATATATTTACTGATAGTCAGGCAGCTCTCAAAGCCCTGAATTCTCCCAATACTAACTCTAAACTAGTATGGGAATGTAAACAAACCCTTAATAGAGTTGCTGAACATAACTAGGTAAAACTGGTATGGGTACCAGGACGCACAGAGATTGAAGGTAACGAGCTAGCAGATAAACTAGCAAAAAAAGCAGCTGAAACCTCATTCTTTGGTCCAGAACAGTTTGTGGAATTTCTTCTGAAACCACTAAAACTGTCATTCGGGACTGGGTAAGGAAACAGCAAAAGACCTACTGCAATAATCTTCCAGGACAGAAACACTCTTTATTAAGGAGCCTTTAAGGAAAGCCATGGAACTTATTAAACTAAATAAGAACCAGACTAGAATATTGACTATGAAAACAACGGAAATGCCGGGGCTTCACTTCGGGAATTCCGCCGTCTTAAACAATTACGTTGAGGACCATTGACTCAACAATCTCTGAGGCGAATGATCACTCGAATCGAGGAAACCGAATCGAGGTATTCAACCCAATCGAGGGCGCAAACAATTCACTAGTCATTGACGATGTTACCATAGCTATTGTTAAACAGTCAAATGAATAATGTTGCAGGCTCCAGTAGTGTAAGTGCAGTTTCAAGGCAGTGGATGTATTGTTGTTCTACAGCACAGTGTGGAAAGTACTGAGAAAGGTGGTGCATTCTTATTTGTGTAAGATCATTGACGACCAGCGTTGCTTGCCGCCAACTGACGTTTGCATTAATCTTCCTTGTCAAAATAGAATTGGATGAGTTGAATAGAATAGCCATGACAGACCTTCTATCTTGAGGAATCACATTTTCAAGTCATTGAAGGAGTGAAGACCGGTAACTGTCGCACTTCGGACATGGATAATCTTTATGTTTTCCAGCAGGTCCCACTGCACTGGCCTAAAGTTACAGCTTGGTGTAAACTAATCTTCTTCGAAGAAGCTACCGCAATGCCAAGAGATATCGAGAGATGCTCAAAAAGGCTTTGTTGTATCTCAACTATAATTGCAACAATGCCTGGAGTCAGCCTCTTTCACGCAAGAACGAACGCATCCATAAATTGGACGACATTTCACCGAGAACAGAGTGAATCTTGCGTGAATCTTGGGTGAATCTTACGTGAATCGAGTGAATCTTGCGGTTCTATCACCTGTTCACTCGTTTTCTGGTTGTGGGAACACCTAAAAAAATATGGTATATCGACGACATGTTACAAAGTTGGCAGCCTGAAAGGCAGTGTCGCACTGCGTATGAGAATATTCATGATGGTCCAGTTAAGGATGACAGTTCAACACAGTGCTCATTGCCTTCAGGTTTTTCTGAGCAGTTTCGCTAGCATTGCTTATAGCAAGCTCACTGTACAGCACGAGTGTCTTTTACAAATAGAAGATTTGTTGCTTGCAGTGTCACAAGTGGCATTGTAGCGAGTTTTGGGCACTATTTTTTTTTCTTCAGAAATGTCGGCAGCATGTCATGAAATGTCATACTACCAAATTTCATTGCATTTGGACTATTACATGTTGGTCTTGCATTCAATAGAGATACTTTAATTACAATCACCATATTTAATAGTACAACTTACCCCAGTCTGCAGATTTGAAAATAAAAAGTATAGAAGATATTTAATAATTAAGCAGAAAATGAGTAAGCAGAACACATTGTTTATTATTTCAGGATTAAATTGTTTACTTTTAAGTAAATAATTTTGCAAAACAATAGTTCCAATAAAGTATTAAAAAAAAAAGAAAGACAATGAAGAAAACCAATATCAGTAATAATTAATTTTGATGTAACTATTTGTCACATTGAAATTAGAAAATAACATTAGGGAACTTTTCTATTCTGAGACGGTTGATTTCAATGAAAATAAGATTAAGAAACAATAAGAAAATTAAGGAACAATTAGAATTAAAAAAAAACTTCATTAACAACAATCTTCATTAAAAAAAACAACAAATATAGAATTAAATTAAATATAACTTACAAGAGACTAACATGATTTGAAAAAAAAAATAATTAATTTAGATGATGCTTTCATGCGTTTCAGAATTTAATAGTAAAATTTTAATTAAATAATTCAAAATTAACAATTTCATTATAAAGAACATTTTAAGAATATGAGAAATAAAAGAATATATATATATATTGGTTCTACAACAAAATTTTACAAGAACACAATACCAGTAAATATTGACAAAAATATTTTCTATTATATGAAATAATTTAATCCATTTGACTTGTTACTGTTCCTACTACAATAATTATTCATATTAATAAAAGTGATCAGAACTTTTAATATCATCAGCAGTTATAAATATTTATCATTTGGTATATTTTGTCGGGCGAGCCAACGAAATTTCTATTTCTAAAATTTCAAAACTTTACTTCAGTTGATTTTATTACGAACTTAATTACCTATTAACTGATTGTGATTTCGAATCTAGAAAAGATGTGCAGAAGCTTGTGTCCGACTGGAGGGGTCCGGTTTGTTTTTGTTTTTGCGATGTCTTTATTTTTTTCCCAGATTTCTTTCTCGTCCAGACTGACTTTAGAGTTCATGAATCCCTTTTGAAATTGGGAACATAGTTTATTTCCCGAACGAAAGCCTTATGCAATTTTTTTTACTGATCTTATTGCATCTATTCCGACATTCTATTAAAACAAATCACCTATGCTTATACCGTTTTCTGACATTTTTTATCTTAATATCTAAATATATTGTATCTTGTTTTTACAGAATGAGTAACAGTTCATTGAATGTGCACATTTATTGATAATAGGAGATCTTTAAGATGTCGGATACTAATGGAGATTGGGCACTTGTAAAGAGAAGGTTTGCTGTGGATACTATTCTGGATACATACTTTTTGAGGTACCATTAGATATCAATCTCAATTTGTAAAAATATGATTGGAAAGAAAGAACATTGTTATTCATAATACGAACTAGGCCTACTTGCTTTCCGCGTGCAATTTGCAACATTTTATTTAAAATTTGTTAAATCAACGTACAAATAAGAAATTCACTATATGTTTTGTTTATTTTATTGACAAATTTAAATCTTGATAAAGATTATCGAAATTCATTGATTTTAAAAAGTTTCAAGAATTGAAACCATTATGTGGGTTTCATATTTATGTTAGAATTATTCAAATATCATACAAATAATAAATTCATTCACATATTAAGGACATAATATAACTTATATTTACTTACTCCTGGCATCTATGATGAAATATCCATGATGAATTGCATGAAAGGAGAAATTTGCCATATTTCATATTTCATATATTTTATTATTGTTTGGATTACATTTCCAAAGTTTAAAAGAAATACTCTTATTTATTTACTAAACATAAATAAGTGTTTTCATCAATGAGATGTTTATTTTAATTAAAAAATTAATATTCTCTAATGTAATTGATTCAAGCTATATTTACAACTGTTTTCTTAATTTTGATTTGATTAGCGCTCGAGACACAAAACATACATTCATTCATTTTATGAATCGGGAGAGATTAGAGATACAAAGAAAAATCTTTTTATGCTTGTACTTCGTTAATAATAATGAAATTTCTTAAACACAAAATCTTTTTATGTATTTTTATTTTTCTGCTATTTTTTTCTCTGACAACCAATTTCTCACTAATAATATTACTGGTAATTATAATTACTACTAATTAAAATGTACAAGGTTTTCTCTGAGCTGCTACATAAACTACGAACTATGTTTAAACTGAAATATTTATTACTATGTTATCAGTTTTGTAAAACAGAATTCGCTAAGCTTCGGGTTTCTGCAATGTTGTTTTTGAAAATCAAAATGCCAATTCAAAGTCCAGGCTAATATCTTTTGTTACCATTATTTGAAGATATTTGTGCAGAAGTGCAGAATTTTGAGGCAATAATAGCCAGAAAATAGATTCACCAGCAAATTACATTTCAGAATAAAAATACAACACTGAATAGACAAAACATTGGAGACATCTAACTAATAGCACATAAGTCCTTCCCAAGAGCTAAAAATGCCGTATATACTCTGATGCATTGGCTTCATCAGATGTTGGAGAGATGCCGTAGATAGTGTCAGTCATGCCTGTCTTACCATTCTCCACAACTCTGTTCTACAAGTGGGTGCCAGATATGATGGCTCTCTCAACGACATCGTGGAGATGTTCGATCCAGGTTTAAGTCCAGGGATCTTAAGGATCACTGGATTGTTTCAAACTCAAATGAGTGTTTGTCGAACCATGTCTAGGTAATAGCGACCAGATGTGGCGGCGCACTTGCTGAAACACATCAACTGCTGCAGGAAACGCGAAGGCCTGAATGGGTATCAGCCACACATTCTTGTATTTCGCAGCATTTAAGAACCTCTTCAGGCACACTAAGGACTGTGTGCATACCGCTTACGTTGAAATTGAGGGTTGTTCAAATGTTGCATTATCCTACATTTTCTGCACACCAACATTCATCGGTCGTTACATCATTGTCGAATCATCAAAATTTAACAGCCCAGTTTTCTTCCGTTGAATCATTTTAAAATTAGAAAATTTCGATCAGCTTTGGGCAAAGGCCACCGTTATCAAAATGGCTGACAGGAGTTGGTGTTTTTTGACGATAAATTAGATGTATTTATTCTATTAAAGTTCTGAAAATAAAGTAAAATTTTAAAGAAAGTTAAATTATCCTTCAAAGGCTAATTCCTGTGAAGGTTGGTATTTTGACAATTCTTGTGTTCACGGGAAAAATTCGGCCCAAGTGTTTTTTTCCCCTCCATGGAAACTACAATTTTAAAAAGTACTTGCATGTATGAAAAGGGACCGGAATGTTTTTATCTCATCGCAGTCATTTTTAGAAACGCGATTCCCATTCAACGACTCATGTATTGTGTTTGATGCACATCAATTATTATTTGAAGACCGACTACAAGCAACGGCTCATCAACTGATAACCGCTTTGGCAGAGCATTGGTGCCCGCCGTCCTAAGGGACCTAATGTGTCCAATTGGAAAACTCCCCAAACTATCACAGAGACACCACATCCTTGAACAAAGCAGGACCTCATGCATCCTCCTGTCAGACAGCTGATAACTGGATTCATCTAACCACACAACTTGGCGCCATTCTGCAGAGACCCAGCTTTGATGTTCCCGGCACCAAGCGTGGCAGAATTTCCGATGCTAAGAAGCCAACAATTGCACACAACTTCCTTAGCCTACAGTATGCAGAGTGCTCCGTACCGTTCAGTTGCTGACGCTACTTGGTGTTCCGACATTAAAACTGAATGCGAGGACACTCTAAGCCGACCCTGGTCATCATTGGCATGTGGGCGACCGCTTGCTAGGTAGTCACGGGTATGTCTGTCGATGATATACTCGCGGTAGACCCTTGACATATTTGCCTTGAATACCCTAGTGTACTTATTTCTTGTGCGATCGAGTGACCCATCTGTCTTGCGCCGATAATGCGTCCGCGATCAAAGTCTATTTCTGCTAAAATAATCCTGTTTCTGCTAAATAATTTACTATCTCAATTGCTAAGAACAAGAGTTGCACTTGAAATTAATCAAGTAGGCAAAGATAACGATGCCATTAAGAAAAGAAATAAATCTAAATTATGTGTATGTTTCGATCTTACTAGTTCACTTCTAGCAAAATATATCTTTCAAATTTGTTTTATAATTTTAGATTTTATACTTCTACATTTGAATTAGAATGGATTTTGAATAATCGTGCAACGATTATGATTTTCAGTGAATTTCATATAACTTTTGAAAAATATGGACACAAATCAACAAACTATTGATAGTAACTATATTAGTTTAAAAACTTAATAATGTAAACAAATAATAACTTTTTACACGTTTTAGAAATAAAGAATTGAGGAGTTTTTCTAAAAGCTTGATTCAGTTTTGTCAAGTTTTGTAAGAATTACGGAACTTTTAACTAGCTTGAATTAAAGTTAGTGAAAATGGATAAAAGTTGAATTTCACACGTAAACTAATAGAGGTTTATTTTAACATAGAATATATGCTATATATGCCTATTTGATTCTAAAATATAAGTTTAAATGAACTATATTTATTTGATAATTGACAATCCTTTATATAAGACTTTTGTTTTAATACTGGTAGATAAATTATCTAATTTGAACTATCTATAAGTTTGATTATTATAGTTAGGTGATTTGAAATTTTTAAATTTTTTTAAATTTGTCATTACTTAATCTTTTATACAATAAAATTACAATAAAATGATAAATTAAAAAAAAAATAATACCAATTTCAACTTTCAAATACAAATATAAGTTGATTGAGGCTGTATTACTGAGAGTTAAATATTTAAAAATATAACTTACGAAGTTCTAAAAAATTTGGAGAAAATATAAAAGATTAAACTGTGAGTATAAAAACAAATAAATTTTTGACTTAGTCTTCGAAATACATTTCAGTAATCTAACGTTTAATAATTTTTTTTTTTTTTTTTTTATTTTTCCAATGCCCGGGCTCTTGGTGCTTTTGCCATTAGCCTCATCAAAGGGCGACAATTGTGAGCTTTTGGTCGAATAATCGTTGCCCACGGTACGCCATAGAAGGCAGCTCACATTATACCCGCAGGCAACGATGTAACACGGAAGGAGAAAGTTACATCCATGCCGACGCCGTAAATCGAACCCCCGTTCCGACACATCTGCCGTCGTTAACACCACTAGACTATGCCGGAACAGCTGTTTAATAATTATAGTCTAAGATAAAAGTGAAAATGTAAAAGTTATCATCTTAAAATTGAATTAATGAATAATTTAAAGAAGTTGTTTAAAATTTATTATTTATATTGCAAGTTGTAAATTTTATTTTTTTATTAGAACAAGGATTTTTCATTTAGAATACAATTACCCAAATTTAAATATAAAGAATGAAATAATTAAAATTTTAAACAAATACTAAAGAAACTGTTACTTACTGCTCCACCCTACAATTGAATATTATGAGTATAGATTAATGAAATAAAACAAAAACAAGGTAATTAATGCTTTTAGACAGTGTCAAACGCAAAGCAGTCCCATAATATGCACAATTGTATAAACAAAATAATTAAAAGCAAGAGCATATAAATGCAAGACCGTTCCTTTATGTTTTCAGGAACCTAGGGGTCGCTAATACAATGCTTAGTGCATCATTTCGATATGTTAAAGAATTTATGAAACAATACGTTTGCAAATATTAACAATGACGTCCTGTTGGCAATTGTAAGTATTGTTATGTATGAAGCATCAGTATTAGTACAGTGTTAATTGTTATCATTATTACTAACACTGCTATGGAAAACGTCAATTGGGGGGGGGGGGTAAGGGAGTGGTC
>JAFIDM010009631.1:294513743-294524790 GCA_023159025.1 Thereuonema tuberculata
GTTAACTGTAACATGGGACCGTTAATGAATTCCTGTTTCATACATTTAAATCAAAATCAAACAATTTTTTTACAATTAATTTATTACTAGTTGCCCCGTGCGAATAATTCGCAACAAAAAAACACCTTTGAGAAATAATAAACAAATCCAACAGCTGTCGTGCATATTAGTTAAAAACATTGTCAATAGATGGCGCCTTTTTTTATAAAAAGGATGACTCATGCGAATAATTCGTATGGTATCTTGATCAGTCACCGAATGGTCATGTGGAAAAAAATAAATGAACAATAGATGCTGCCTTCTACATTTTTATAAAAAGGTTTTAAAAATAAAGGTTTTTAACGAAAACATTAATTTTAAACCATTTGTTTATTTTTCGTCATTAGCGGGGAACGTAATCTTCAGAATGATGTATCAATCATTGATTTTGATGAAGTATTAAGGGAAATATGCCGTACCGACAACAAAACACCTTTCAGAAATAATATATAAGGATAATTCATCTAAATGCATTGTAAGTTTACATAACATAAACAGTGTAAAGCTGTATCAAAAAAGTATTCTATAATAATCTGTTTACGTCCTAAAGTCTCAAGAGATGCCCTTAAAGGTTCTATTTAACATTTTTTTTTATATTTTCATTGAAATACAAATTAATGGATCGTTCCTATGCTGTGTGACGTATAAATGTTAAAGAATTGATACACTTTCTATTTTATTTCTTCTTTCTTTTTAATCAATTTAATTATAATTTAACTATCTTTCATATATTTTTTTTTTACCAAATTTTCTTTTCTTTATTAAACAATAGATTTGCTTTACATTAGCTAAATCAATTTTTCTTTTTTTTTTTCTGAAACGTTCTTTACGGACATTCCTCCTCGAAGTAAAACTTTCTTCCTTGCTTCCCTGAACTAATTGGGAACAAGCCAAAATTTGCATATTAAATTTTATCATGGATTTTTTTCCCCACTGGTGTAATTATTTAACTGTAAATCTTTTACAGTTCAATGTTATTATTTTTGATCGGCCTCCCAAAATTTTACAAGTTTCCAAGATTTACTCCTCTTTTAAAACTTCTTTCTCTTATTACTCTGTATAATCCGTTCAGACACAGTATTGTGGTCAAAGCAGACTTCTACGTCTGAACCGGGGATTCGAATCCCTGACAGGGATGTTTCCTTTCTTTCCTGTTTCTTGTCTGCTTCTTTTTCTTTCTCCCCTTCCGCCAAAATTTCTAAGGTTTTTACACAATAGACCTAAATCCACGGTACAGTAGGGGGTACTCAGGCCCATTAAAAAATGTGTACCTACATAGGCTACACATCTGTGGCTGAATGGTAAAACTTCAAAACATCTCTGTCTCTCTATCTATTATCTATATATCTGTCTATATAAAGAATTGTATTAAACATGGTGTATCGAAACTTTTTGTTCAAATTTTAATGGGAGTTACAGATTAACAAGACAATTTTTTTTCGCCTTTGCATGTATGCCGCTGATGGCAACCTTCGGTGCTAGAGGGCGCTATTTGGCGTCGCTGGAATCTGCCAGATATAAAACACCAAAACATACCTAAATGAATGTACAACATATTTATTCAAAGAAGATGCTCAAAGTTGTAACAGTATGCTGTATAACAGCATCGAAGCGTAGATTGCCGATATTTCGCAAACAGTTGCAGTTAGGACAAACATTTTTGCGGCAAAGTCTTCATGTGAGTCAATGGGAGACTCGTACATGAGCTATGAATGCCGAGGAGAAACATAAGTCTGTTCTCCGTTCCCATTTCGCCTCTCTAGCCGACTGCAGTGCCCTCTTACACCGAAAACTGCCATAAGCGATATGCATTCGTAGATGAAAAAGGTTTGTCTTGGTGCTCCCTATCCCCTTTAAAATTTGAAAGTTTTGATACATTTTGTATATTTATAAAGGGTGGGCATGAAAGAATGGTGGGATTCCAAAGACATATATTTTCTGCAATCCTTCATGTACACAGTCTTGACATCTTTCAATTGGAAGTGGATCTGTCCAAGTTTGATGTCACTTAACGTTCTTCCCTTCTTTTCACCCGGCACACATCCAAACTGTAGTTTAAGATTCGATGAAACGTATCCGATGAAACGTTGCTTCCACAACGTGCGTGATCTGTTTCTTGCCTCCTCAATTCTTTCCTCCTTGCGTCCTTTTTCTTGAGCGCTGGATTGAACGTGGATTGGACAACCACCACCTCCTTTGATCACAACGATTCCAGGAACACCACATGACTTCTTCCTAAAGGGATACGTGAAAGACAACGTGTACCCCAAAGCACAGATCCATCAATGATATCAAGGAACCGATCACCTATGATGAGGAGGCCGTCACACCGGATATGCTTCATCGATTCTTCAGGAATTAGACTGCCGCTAGGATGTGTGCCGGATAACGAAAGGCGTGCAGTTTGAGGAACTTTGAGTAATGCACATCAAACTTGGACAGTTGTTCTTCCAATTGAGAGATGTCATGACTATATACGTTAAGCAATACAGAAATACTGTCTTTGAAACCCCACCATTCTTTTATGCCCATCCTATATTACATAAGCATATTTTTTTCCAATTCCAATTCCAATATAGTTCTAATTTTTTCCATGATTTTTTCCATGATTCCATATCAACAATCTAAAATTTCACATATTTTATAATTATAAAGTTATTATCTTTTTATAAAATTTCATATTTTCTTATTCAAGTTAAATTTATTTTGGTATTATAGCTTTTTCAAAAAAATTAAATTTTCTTAAAAAAGCATAAAGAAATGACACAGAAATGAAAAATATCTGAGCCTACATCGGTGAGAGTTTGGGACGACCGTTTCGTCCTTTTTGTAGATTCGTCATTTTTCATTTCTGTGTCATTTCTTTATACTTTTATATTAATTTGTTGTACTTTAAATCTTTTCTTGAAATTTTCACAATTGTGAAAATTACAATCTTTTCGTAAAGAGAATTGCATTTCATTTCTGATAGGTTTTGGTAACAAAAGAGAAGTGAAGTAACAAGACGATCAAAAGATTTAAGATAAACTATGTATGCAATATATTACCAAGCAATAGTTAACATTTGAACAGACATTTACAAATTAGAAAATTACAAGTACTCTTAGCTAGGACATTCTTACTAGATTTAAGAATTAGATTACAACTTTAAATGTTATACATTAAAAAAATGCTGTTGTATTTTTGCCTTTTTTAACTGTAGAATGATGTAACAATAAAAAATATTATAATAATTAAATAATTATCACTACTTCTTAATTACATAATGAATTATATATAAAATTTTCCTCGACTTATAAAACATGAACTTTCCTCTGTTCATCCTTATAGTTTTCGAGGGCAATGAATGAGAATGTCTTTCCTATTGATTACTTAATCCTTTTGTGGGAGCTGAGATTCAAGATTTTCGAAATGGTTCTGCTCTGGAGCATCTGTCGCTCACAAGGCGACAAAGAACTTCTTTCTTTCCATTGCACTCTTTTTGTTTGTAAGATTTCGTAAGAGTTAGGTGTTTGTAAAATTTCAATTAGCTTCATCTTTTTTTTTTTTTAGTTTCTTGAGAAGAATTTACAGTGATTTACAATTCGCGAGTAGGAGTGAGATTAAAAATGAAGATTAAGAATTTAAGTAATATTTATAAATAGTGAAATAATGAAGTAGGAATTATGATCATTATCAGATAAGATTTTTAGAAAATTCATTTCGCTTGATTTAGAAGTTCATTCTATTTACTATGAAGTTCCAAATGGCAACCATATTTCTAGTGATTCAAAAGGAAAACGACTTAAATTCTTACACTAATTTAAAACTGAAATATAATTACAAAAATTATAGTTTTCCTGAATGTTGTTTCACTCCTAGTTACCAGCAACAATATAATGTCAACTATGCCAGTGGCAAATTAGATCAAGGGATACAAATATGTTTTCTTCACTTGAAATGAGGTTCGTCCCACCGATATGAAAGCAGTAAACTAATGCTAAGAATGAGTTCATCAGAACATTTCTCAGCGAGATGATATCAAGGAGAGTCTCCGTAAATTTTAGGAATACGATTTTTGCTGGTTTTTTTATTAAGAAAAGTTTTCAAATCCAGCTATTAATGTACGTCTTCCATAAAGACTTTCCATTAAAATATAAGTAATACTTGATCATTTATTTGCCTGCATTAAACCTCCTCTGACCCAATTTTGAATTGTTCATGTGGTTTTTGGCTAAAATGAATCGTTTTCAGTCTGGGTATTCCTTTTAAAGAAACTTATGGGATATACAGAGGCTCCATAAGACAAGAAGTTTTCCAAATTCGAATTATGGATACTGCATTGTTCGAATAAAATACAGTGAAACTTGGATAATTCGAAGCTGAAGAGACCAGAGAAAAAGTTTGAATTATCCAAAAATTCGAATTACATATATTCTCTCAAACAGAAGAGATAAATAAAAAAGATTAACTCCACGATCGAAGATTTAACACATAAACTTTATCTAAGAATACTGCTACATTTTTTTCATTAAATCAAACATTTTTTACTAGCTTAATTATTCATCACTTTCAAAAAAAAAGGCAGATATTTTTAATTGCTTCTTTGAATTCAATCTTTGAGTCATAGCATATGATTCCAACCTCTGGGTTGTCAGGTTCTTTCGTTCTTTTTCTATTTTTTCCATTGCCATTTTTGCTGCTCAAAATTTTATCTTTTTCCTTCAAATATGTCGATAACGTGTTCGATGGAATTCCAAATTCCTTGGAGATTTCCGATTTCTTTTTAAGATCTTTTTCCACTTCCTTAATCACCGCTACCTTTTCAGCTAATGTTAATGACTTATAAGGAGCTTTAGCTTTTGACAATGCCATAGTAATAGCATAGAAACAATACTAAAAGCACAAGCACAAAAACTAAAAATGTATACAACCGCATTGAATCATTCACAGGAAGGGCACGTGACTCGAAGACCGAAGGCGTGTGGCCAAGTCTTTTCTCGGAAAATGCAGACAGGCTTTTCTTGTTTTACCGTAATATTTTTATTAATTATTTATTATTTAAATATTAATTTTATATATAAATATTATTTTTTTATTTTTAATAATTTTTACCGTAATATTTTAAGGACAATCGTACGAAAAATTCGAATTATTCAAAATAAAATTCGAATTATCCACGATTTTTTAACATTATTTTAATACAGAATTCTAGGGACCAAGCAAAAAATTCGAATTATCCAGAATTTCGAATTAAACAAGTTTGAATTATCCAAGTTTCACTGTATTTTCTGATTTCCTACGGCCATCAATCGCTGCAGCTTTTATATCACTCCTTCAAGCACATTATCCCATCAGTTGATCCGCTTATTGACGATACCATATTTAAATACAAAGATGAAATCTTCGTTTCAAATGACTAATTGTTGCGCCAATGATAACTTTTCGCACAAATTTCAATGACAACATCCAAAACTAGCTGTCGTGGTATCAGCAAAAAGCATGGTATTAACTACTATCTCAATTATATTGTTTTTAAATCTGACGAAAGTATTGGCTTTTAAAGCCTCAAAACAATTTTTATATATTTTCATATTTTAAGCTTACATATGCTAATTATTAACACAAATCAATAAGCTCCACTTTAATTAATTAAGAACAATTATTGGTTTGTCTTTAAAGTGTTTCCATGTAACTGCATTAAAAAATAAATTGGATCTTAAGGAAGATTTAGCCGTACCAACAATAAATATAAAGTGAGACAGGAATCGTCAGATGATGATT
Organism: Thereuonema tuberculata; assembly: GCA_023159025.1. Classification (NCBI taxonomy): domain Eukaryota; kingdom Metazoa; phylum Arthropoda; class Chilopoda; order Scutigeromorpha; family Scutigeridae; genus Thereuonema; species Thereuonema tuberculata. Next base: position 294,519,546 of record JAFIDM010009631.1, read on the forward strand.
CTCAGTAAACCTTCAATCTACGTATAGGTTTGCAGTCGCCGTCTAAGTAGCAATCTTTTTTTTTCCTACTTTATTATTTTTGGAAAGTGTAAGCAGAGTTGTGCTAATCAATAACAATTATCTTCTCAGAAACAATTATTAAGAATCACTCTTAATATTTGAACTTCATTCACCATTACCAATGATTATTGATGAATTACATTTAAAAAAAAAAAAAAAAAAAAAAAACTTATAAAGTTTAAAGTGCTGTGGAATTACATTAATGCGATAACTACGATTCAAAACAATATAGCTAACGATTTTGACAACTTATATTTGATATCCCCTAATCATTTTTTTATTTTAAATATCATAGATTTCAATGTTTAAACTTCGAATATTGAATTATATATTTACTTAATTTGTATTTTTAGTTTTGTTCTCTTTTTAGCGTAGTCTCTTAACTTATTAAGCAACTTCAATGAAATTATAAGAACTTACTTCCTCTCCTGCATCTGCTGGATTATTAACTAAGAATATAAAAAAATGAATGAATATTAAAAAAAAATTAAAATTAATGTAGAAAACAGTTCATTACAAAAAATAAAAATAAATATTCTAAGTTAACTTCAATCAATTTCAATCAATTGATTAATTAATATGAATTTAGTCTGAACTTACGATAGCATATTCATTGCTCAATAAAACTCGGTTGTTGTAAGCAGCATTATTCATTGTTATATTTTACGTCAATATTACGAAAAGAATATTTCAAAATACTTATCATTTGTTTGAACTTAGACAAGTTTAAGGAAGTTTCAGTTTAAACATTGAGTAATTTTCATATGTCTAAATAATTTTCATTTTGATGTAAAATCTCAAAATATCAAAGCAGTGAAAATCCGTCCAAGTACAGCTAAGGTAATTCTTTCAAAATTAGATTAATTTCGAGAATCAAAAAAAAAAAAAAGAAAAAAAGAAAAAAAAAAAACAAAAAAAAAAAAACAAAGTAAAAAATAACAGAAAATAGTTCGAGGAAATTGTGGATTATTCGGTAAATTTTACTTTGTTAGAGTTGAGTTTGGTGAATTTGGTCAAATTAGTGTTGGACTATTTCATGTTATATTAAGAAAACACAGACAGATGGATAGTCAAAAGGAAGTCATTTAAAAGATGCTATAAGTGGCAACCTCGTGGCCTACAAGAAAGGATTACAGTAGTGGATTCTCTTTGCCTTCCACAGGGAAGTAAAGGAATTGGAAAGTAGTTAATGCTTGTAGAATGTATTGTCAGATTAAAAGAAGCCGTCGCTTAATATTCCCTGGAGCCGAACAATGGCAACTGATTGATGCTACCCAACAAATTACTCGTCCACGCCAAGTAAATGAGTATAATAATTATTAACGTAAGAAATTATTAATATTGTTAAAGCAAGAGAATCTGTACAGAATCCATTATAACAAGATTGTCATTGCTAAAAGAGTTCATTAATCTGTAAAATGGTTAATCGATACTTAAAAAAAGAAACCTGACTTAGATTTTCTTTTGCTAAATTTAGAATTTTTGCCTATTTTTAAAAATTAGTCGCAGAAAAGTAAATACTTTAAAAGAGACGAGATTCAACTAAAAAAATTTTCTTCTGTTAATTTACACCACATTTACAATAAATAAAAGTGATTTTTTTTAAGGAAAGGTGAAATTTTTCTTTGTTATAAGATTTTTTCAATTACCTTTATTCGCTTTGCTACTTACACTTTGTTTCGGAATTATATTAACCTATTTAGTGAATGGTAAGATCTAATCGTAACGTAATTTAATTCTTAATCAATGAGGAATAGTTGCGTATTTCCGTATGATAAAACTATTTATACCATGATGAAGTTTAGGAAGTACTTACTGGAGATAATGACTGCGACCAAAAGAAACATGAGAACCTTCATTTTGAAAGCTAAGGAGAGTTGATGGAACAGAATCAGGAATCAGGACAAACTGAAACTGATGAATAATTCGCTGTCTGTTTTTATAACCACTAAGTATTGCATAAGACAAACCAATCAACCTCATTCCAAACATCTATTTAGCAACAGTAAAAGAAAAATTTTTCCGTTTCTGAGAATTGCATCAGTCAGTAACGGAAATTTCAATTCCTCATTTAATAATAGGATTAATCATGAAAGGGTGACGAATAAAGAAATGAGGATAAAATTGGATATTTTTCAAAATATTACTAATAGCAGTACTTTGAGAAGCTGTTTCTTACTTATTAGAACTCATCAATTAAAAACTGAGTTCATGCATCGCTGATGAAGTGTCTTGATATATATTATATACAGTGATGTGAAATTTGAAAATGCCAATACAAAATCCATATCACTGTTTCTGTGAAGATACGGCCAATTTATCCTCACGTCATCAGGGGCATAAGTGGAAAAAAATAGAAATTAAAATTTGGAAAATTAGAAAAACAAAAACGCAATATTCGAAGACCTTGCTCTTTTTATCCTATTATATTCTTTTTTTATTTCATTTGTTTTTTATATCTTTTTTTATTTCATTTTTTTAAACATACAAAGCCGCTGATGACATGAGGATAAATTGGCCGTATCTTTACAGAAACAGTGATCTGAGTTTTGTATTGGTATTTTCAAATTTTATATCACTGTCCGGCTTTATATGTTTAGTAATATAAGTTAATTTTATTCGTATATTCTATACTTTCTAAATTTTCTAAATTGCAAATGATTGATTAAAATCTTTGCTTTGTGAAACTCGAAGGACATGCTTTGAGTTTTGCCCATTCGATATATATGTATGTATGTTTTGTTCTAATATAATCACAATTGAATAGACGAGAATATCACTGGGTTATAAATTTTCGGAAAACAAGAATAAAGTTGAATGTTAAAACAACGAGAATAAATTTTTACAGATGCGACCAGAAATCACAACTTCACAATTACCTGATTTTATACTAACTTTTTTGGGGGGGAAAACTTAAGATAATCAGCAAATGAAAATTTTATGAAAAGGACTGCTATGCCCATCTGGTTCTTACCTGATGATGTGACCTATTACATTTAAACTTTCCTTTTCTCTAAAAAATTACTCTACCGTGTGACTCCACTACCGACTTCTATAATCATCTACTGATAAAAATTGAAAATACAGTAGAACCTCATTATAACAGACTAACAGGGGCTGAAGGTTGTCCGTTTTAATGAAAGTCCGGTTTATAACAAATAATTCAGGGGTGTAATGCAGCTCGGTGTACATCAACGAAAGTACAGTTATTAGCTATAAAAAGTGTTTATTATATATCAAATAAAAAACAGCCTTCAACATAATAGGTTGAATTGAAAAAGATGTGTACGTATACACTGCATTAATCATTAGAACAAGAAGGTCCTGGTTCATGTTGATTGCTTACATTCATTGGTTTGAAAAAAAATAATGTATTTTCTGCTGGGTTTGTTCGATCGATGTTTAATCGCTTGCTTGGAAATGTAAAACTCGTCAGATAAAAATTAGCATCCTTTATTATTATTATAATTTTTTTTAAAACTGTCCGTTATAAACGACGTCCGTTATAATAGGGTCCGTTATAATGAGGTTCTACTGTAATTTTCTTACTTTATTCATCATGTCATCTTTCACGCAAATTGAACGTTTACTTCTTTTATTTTTCTCAAAGAAGATATCTATGACGTAGCCTGATAACTGGATAATTTTTGATCTTTTAATTTTCTTAATTCCAATTAACGCAAACAAAAAAATTAAAAGAAAGTAGCAATAAATTGTAACAAAAATCTCTTACTATAAAACTTCATAGTGACAGTACAATACACTACAGTACAGTCCCGATAGGGAAGCATAGTTACAAATAACATATTCTGAAAATAAAATTTCTGATTTATCAACAAAATTTACGTAATCTACACAATTTACAAGTGCAGTTTTTCAATAGGGGAAGAAATAAAATTATACAAAATGTATGTACAGTAAACTGCCTCTAATCCGGCACGTTCGGGACTTGAGGCATGCCGGATTACGAAATTTTCCGGATTAGAGGATTGTATCATAATCCTGTCATATAATCCTGTCGTAATTATATATCTACTTATGCCATTTTCAAGCTTCTTCACGATTTCTAGCTTTTGAGCCAAAGAGAGTCAGGTGTTTTCTTTTTGAAGACACGACATTACCTTTAGGACATATGTCACTTGTCAGTCACTATAAAATCACTCAACACAAAATCAAGCTCTACAAAACACTAAAACACAACAATATTCGACGTTGATACAGCAACCTGAGAGTCACACTAATTGAAATGGCGGAAAATGAACGTGGAACGTAAACAAAGCCACAGTGACGTCCAGGGAACAGGTCGCTCCCGAACATATACGATATCACCCAAAGTCGGCCGAAGATGAGCGTCTTGTTATATTCGACGACTGGCCTTCCTCCACGCATGCTAATACGCTTTGTCTGGCACAATGTTTTCCCTCGCGCCTTCCGATCGCAAACAAACTTGAACAATGCATGATTGATGTTTTGCGATCGATATAAATTATTTTTTTTTTCGTAAGTTATCCAGCGTGCCGGACCGTAGGATGCCGGATTAGAGGAATTTTACTGCACTTACAATTTGATGAGTAAGTTATTTTTTTAAAAAAATAATTTAAATTGTTAAGATACGATTTTTTTTTTTTTTTACTTATCCCCCGATTCATTTTGGATTCAAGTCAGGGAGTTGAACTCCACGATGGGTTCAGACACATCAGTCTCGTGGCAGGCCACCACCTTGACCATAAAATTGGAAGGCAGACATGACTTTTAAAGATATTATTCATGCAAAACCTAATGCAATAAATTTAAATAATAATAATAATAAAAATAATAATAATAATAAAGAAAACAATGCAAAACCGCACAATAACTAAACAACAAAAATCACTGAGCTTATTTTGGATATTTTGCTGGGAATCGGAGACGGCGCCGTTTCGGGTTTCCACACCCTCTTCAGCCCTATCCTGCCCAGCATAACCCAGCTCAGTGAAAAGGCACAATACACTAAACGGACAAACAATTAAAACAATGACCCCTCAGTTCAAATACATAAAAAAATCAAAATAACAATAATAGAGGGTAAAAACAAATTCACGCTAGCAACTCGCTAATAACTTTTGTTGTTGTTTAGTTATTGTACGGTTTTGCATTGCTTTCTTTGAAGTTTTAACTTGGCCCGCACATTAATTTTGATTTAAAT
>JAFIDM010009631.1:294533212-294544693 GCA_023159025.1 Thereuonema tuberculata
TTTAACAACCAAAAAAAAAAACAAAATTCCAACACGCCCCGCGGGCCGCGGGTTGCCGACCGCTGATTTAGACAATAACCAACTCAGTATCAATATCATGTATTATTTATTAACGAATTTTGTAGAGGAAGAGGAAAGGAATTTTCCTGTCCTCGTATTTACCTGAAGAAATTTCCTTCATAAGGAAATGAAAGATAGTAATAAAGAATATAAAGCTACGCGAACACCATGCAATTTCTCAGCAACTTAGTTGTCCGATTTTGACGTCACGACTTGATAGACAGTTTTGAGCCCGTTCATATGTAACTTAATTGCAACTTTCGTCATGCAATTCGAGTTGTTCCTACACCTGCAACTCGAAAAATTGCATCGACGTCACTAGGAATTACCCAATCACAGGGCAGCGTTGGAACACGTCAGTTGTGAAACCACGCCCATGAAAAAAAATGACGTCGAAAATGATATTTGCCGATTCGTTTTGAAGACATGCTCATACTCAATGAATATCAAGAGAATTGCGAGTTTCTTTCATGCAAAATAAAGGTTATACTGAAGTGCAGTAATTGTATGCGGCAGAATTTATCAGAGAGGTTTCAAAACCTCGATTTTTTCGGATTTTCCACATCGGGTTTGGCAAACGCATTGCATTATGGGAAGGCTGCTGACGCGGTAATGCAAAAGTTATGACGTCATTGTTTCCAAGGGAGCAAGGTTTGTTATTGGCTGTTGGTCATTCGTTACTTTTGCTTCGAAATAATACCATGAAATTCAATTCCACAGCGGCTAATAATTTTGAAAAAAATATTTATCATATGTTGCAAATGAATCACTCATATATTATGTTTGAAACGACATAACCGAATTTTGCTTGACGTCACACGTGACATATTTAAAATCCGCGTTGATCGTCCGAGTTGCATATCGAGTTGCATCGTGTTCGGGGTTGACAAAAGTTTATATCAACTCGTGACGTCAAAATCGGAGGACTAAGTTGCTGAAAAATTGCATGGTGTTCGCGTAGCTTAAGGTACATGCTCCAACTAAGCCCGGTTCCCAAATAAGGCCCATCCTTCATTTTATTAATAGAATGTTCACAAGATCTCATATACGTAGGACAGTAAAGATAAAAAATAGACAATTTATTAAAAAAATAGAATAAAAACACTTTATGTAGTATTTATTTTTTGTTAACCCGGTATCCAAATAGTAAAATACAGACTGCGACCTAGAGAAACGTGGTTCAATTCACAGGTTGGGGATTTTTCCACTCTAAATTCTCTGCAGACCTGTCCTAGGAATCCATGCCTTTGTAGATTTGATACCGGATTACTCTTCAGGGGATAAAAGGCGGCGAGAGTCGGTCTGACCAGTTGACCTCAGCCTATAAGGAGAGAACATAACCTGTACATCAAGAATTGTATGCCCTTTTAGGAGTTGAAAGTACAAATTGAGTACTTCAAAACTATATGTAGGTTCGGGGTCAATCCTCCACGGATTTCCAGATATTCGATACGGGTTACAAAAGACAAATGTCCCGCTGTGGATGATAAAGAAATTGCAATTGCGAGATCACTTGGAAATTTCCCGGTTGGTATAAAAACAACAAAAACAACAACAACTCAAAAGGTCTGATCTTATTACAAATCTATATTATCCCAAAAACTTCGTAGAAGTATTTTTGAACCATGTTTGCCCATCCAATCACCGTCCTCCCAGTGTACACCCCTAGTTCCAGATTAATCGAATTTTGTAACGTCATAACCCTATGACTTCAAATCTTTCATAGTTCGTAAAAAATCATCTGATCATTACAAATCTATATCTAACCCGAAAACCCCGTTGCTATTATGCACAACAATACTTTAGTTCCAATTGTTTCACAATACAATTTGTATAGTGCCCATTTCTAGCATTTAAGCTACGACAGTAAATCAATGAAAAGAACGTCGAATATCTCGAATTCGAGGAGGGTTGGCTCCTGAATCTATATATATTTTTGAAGTACTCCATGTGTACTTTCATCTCTTAAAAGGGCATCAAAATCCGTGATGTACAGATTATATCCTGTCCTTGTTCTCTGCCTGTACCCCAAAGGCCTTATCTCCCTGGCCTTATCTCCCTGTACCCCATAGGTCACATTGGCCTATAATGTTTCAACTTTATTTTTTAACTAGTAGTATCAATAGTTACTTAATTATTAATTACACAATGAAATCTAAAATTTTACCCTGTTCATGTTAATGGTTTTCGAGGGCATGAAATGAGAAATGATCGTCTTTTTTCTGATCACTTAACATTTTTATATGAGCTGAAATTTTAAATTTTCTTTAATTTTTTTTTAAATGGATCTTTCAGGAGAATCTAGAGCGCACATAGAACGAAGTGGTAGCGAACTTTTCATTCCATAACACTTAAGGTTTATAAGGTCTCGCAATTGCTAGGTATTTGTGAAATTTCAATCTGGTTCATCTTTTTTTTTTTCTTGATTTATAATGAGCAATTTACAGACTCGTATATTTGCGTGTAGAGGTGAGATAAAAACAGTGGCGGATCAGGCTTGCACGGGGCCCCTAGCTGAAAATTTTTTTCGGAGGCCTTGCATCAAACTGATTTCGTTAATAGTAAAACGGGATCATATTCTGGTCAGATATACATAATTGATACACCACACAAAGTGTAATGAAATTGGAGAACTCAAAAAGAAAAACATTTTTAAGCGACGAATTTGACGCGTATCAATAGTCTGTATACAGTGACCAAATGTGACGTTCGATTCCAATAAGTGCAATCGAGTGAATATATAAATTCGAATGTGACGTAATGATTTTTACCCACGCAAATTCTTTGTTAACTTGAAGTATATTTTTTAATTACATAATTTGGATGCACTCAATTAGAACAGACAATACAAGTTTTCTGATTTAATGATAAAACAGTTGGTATTTATTTATGGAATCTTTCATATTTACTGAATATCTGCTCTACTTCTATTAATTATAAGTTCCGTATCACTAGTAAAACCGCACGACAACTTTAATATATTCGAATTTTGTAAATCGAGATCTCTGTATATGAAATTAATATACATATCAGAATATAAGACTTCCCACCCATATCGGCCGCGGCAGTTGGCGTTGTCGCTAAGACACTTGCCTCATACTTCTGAGTCCCGGGTTCGGTTCTCATGTGGGTTTCGATCCACGCTGGACAGGTTAATCCACCCATATCACATCAAACCTTTCTCAATTGGTAAAAAAAAATCCCTTGATCAGTATACATTACTATTATATTCTTATTGTAAACCCGAAAACCCCGTAAAAGTATCCTTCGACAATGTTTGCCCCCCCCCTCCCCCTTGGTTATAAATCCCTTAGGGCTCGATATCGAAAATTCGATCAAATAGCATCTTTTCAATTTTGATAAAGAAACTCGTGTCAAATTTTGGGTTTCCGCCCAAGGCGGTTTTGGAGATACGCAAACCCTTTAAGAAAGAATCCCTCACCCCGTTTCCACCTATTAGGATCCGAATATCAAAAATTCGTCTAATACATATCGTTTCGAATTTGACAAAGGATAGAAGAGTACGCGGAAGTGAATTATGAACAAAAATATTTTAGTTCTAGTTTTTGTCACTAGCTGATTATGTGGCGCTATTATGCACAACAGTAGTTTATTCCCATTCTCGCCGCCAGGTTGCTACGTGGCGCTATTATGCACAACAATATTTTGGTTCCAATTGTTGCACAACAATATTTTTATTAGTTCCAATTGTCTCCACTAGGGGCGCAAGTGCGCAATTTCAGCGATTTTCCCCTTTTCAATCCTTTACGGGTGGTTAATCGAAATCCCAAAAGCTTATTTTTTTTGTGCTTTTTCTAAGGAACCTTTCTGCCAAATTTCAGATTCCTGGCTTTATGGGCAGTAAGAGAATCAGTGATGAGTCATTGAGTCATTGAGGACTTTTGCATTTATGTAGATATAGATAGATAGATAGATATACTCTTCATTGTAAACATTACTGTTAGCAGTCTCTCTTTACTGAATAACTATATGCAATTTATTTTAAAAATATCATTAGGCTGTACTATATTATTTAAATAGTCTACATCTACCGTACTACACAACATCTTCAATAATAGTAACGTATTTGCGATAGTTTCAATGTTATATATTATCTAGAAAAATTAATTCACATATAAGATTACTCATGTAAGATACTGTATAACTTAGTAATGTATTGTTCTATTTGTACTGTTGGTGGCATTTCCAAACTTACATTGCGAAGTAATGCTTTCCTGCATTGCTTTCCTTAAACCAGTCTAACAAGGGAATGGTTAGGTTTGTGAGATCGAAATATCCCTTGAAATTTTTATTATTTATTCAGGATCTTAAGGAGTTTACGTATATCAAATTTTAGCTCCTTTTTTTGTACTGAAAGGGGGTTAAAAAAAATTGTAAGATCTCAGAGCTTGTTGCACTGCGGGGAAGCATCGGGCAGCTAATGTGACATTGGAAACGCCACCGACAATACCTGACTTCTCACATGCAATTTTCGACTTAGGACCAAATCGACATTACACTGTTGATAGGAACGCAACCAGTCGTAATTCGAGGTATATCTGTGTCTGGCTTAGATTTTGAAACTTATTATAGGGTAAGCGAAAATGGAATAACAATAATATTAAAAAGAAATCTGATTCTATTCTTTTGAAAGAAATCGACTAAACAAAGGTTTCCGTTATGTAATTGTTAGAAAGTATATAAGAACATTGTTAACGAACTTACCAATAATCACTGTTCAGTGTAATTGAACTGAATCCTAGATCTTAGGATCAGGCTTTCATTCGTTAACGATACTGACTGAGATTAATGGGAAAATTTAATATGCGTGAGAATATTAGTAAGGAAAAATAAAGAAAAACATGCACACAATTAAAAATTAACTGAGCTATTTTCTCAGTCTTGGCAATCATTAATACTTTTCACTAATAAAATTTATCAAATAAATATATAACTTGCATTGTACAGTTTTTGAAATAAAAATTTAATAATAGGTTTTCCTTTCACGACAAGTTTTCTATTTTAAATAATACAAACTCAAAAATTCCTTTGAAAGCGTACAATTTAAAATGAATGCTTAATTATTAATCATAAGTTTAATATTCTAACTCCAACTTAAAATTACATAAAAAAAGTAATTTTACATTTTTATAAAAAGTATGAAATGCTTTCTTATTTTTAAAGTGGATTAAAAAGGTTCTTTATCTCTTCGTTTAAAGAAAAATAGACAAGTCATTAAATTTTACTATTTATTTACTAGAAAGTTTATTTTACTACGTGATATTATATATATTGTACAGGGTCATTCCTATAAACCGAAGTGAGAATTGAATCAGGGATCCGGATTATTAAAACATCAAGGAAGGGGATGGAGTTAGCTTCTTCTTTTTCTATTGTAAACTTAATATCTAGGTGGATTTCATTAATAATGTCCATATTCTTGAATTGTGGAATGAAAATAAAAGAGAAGATAGTCCACGTATCTACAATAACGGGGAATATTGAGTTCCCTCTCATCTCAAATGTGGAAGGCCGAATCCTCGATGAAATCCATGACTAGTTCTGATAGCAAGGGTGAGGTGGACAAAACCTATAAACAATCCAACGTTTTGTTTATAGAATTTGCCTTTCAATGAGAAAAACTGCAAATTAAAAATGGCTTTTTTAATGAGTGGAAAGATGGATTGAGTGGCTTTCTTGTTAATAAAATTATTGTAAGATTTAAAAATTATGTTCTCTATTGATTTAATCATTAAAGCAAATGAAATGGAAGTAAATAATGCTTGAATGTCTAGGGAAAAAAAGAAATAATCGATTTGCAACTTTAAATCACGAAGTTTCTGAACCAAAATTAAGCTATTAGGAATAGAATAATTGGATGAAATTTTCGGCCTTCCATCTAAATGTTTCGTCTTTAAATCGTTTTAAGCCACAAACCAATTTTATCATTATACAAACATTTCTTTTACCTTCCAGTGTTTTCCGTGTAATCTAGAATGTTGTTAATTTACAATAGCTTGGACAAAGTAAGATTAATTTTATAATTGAATATGTCAATATGAATTCGCAAATTAAATTTAGGAGAAATTTTGCATTTTGATGCATATTCAAGCATATTTTCCTTTGAACTTAATAAAGTTTAGATAACTGCGGATGTTTTAATTAAATTCTTAATAAATATTTTTGATTTCAAAAAATGCGCTTAAGTAAAACGTAATATGACGTCATATATCGTCTAATCCCCCCCCCCCCCCATCTGTAAGTAGTTTACGGACAGCCCCAAAATGTTAATATTTCTTTTTGTATAGTATATTATTCTATCGTTTGATATTTCCCATTTGAAGTTTCATTGTGTAACTTTATGATTTATAAAATTTCTGTTCAATCTAAGGTTTGGCAATGTTTTAAACAATTTCTACATAATTGACTTGTATTGTAATAATTTAATATTCTTCCACTGCTCCCTACAATTTTTATAGACTTGTAGAGTCACTCTATTTCTGCATGTTTAATATTAATTGCTTGTCATCCCGGTGGCCAAGTAGTTCGACTGCTTGCTGGCTTTAATCCCCGGCTGAGATTAGCATGTTTTTTCCAATCGGAATTCTCCTCCCGACAGGTCGGCTTTACCCAGTCCTCTGGAGAATCGGTACTCGGGAGAAGCGTGTTGAAAGGCGCTAGGGAATCGGCACCACTTTACCTTCAACTTAGTCCCCTTGGTCAAGAAAAACCGGGAACTTTATCTATCCCAACCCAAAGGCCACATCAGCCTGTAATGGGATATTTTAATGCTAATTTCTTAAGTTTTACCTATAATACTTATATTAAGGAGAGTGCAATTCCTAAACATCATTTTGGTTTTCTAATACTGTAAATTTATTTAATACATTACTTCTCAAGTGTTCATTAAAAGAATATTTGGAATTTCACTTTTTAATGTATGAAATTCATGTTTCAGTTATTTTTTTTTTGGAATATGATAGATGTTGAAGAAAAAAAATTAGAAAAAAAAATCATGAGTTCATAGGATTTTATTCTCATTTAAACGGAAACTTAGAAAATAAATGAAAATATCGATATTTATAATGTTCTGTTATTTAACATTAATATGTTTTTACTTCCACTTTCTGTTTGAATTTTTAAAATTTTTATTCAGCCTTAGGATCGTCACCAATTTCCTAAACATTTTTTTTTTTTATATAATGAAATTTGTTTGTTTGTTTTTTTTTTTATTTAATAAACCAAGAAATTACAGTCCTGCTAGGTTCTACTTCTAGATCCTGTGTGAAGGTGCTGAAGTTACATAATAATTACATTTCATTAATAAAAAATTTAGTTAAATTAAATTAACAATAAAGTAGTTGAATAAATCAAGATAAAAAATAACGAAACAAAATATAGAACAATAAAGTTAACAAATAACAATGGATGAGACCAAATTATTCACAAATGACATCCTGGAACAGCTGTTTCACGCTCGTTGGCGATCATCAGCCAGGAGAAGTCACTGTAAATAACAAGGTCTCGCTACCGAGGCTAGTATGAACAATTCAGCGAAAGCCTTTCTGTAATGCAGTAGAAGTAGAAATTTAAAACACAAAAATAAAAAATGAGTATAAAATAACTAAAATAATATTAAAAGAAAACAAGCATAATGAATTCAATTTTAATGACGTAAATGACGACTTTTTACCATAAACCAATGTCAACCAGAAATCAAACCAGAACAATCAATATATTTAAAAAATTTTAGTACAAACCATTAAGAAACATTAAGAATATTTTTTTTTTCTTTGGAGAAACAAAAAAATGTGGATTAACAAAAAATGTTAATTAATATATTTCATTACATTTATTGTTTTTACTTTCAATCTGAACTTCACATTTATTTCACCGATATGATATCTGTAGGTGACAGGAAAGCCGAGCACCGTGATCTTTAGTCTACTGTGCTTTCCCCACAAAAAGATGGGAGAAAGCTGGAAAAAAGAACGATGGAGGTAAAGCAGGGGAAATGAGAGAAACTCTGGAAAACCTGCTCAGCGCAGTTAGTCCACCACCACGATACCCACATGAGAACTGAACATCGTCACTCAATCACGCCAACCGCGAGTCCCTATTTCACTTACAGCTACATATTTTCAATGAAATTTAAATATTCCCAACATGTTTTATTTTCGAAAGTTGTCTACTAGAAAATACTTCTTTTCTTTATTGCGTTAAACATTGATATTTTGGAGAGAGCGGGTATACAGTAAGTTTCTTTATCAGTTTATGATTAAACTGTTTATTATTACTATTATTATTATTTATTTTTATTTTTTTTTAACTATAATGTTCTTGGTCATAACATTTGTAATTGTAACTTCGTATTTAAATTACACTTCCATAAGCTTAAGAAAGCCAATACGTTAGTTTACAAAACATTACATTACATTACATTAAAGAATTTAGAAGCTTTATTACAAAAGAAGCCTAAGCACTAATATTCTTTCACATATCAAAGATAAAAAAAATCAAGGTCGATACAGTTAAAATATTCTCTTTCGGATATTTTTTTAGTTTGAATATGAAAATTTAAAGAAGTATAGGGAGCACATGATGACCCTTGAGGGCGCTGGAGATAAGGCTCCCAACGTTTGATGGCCGGTTGCACCAACCTGGCGTTGATCTTCCATAAACTTTTCCCACAATAGATAACTTCAACTTTTAAAATTAAGTTTTGTATTTTTTGTATTCTATAAATAGTTCACAGATTATATACCTCAGTAGAGATAAGAGTTTAACGGGGTAAAATAATAATCATAAACACGCAGAAATTAGGATGAAAATATATTTACAGTTAAAATAAAACAACTATCTATTTCGGGATATTACATCTTCACCCTTTTTAGAATGACTACATAAAATGAAATATGTTCCAATTTAAATACAATTACGAATTACAATCAAAATGAAGAAAGCCAATCAGCAGGCAGGTGTTCACAATCCAACAAGGAATCAGTTATTCAATCTGGCCTTTCAGAATCTAGTGAAGCGGACCAATTGATGTCTTTGGCTGACGTCATTAAGGCGAGATTCACGTTTCGGAATCTGGACGCACTATAGATGTGGTCAATTTTCCTGTTCTAGCATCGGCTAAAAATGAATTCACTAGAAAATGAAAAAAGACAATCTTTATTTTGAAATATAATTATTGTTATAATGATTCTATTTATAAAAGAGTATTGAGCAGAAGAAAGAAAAGACGAGCCATATCTCAATGATTATAGTATGAAAACCATTAAAATAAACTTCATTCCTTCTTTTTTTTTTCCTCTTAGATCAACTGATCAGCTTAGGGGGAAATTTCCATGAAAAATGGAAAAACCCAAGAAAGGATCAAATACATATTGAATTAATAAATGGGGAGGAGAAAAATAATATTTCATATCAATATTTCATATTCATATGCTGTCAAAAACAGATTGTCATAAATTATATATCAAAATGTTCAGCTAAAAAAAATATACCTACAAATATATATATCAAAAACGCCAAACTCAAAGCCTAATCTTCGAGTTTCGCAATGCAAAGATTTCAATCAATTATTTGCAATTTAGAAATTTAGAAAGTATAGAATCTTCTTCCTAGCGTTAGTCCCGCGCTATGGCAGGGTCCGCTTTTCGGCACATCCGTCTCCATTTGGCTAGATCCGAGGCGTCTTGGGGGGCAACATTCACCCGTTTCATGTCTTCTTTAAGACGGTCCATCCATCGTTTTTTGGGCCGGCCACGTTGTCGTTGGCCATGAGGTTCGAGACACATGGCAGTCCTTGCCACTGAATATTCATCACTGCGTACCACATGTCCATACCATCGGAGTCTTCCTTCTCGCATTTTTTCTATGATTGATGCCACACCGAATCGTCGTCGTACATCTTCATTCATTGCATGGTCGACTCTTGTCAAGCCAAGACACCATCGCAGCATTCGCATTTCCATAACATGGAGCACTTGTTCATGTTTCGATGTAGCTGGCCAGCATTCGGATCCGTAAAGGGCAACTGGGCGTACCACTGTTCTATAAATTTCTGATTTAAGGCGAATAGGCACCCGACGATCACATAGACACCAGTAACCTGGCGCCATTTCATCCAGGCGGCGTTGACACGAGCGCGGGCGTCTGGGAAAGAGTCTCCGTCGCTGCAGAAGAGAGAGCCATAGTTAGATAATACTTAAATATTCATGCTAAGATACAAGAAGATCCAACCAGCGGTTAAAACATTATTAGGAAGAAAAACACTCGTACATGTAAGTCCGTATACCCCTGGAAAGTAAACTTAATTGGAAAGGAATTGAATTTAATGGATCCAAGACATCTGTATGCACTCCTCCATGGTCTCTTCACTGACGGATGCGTCTCCAGGTCCGTATGCTCATTTCCCGTAGCATTTGTAGCGTCAGAGTCGTTAAGGCATTGATCACACCAATCTGCAGCTCAGCGTTGTTAACGTACTGCTGTTTGCGGTTTTCCAGTTTAATGATTCCTCACAGAGATTTATCGAGACGAAATGAACTGGTTCTCCGTTTTGTTAAAACCATACAGTGTCAGCTATGCCTTTCACTAGCAACCGTTCGTTAATCTTACGCAGATAAGTCACCTGATTTACTGGGCCATTGAAGAAATACGGTCCAAATAGGGGCTCATTTGTTATCCACGCCCAAATCATAATGTGAAGTGAATTTTATATGTAAAGTTTCCATACTTTTTTAGTAGATCTTTCCTTCTAAAGCCTCTACTATTAAATATTCTAAACATCTCACCAAATTTAAATGTAAAATAACTACATTTAATACAAAAAGCAAATTTTCGAAAAGATTGCGTCTTTTCTTTCTCAAGCCTAAAATAACAATAATTTGAAGAACAATACTCTAAATTACATAAAATTCCTCGAGAAAATATAAATAATATATGAAAATGATACCATTTAGTTCCAATCTTTGTTTCTTTAACAATAATATACGATGGGGCTTAACAATTTAGTTCCTTGATTGTAACCTTATTATTACATTTTGTGCATATTTTATCTACAAAACTTTTAGCTAATCTTGTGAAAAATTTCTCTATTTCCATACCATCATTCCTATTCATGTTTTTTCTTTTTGTGTTCCGGATACACATGCTTTCTATTATCTTTCTTATTTTGGTGTCTCTTTCAATATATAAAATTTGTATCTCGTTGTTAATACAATGATTTCTGTTCACACAATGTTCTGCTACTTCTGATTTTTCAGTGTACTTGTTCCTAATGCTGGTACCATGTTCCGTCATTCGTTCCTTCACTGTTCTTTTACTCTCGCCCAAATAGAATAAATCGCAATTCTTGCATTCTATTTTGTAAATTATACCCATTTCATATTTTTTAACACTACTATTCAA
>JAFIDM010009631.1:294554693-294577957 GCA_023159025.1 Thereuonema tuberculata
GAGTTATTTTTGCTGTTTTCCAAATATTTGGGTATATTCCATAATCATACATGGTTTTTAAAAGTTCGTGTATTATTGTTGCAAATATATCGATATAGTTTTTTATATCCTTTATAGCAATATTATCGATACCAACAGTATTTTTATTTTTCATTGATTTGATAATTTTTATTACGTCCTCGATATCGGGTATATAAAATCCTATTGTATTTTTTAATGTTTCAATGTCTTCATTATTATTTGTAATGCTACAGTTACATGTATTTTTAATTTTACTGAATGTTTCACCAAATAGCTCATCCGTTTCTTTGTAATTAAATTTTTCTATTAATTTACAAATTTTATTTTTATCTATATTTTTATTTTCATTTTATATGATATTATTTATGGTATTCCAAGTCTTTTTATTATCATTGTTATATTTTTATAATTTATTTTGGTAAAATTTTTGCTTGGTATTAGGTTTTTCAACCAATTGCTTTTTTTTCTATAATTTTCTTTATATTTTTTATTTGTTTTATTATTTTTGTGTTTTTTGTATAATTTGTCTTTTTCTTTGATGTGGTCGTAGATTTCATCTGTTATCCATTCATGTTTATAATTTTTTCTTTCATTTTTTATAATTTTATAATTGTCTTCCGGGTTTTCTTTATTGTGTTGCTCTTTATTATTTAAGAGTTTTTTAGATGTATTAATTATCTTTACAAATTTATTTATTATTTTATTTGGGTCTATTATTTTTTTGTTTCTTATTTCTTTAGTAAGTTTTCTGATTTTTTAATAAATAATTCTTCATTTGTTATATTGTTTTGCTTTCTAAATTTATTCAAATTTTGATTATTTTTACATACTTGTTGATTATACAATTCTAATATTATTACATAGTGATCTGATATTTCAGTTTGTATAATATTACTTTGAGTATGTTTGGTTCTTATATTAGTGAAGCAGTGATCTAAGCATGTGGAGGTACTAGATTTTGTTGTTTGTATTTCTCGAGTTGGAGCATTGATTATATTTTCTAAGCCATATGTATTAAAAATTTCTAGATATTTCAATATAAGTGAGTTGGTTTTCTTTTCTAAAATATTAATATTCATATCACCAATGATTATGAAATTATCTGTTTTTTCTAAGTTGTTTTGATTATAGTCTATTGCTTTTTCTAGTTCTTGGAGAAACTGATTTTTATTGGTTAGTGGAGGTTTATAGACTATTAATAAGTTTTTAGAATCTGTGCTATTATCAGTTTCCTTTATATTAATATCTTTATATTTTAATATACATGTAATATTTTCAAATGTTATTGTGTTGATTTGGAAGTTTGTTAATATATATTCATTTTTATAATACATTATTATCCCACCACCTCTTCTATTTTTTCTGAGGTTATATATCATATTGTAATCTTTCAAAGTAAAATATTTAATTTCATCTTCATTTATGTTTGTTTCTACTAAAATTATTATGTTTATTTCATTTTGGAATTTTTGTGTATGACAAATAAGATAATCAAAGTTTTTTTTCATACTTCTTATATAATATTTTTTCAGAAGACTGAATTTTTTTTCCTATTTATATACCATTCTTCAAAGTTGTTATATATGTTTAAATTTTTCTGATTTGTTGTTCCAAACATCTAAATGGGTTCTTTTTTTTTTTTTTCACTCTTTTATTAGTTTATTTTTTTGAGGTTTTCTTCAGTCATTATTTTAATAATGTGTGAATTTTCATCCTTTCTTACTTTCTTTCCTAAAATCTTATGGAATTTTGTCCATGTGAATTTATAATTCTTTTCTTTTGCTAATACTCTTACTTTCCAAAACAAGTTTTTTTTTTCTTTTCGTTAAATTCTCATTAAAGTAGATTTTGCTGGTGTCATCATTATTATAAATTTCATTATTTCTTAGGATTTTCTTCTCTTTCATTTTTTCCATCCAGATTATCCTATTTTTTAATGTTGAAAATTTTATAATTATAGGTTTTATTTTGTTCTGGTTAAACGTTTGTACTCGATGCATTACTTCTATATTTTGTAGTTGATCTTTTAGTCCTATCTTGTCAGCAATTTTTTCTAAAATAGTATAGAGTTTTTCATTTGGTAGCTGGGCAACTCCATTTAGTTCTAGATTATTTTGTCTTAATTTTTCTTCACGATTGTCTATTTCTAATTCCAGGTTTTTAATTTTCTCCAATGTATTATTTTCCATTTCTTCAAGTATCACAAGTCTTTTCTCATTTTGTATTTGCTTACTGTCTATTGTTGATAGTTTTTTTTAAATTTCTTCGTAGTGTTCATTTATGTAGTTTAGACTGCTTTTAATGTCTTGGATTTCTGATTTCTCTTACCTCATTGATTAATTGGTCTATTCCTTGGGTTGAGTCCATTTCATTTTGCCAGGTAGGTTTCACTTCTTGGGTTACGTTCATTTCTCTTTGCTGGGGTGGAGTAGTTTTGTTTTCATCTTTCTGATTTATTTCTTTGGTTACTTTTGATCTAATGGTGATATTCTTACATTTATCACACCTCCAATTCCTTTTCCTTGTGGACATTGGAATATTTGTATCCGCTGGAATGTTCATGCATTTTATATGGAATTCGTCTCCACATCCTAGACATCTGCCTTCTTCTTCTTTAAGTGTTTTCTTGCATTTTGCACAGTCTATATTGTATCCCTTCTGAGACATATTAAACAGTTATATGTTTGGTTTTTTCAGCCAGTTATTAGTTGTAATATATCTGTAATCCAGATAACTTACTTTTGTTGTTTCGTCTGGTTTTTCACGGATCGTGGAATTATGCGTGCGGCCTAGACTCGCTCTAATCCCGCACTCTTATAATACAAAAATAGTGTAAAATCTGTATCATGTTAAGGGCACCATTACATTTACTTCCAATCAAGGTTATTCGTACACAAGCTTTGTAAAGTTCTTTCCTGATCAACCTGCGTAGAATAAGAACAAAAATTACAAACGAAAACGATATTAAAAAGTATACAAAATAATATAAACAACATTTATAATTACATTTAAACATTTATTATTGCCACGGAATCATGTTAATGAATTGAAATGGACATTGAAACATTACATGTTTCTCGAAAAAAAATACAAAAAGTGTTACCGTAAAATATTAGATTTTTCAAAAATTTTTTGCACATGCTTCAGACACCAATAGGAAAATTATCAGTTCTAGAGAAAGTCAGAAACAAAGCTGGTTCATTACATGGAATTGACAGTAAATCACAACAATTTTGAGCAAAAAATTAAAATTTTGCCCTTAAAGCTTAGATATGGTTTGATTTTCCGGAAACTTTTTACACATGTTTCAAGCACTAATACGCAACTTTTCCGCTCTAGGAAAAATCGAAATTGGAAAAAATAAATTTACGCTCGGGCCTAACACGCCTATTTACATTTAAATTCATGAAGTAAATTCGTATATGAATTGATCTCTCTATAAATAAAAAGAAATAAAATGCCACTGACGAGAATTCACATAACAATTAGACCTAACAACGAGACTGTATTAAGCCTTTAACTGCTTTGTGACTACAAATCTGTCTTGTTTTCAGAAACAGTCTGGTAATTTATAAATACTATACTATATATACATACACACATACATTATATACTATATACTGTGGATTTCACAGGATCATTTTTTATTTGATTGTTTTTTATCTCGGCGGCCCGTTCCCGTGATCGGGCACTGAGCCAAACATCAACGGTAAATTCTGCTGATGATTCATAATAAGGATGAAACAGCTGTTCAGAATTCCCGTTGATGTTGCCTCAATGTGCGAAGACATATTAATTGTTGTTCGGTTGTGATGTTTTCTCTCTATTTATGAATTATTACGGACGTTAATTTGCTTTTCATTAAGTTTGTATTATTTTAAAGATATATTTAACATGTTAATACATTCATTAAACTTTCATGTAAGACTTTTAAATACAGTACACTTTCTTGAATGATACTTCATCAGAAAACATTCAAAACATAAGAAAAAATTCGCAACAACCTCATTTGATTAAAGACAGTTTTTGTGAGATAGAAATTCGCGTTTTCATTCTATTATGAAAATGTAATTTTGCAGATATTTAATGAAATCTTTGATTTGTCTGTAGAAATATACATCTCATGGTTGACAGATAGGTGCGCATTCCAGTGGAATCACTTTATTTTATTTTATAAATTTTGAAAATTTTTATTTTATTTTATTTTAATTTTACATCTTTATTTTTCTTATTTAATGTAGATTTTTTTCTTGCTTTTTCCTAATTTTCAAAATACAAATCACGAGAAAGGAAAATAAAATAATATTTCAGGATCGATGAGTTGTGAGTTTATTCGGTTTTCGCTCATAACTTTTCACCAAGAGGTCACACTGTTAAATTTTGGGTCTCGTTGTTTATCTTTTCTTGAAAATCTGAACAATTTGATATGTGACCTGTGGGGGGTCAAAAGTTATGAGCCAAGACACGAAAGAGGGGGACCTGGTACAAAGAATGAAAATACCACACAAGTTCTTTTTTATTATTATTTTAATTATTATTATTTTTTCCCAAACTTAATATATTTATTCAAAACCTGTATGTAGGTGCTGCATTTATTTTAAATTTTAAATTATATATCTATTTTTAATGCGCACATGCTATATAATTAGAATACGTTGCGGGAGTTAGCCTTTATCAGTGACTGTGACGCATTTTTTTAAGTATAATATTTTTATTTAAATTTAATTTTATCTGTGTAGGCTAAAAATCAATTCTGCAATATATATGAAAGTCCAGATCACGAAAGTCCCAAATATGTTCTTTTTTTTTCCAAACTGTGCAGCACATTTGAAATCTCATGGCAAAAATATTAGATAGTGTCCATGATCATTGAAGGAAGAATGATGAGAACTATCAACAGGATATGTTATTTCAAAATTTGGCTGAATGTAATGCTACAAATCAAATACACTTATTTTCTCAGTTAGCTCAATTTTTTGGTATTTATTTATTTTATTTGTTATTTGTTTAGACAAATATTCTGTTAATGAAAAGTAGGACGTCTTGTGATTATAATGATTGATAAGCAAAGGAAGTTGTGGATCTAATCTTTTATTATTTCCATTTTCGTCATTCCTTTGAGTGCTATCTCTCCACCTTTATTTAGAAGCCAACATTATGCCAGGAGTAACACAAAACAAAAAGAATGAAAAGTTGAAGCTCAAATGGAAATATTAGTGATATCATCACTGGTAATTTCATTTCTCCGGGCTTTTCTTGCATAGTCGGAATATTTTTGTGGCTTTAGTTTCATTTAGCATCTTCAAAAACATATTTTGTCTTGTTTTATCGCTTCCAACCAGTGATTAGTTCCGTTTTGCAAAACATATTAGCTTTATTCCCACACATCATGACTTGTTTTAACGTTATGAGATCACTTTTCCGCTTCCTTAATTATTTTGTCATACCAATATAATTTTAGTATATCTGTCAAATGAGTCATGGATTCGCAATCCATTTGGCTGGAGAGCCGAGTTCAATCCCGTTGGAGGTCGGGGATTTTTCCTAAATGGTTCTGAGATTTTAAGCTTCATTTACGAACCGCTGAACCATTAAAGGAAGGATTACGTATTTGTCTTCTGCATTTTACCCTAATCTGAAAATCACTTTGAACAAACTGCTCACTCACTTGCTTTTGAAATACTTTCTACATAGTTAACTGTGATTAGATCTGTTTATATTTAATATTTTAATTTGAAGAAAATCTTAGTGAATGAGCTTGAGAACGTCGGTCGTATCCTTAATTATAGAAAAGTATACCAAAGTTTGCTGGAAATTTAGATCTTCATTTTTGCTTTTCATCCATTAAATTTATTATGTACTGTATCAAATTAATCACATTTAATTTTTAATTTTTATCTCCAATTTTGTCAACTACGACAGTGGTTCTCAAGCTTTTCCGTTTCACGGCACTGTGAATATCTCGTGACTCACCAAACTTTCATTGCTATATTGCATGTAATGGAATCGTTTGGAAAAAAAAATCTCAGCGCGATTTATTGGAAGATTTAACATATCCTAGACTTCCTTTTTTGCCGATCCGGCAAAGCCTTGGGGTCAAGTGATGGTCTTCAATGAGGCAGATGTGTCGGATCCTGGGTTCGAATCCCGGCACCGTAATGGATGTTTTCTTCCTTTCTTGTATGTTTGCTTTTTTTCGGCTGGCAGTAAGTTTAAATATCTTTGGAAGTGGCGCACCCATCATAATTATAGCTTATACAGAAGGTTGGTTAGGTTATAAGTCAACGATTTCAGTATCCAAAATTTCAGATCACATGAGATGCTTACCTGCGATTCGTCCAAGAGTTATAAATTAGGCAGCATACGGTAGAAGCTAACATTCCATTAATTGGTTAATAGTTTGTCGGTTACAGTGCCATCTAAAATAGATCGATTTTGGGAGGCCTATGTTACTGCCCTTTCCGATGCCAAATTTTCATATTCTGCGATTATAAGCATTGGAAAACCCGAGAATTGCACATTTCGAAAGGAGGGGTGAGCAACGTATTAAGTGAAAAAGGAAAAAGTCAAACACTGGCAACGTTGGATGAACCAGGACCCTCGAGACAGAAACCTGCACCTCCTCAAACTTTGGAAGTGGTTGCTGAAGTGAAGCGCGTCGTCACGGAAGAGAATCGGATACCGCAAAATATGTTAGATTTGTTGCAAGGGGCCTCTCAGTCAACGATTTACAACGTAATTCACTAGAAACTGCAACTGGTTTAACGTCACAAATCCAGTCTATGGAAGCTGCTGCCGAGACATTGCAGAGCGACATACCAATTGCCGAAAATTTATATGAGTGCTATCATTCCGGCGATAAATGGCAATTTGGTGCGACTTTGAACGAGATATATATATATATATATATATATATATATATATATATATATATACACTCATGGACAAAAAAATTAGCGCACCAAGAAGGAGTCATCAAAATGAAACGAAAATTTACATACGTAATGACTACTTTGATATAAGTAAATGATTAGAAAATCAAAGAAAAAGGATAATTTATTTCAGAGAAAAAGGCAAAAGAACGGAGGAATTAATACTCCGTTGGACCCCCTCTAGCGCGAATGCACGATGCGATACGATCGGGCATTGAGTCATACAAGTTCTGTATGATGTCTTGAGACATTTCGTTCCATATTTGCTGTAACCTTGCCTCTAGTTCGTTCAAACTCGTGGGATGCCCAACTCGTCGTCCCAAATGATCCCAGATATGCTCGATTGGAGACAAATCTGGGGTTCGGGCAGGCCAAGGAAGGGTAGTAACAGTGCGGAGACAGTCTTGTGACACCCTTGCCGTATGAGGCCGAGCATTGTCTTGTTGAAAAATGGCTCCTGGGAGCCGTTGCATGAGTGGCAACACATGTGGTTGCAGGATTTCATGAACATACCGCTGGGCTGTCATGGTGCCACGGAACAATACTAGGGGTGACCGTGTATTGTAGGCAATGGCACCCCATACCATCACACCAGCTGTGGGAGCGGTGTGTCGCTGTACAGCAAAGGCAGGATTGAAGCGTTCACCACGGGCTCTCCACACACGACCACGATTGTCATCACTGCCGAGATTGAATCTGGATTCGTTGCTAAAGACGACCTGGTTCCATTCCGCTGCAGTCCAGTTTCCTCGTGCGCGGCAAAACTCAAAACGGAGGCGTCGATGGGTGGGCGTCAAGGGCAGCACATGTAATGGGCGCCGCGATACCAACTGTCCTTCAGCCAGGCGCCTTCGTATGGTTCGAAAAGACACAGCGGCCCCTAGTGAAGGTGCTATCTGTGCCTGGATGGCGGTCGATGAAGCAGTTGGCTATACGCGTGCATTTCTGACTATGTGGCGGTCTTCTCGACGACTGGTCTGTCGAGGGCGTCCTGAGCCTGGTCTTCGTGTACATGACATCTCTCGGGTCCACTGGTCCCAACACCTCCTCACAACACAATCAGAGCGGCCTAATTGATGAGCTACTCGCCTAGCTGACCACCCAACTTCCATCATTCCGACTTTTCTCCCTCTCTCAAACTGCGACAACTGCGTATACTGTCTTCGAACACGGCGTAATGGCATGTCTACCTCAGCTCTTCCTTTGTAAATGATTCAGCACACTCAAACAAGCTTTGGTTACCTGTTTTATACTCCACAGAGTACGATGTTCAACGCCCTCTACCGGCTATACGTAATGCGCAATCACGCTGCATTTCTAATCATTTGCATATCTCCCCGACATGTACCTTCACTGCAAGTTTCGTTACGATCCCGCAATTATTTCTTGGTGCGCTAATTTTTTTGTCCATGAGTATATATATGTATATACCTAAGTGACTGTAACAAGCCCAGAGCGATATATTACAGGCCAAGGGGTGAAAAAAAATATCAAAAAGGGTATCTAGAAAGGGGGGAAAGTTGTTCGAGAGGTTTCATTTTCATCCCTGGACATTGCTATAAGAGGAAATTCTTGATACGTAAGCTGACTAACAACGTCAGTTGTGCCTCTACGTGCTGGATTCATTACACCACAAAGAACTTTCTTTCCAGTTTGGAAAAGACATAAATCAAGTTTGAGCACACCAAGGCCACACCGCTTCCAGCCACACCTCTAAGACGACAATGGATTACTTAAAAATCCTTGAACAAGAAAACAAAATGTGCAATTCCTTTTTCTTATATCCCGGTCAAATCCTCCGACGCATCGCCGATGAACTTTTTTGATTGTGGGTTATTAAACATCCTTGGATGAGGGCGACCGCGTTCGTTGAACGGTTTGTGGAATGCCTTAGAGAGGAATGGAAGGTGATTGATACGAATTCTCTGAGAAGGAATCTTTTGGAATGGAAAATTGCTATCAGATAGATAGAAGGAACGTGGGGTCGAGGATTTTCGAAATGTTGTGGAGGTTAGAAATCGTTTACTTGTAACGTAATCAAACATGTCGAAATTATTGAGTAGGAAAATGCTGGATAAAAGAGTGAAGAAGAAAAAGAAGACTTTTTTTTTTTTTTTTTTTTTTTGGTTGTTAAGATAGGATTGCCTGGTTTTTTTTGGTTTTTTTTGGTTGTTAAAATAAATTTCATCTTAGGGCCCCATAAATCATGTACTGGTTACGTTCGCCAGAGAAATGGTAAAGCCTTAAAGGGCCCCAAATTCGTTTCCAGCCGAGGGCCCCCAATTATGCCAGACCGCACTGTAAAGGATACTAATCATTCAATAGACTTTGATCGTCCCATTATAATCGCGTATAAATTTCGTCATCTGCTACGAATGTAAGGAGTCTCTTTTTATTTTAACTGACCCCTACGCCTGCAATGATTGCATTTCCGATAGATCCATATATCAGTATGGCTTCGATGTCAAAGACAAAGATATAGCTAAAATTAAATTTAATTTGTGGTTGCTGGCAGGGAGTATTGTTTGTTTGTTTGTTGTTTTTTTTCTCCCTCAGGTTTAAACTCATGAACTTGGCGGCTGCTGAGGTTTGGATTTCAGCATGTGTCTGACGTCAGAGCCAGATGCTTCCATCCTAATACTCCTACGTTCTTCCGGTTCTTGGTGAAGATGGTTCGAATCATGGATACCAGATGGCGCTCACCACCTTGCTAATGTCTCCGTTCCTCTCGCTGCTGTTTTGCATATTGTAAATTATTTAAACTGTTCGAATTCCCTGAGCATATATCTTGTAATGTTCGGCCACGACCGAACGAAACATGTAGTGATTTAAAGTGTTTTTATGGTTTTATCATGTGTGTTGCTGTTTATTTTATTCTTATAGAAATCGTTTTTATTAGTAAGGAAAAACAGCAACCTTTACATATTTCAATTTGAAAGGTTATTTATAACCTCGCCCTTTAAATGTGGTTATTTGTAGTTTTAAAGAAGTAAATACTTTTAAGGGTCATATGAAATAACTAACTAATCAACACCAGAAGACGACAGTTGTCTTCAGGAGTTGCATGAATTGAAGTCAAAGATTCTCAATTGTCAAGATTAGTAATGGAGTTTTGAATTTTGATTCAAATCTAAAATCAATGCTTAAAATCATCATTGGAAACATTTTGCAGTATATTATTGGAAACGACGTTAATATTTTTATTCTTAATCTACTTTTTATTATTTTTATTAAACTAGAATTAATATGCAGCTAGTTACCGGAATAATGGTTTTTTCCGTTTTTTAACTTCTAATTAAAACTAATTTTTTAGTAATTATGCACAATACCTGTATATGCATATTCATGCAGAAGACTTAGTGAAAATGACTACAGAGATGTATGCAGAAGGTTATATAAAACAATTTAAAAAAAAAATAATTATTTAATTTCTTCAAACCGCTGTGGAAGGTAAAAATCTTTTATATTCTGTATGTTTCAATTAAATAGAATTAATTGTTTCGGGTTTCTAAAATAAAAACTTTACACTGGTTTTCATATAAAATATTATGTGTGTGTGTTAGACTCAAAGTCGTGGACAAACAATCGATTGTTTACTATCTTTGGATAAGATTTGGTAAAAAATAAAAATTTGGCAAAAATATTTAAATTACCATCTTACATAAAGCTAAAATGACTGAAATTAAAAACATTTACATATTATTAAGTAATGTTGTACCTTTGACCTGGTCAGAGGAACATCACCCTGCTGTGGTCAAAGGTACAACATCAGTCGAATTTATGTTTCACGCCATGCTACAATTTTTAGGTTAATCCAGTCATATTAAAAGTCCTAACAATGAATCTATAGGCATAGATGTATTACTCATTCTTGTTAAAATAATAATCAAAAGAAAACAAACAATGTTATTAAAGAAACATTCACTTGCAAAATACTTACTTTTCGGTGATGGAATTATAAAAACATTTTCACTCCTTGCAAGTTAAAGATCTAACTGCAACTGAAGGTTTCAAGGCGCAAATAGTGGGAATATTACACATTAAACAGAAAAGATTTTAAAGTATGCTCATAAATGACATCACAATCAAGGGTGGTCAAAGGTACAATCGGTCAAAGGTACAACACCTTCCCCTACTTGCTGAAAACAACGAACTGTCTGGAATTTTTAAAATTGCCAGAGGCCAATTTGGTGAAACTATCCTGTCATCTGTTGCTGTACAAAGGAACTATAGTGTGTCAACAATTATTTACAAACGTGACCGACTCCTGCAAAAAAAAAAAAATAATAAAAAAAAAAATCTCAGAAAAAATATAATCTAAATTGTTAATAATTGTTGACAAGATCCCTAGGTCTGGAAAGTGGAGATTATTTATCATATGTGGTCTTTTTACTTTTGCTATGTAGTTTCAAATGTCTTCCCATAAAACAAGCGCTTCGCTTCTCATTTGCACGGATATTTGTTATTTGACATGTAGTCATATCCTAATCTCATGACATTGTAATGCAATAAGTATCGTCATGGTTGAATGAAAACGTATGGAGGGAACTGTAAATAAAAGATATATAGCATGAAAGACAAATCAGATTCCAAAATTAATGCTTTCGAAATACTTTCTCGTAATAGGAAATCTCTCTGCTAGTAATACCCTTCTAAATTTATTTGCCAAAAATGTTAACTATTTTTATAACATTATTTATTACATTCTGACAATTTATCTGTATTGTTACATATGAAACGTAGTGTACAGCATTGCATTATTGATTGAGTGCATCAAGCCACAGTTGTTAGATCTTAAATACTTCACAGTTGTTAATACTTCAAAAAAAAGATGTGAAGTTACCAAATATAATGAGACTTAAAAATTTTGAGTCTAAACTATTAAAAAAGAAGTTTAGTGTAGATCAATATAAGCTTACTACTTCCGGAATTACCCGTTGACATGATTTCAATAACACAGGTATGGACAGATTTCTAACACACACACATAATATTTTATATGAAAACCAGTGTAAAGTTTTTATTTTAGAAACCCGAAACAATTAATTCTATTTAATTGAAACATACAGAATATAAAAGATTTTTACCTTCCACAGCGGTTTGAAGAAATTAAATAATTATTTTTTTTTTAAATTGTTTTATATAACCTTCTGCATACATCTCTGTAGTCATTTTCACTAAGTCTTCTGCATGAATATGCATATACAGGTATTGTGCATAATTACTAAAAAATTAGTTTTAATTAGAAGTTAAAAAACGGAAAAAACCATTATTCCGGTAACTAGCTGCATATTAATTCTAGTTTAATAAAAATAATAAAAAGTAGATTAAGAATAAAAATATTAACGTCGTTTCCAATAATATACTGCAAAATGTTTCCAATGATGATTTTAAGCATTGATTTTAGATTTGAATCAAAATTCAAAACTCCATTACTAATCTTGACAATTGAGAATCTTTGACTTCAATTCATGCAACTCCTGAAGACAACTGTCGTCTTCTGGTGTTGATTAGTTAGTTATTTCATATGACCCTTAAAAGTATTTACTTCTTTAAAACTACAAATAACCACATTTAAAGGGCGAGGTTATAAATAACCTTTCAAATTGAAATATGTAAAGGTTGCTGTTTTTCCTTACTAATAAAAACGATTTCTATAAGAATAAAATAAACAGCAACACACATGATAAAACCATAAAAACACTTTAAATCACTACATGTTTCGTTCGGTCGTGGCCGAACATTACAAGATATATGCTCAGGGAATTCGAACAGTTTAAATAATTTACAATATGCAAAACAGCAGCGAGAGGAACGGAGACATTAGCAAGGTGGTGAGCGCCATCTGGTATCCATGATTCGAACCATCTTCACCAAGAACCGGAAGAACGTAGGAGTATTAGGATGGAAGCATCTGGCTCTGACGTCAGACACATGCTGAAATCCAAACCTCAGCAGCCGCCAAGTTCATGAGTTTAAACCTGAGGGAGAAAAAAAACAACAAACAAACAAACAATACTCCCTGCCAGCAACCACAAATTAAATTTAATTTTAGCTATATCTTTGTCTTTGACATCGAAGCCATACTGATATATGGATCTATCGGAAATGCAATCATTGCAGGCGTAGGGGTCAGTTAAAATAAAAAGAGACTCCTTACATTCGTAGCAGATGACGAAATTTATACGCGATTATAATGGGACGATCAAAGTCTATTGAATGATTAGTATCCTTTACAGTGCGGTCTGGCATAATTGGGGGCCCTCGGCTGGAAACGAATTTGGGGCCCTTTAAGGCTTTACCATTTCTCTGGCGAACGTAACCAGTACATGATTTACGGGGCCCTAAGATGAAATTTATTTTAACAACCAAAAAAAACCAAAAAAAACCAGGCAATCCTATCTTAACAACCAAAAAAAAAAAAAAAAAAAAAAAGTCTTCTTTTTCTTCTTCACTCTTTTATCCAGCATTTTCCTACTCAATAATTTCGACATGTTTGATTACGTTACAAGTAAACGATTTCTAACCTCCACAACATTTCGAAAATCCTCGACCCCACGTTCCTTCTATCTATCTGATAGCAATTTTCCATTCCAAAAGATTCCTTCTCAGAGAATTCGTATCAATCACCTTCCATTCCTCTCTAAGGCACACACACTCTCTAAGGTATTCATCAGGGGAAAGTGTTTTCGATCTTTCAGATGAATGCCATGAGTTGGAGAAGGAATTAAACTTTGAAAAAGAAGATTTTAGTTGAAAAAAGTTATGTCCTTGTCAAGCTGACAAAAAAAACAACCAAGAAATACTTTGTGGCCCAAATAAAGGAAGCAGCATGTGATTATTTTAAGTTAAATATTTGAAAAAACTACCGAAGATGGCAAAATTCATCCAAGAAAATAACCAGCTCTACGACGTAGAACTGTAGATATTGTGGCCAGGCTACCAAATCCAACCACAGCTGGCGTCACACCCAGTTCGACTAAAACAATGTCTTATCTTTTGGAGTTGATTTTTCATTGTATAATGTAGAGAGTAAACTGGCAGAAGTAGGCTACTTAATCCATTAGAATTTATTTCATGTTTTATTATTCTACTCTGAATTGCATATATTTGCCAAATGAATAAAAATGTTAATTAAATAACTTGTATCTAACTGTCAGTTTCTACTACCCCCTGGTCAAAGGTACAATACCCTCCGGTCAAGGGTACAACACGTAGTTGTACCTTTGACCCTCAAGGTATAGTTTTTTTTTGTAAAATAAAAATAAAATACTTATTCTTAAAATATAACATAAAACACATGCAGTTGGTGGCAAGATGAGTACATGTATCCATTCAGGTAAGGATTTACTTGAGTATAAAAAATTAGAAAATTCATTTAAAGAAAACTGGTCAAAGGTACAACACCTTCCCCTAAATACTATTCATTTTAAAATATACATAACATAATTTATGAGATTCTGTAGCAAAACTCTATATTATAATGACGATACATATTTTTAAATTTAATTGAGTTTATTTAATACTTTCCTTTATGTCAAAAATTATTGACATCGGTAACGAGGTCTCATTGTGATCTCAAAACAAAGCATCAATGCTGATGAAGAAATCCATAATATAGATCTATTTCTCTTTATTATTTTACATTAATTTTTAAAGAAAGCACTAAAAATAAATTGTAGAATAAAAATCAAACCTCAAATAATAATTAAAATAAAACTAATGTCAAAAACATTGCTAATTATAAATAATTAAAGAATAAGTGAATTTAATTTCAGTCTAATTTTAATGTATCTGTAAATCAGTCGCTTCAATTTATTTGGCTGTAAAAAAAGAAGGCAAATACATTCTATAAAATTTTTTTAAGAAAAATCCAACATGCTTTTCTTTTGACTTAAAAAAAAGGATTTCATACTAGAAATCTGTTTAGTTTAATCTCCCTAGTATTTTTTTTTTCACAGATGTAAATGTCGAAGAACTAAAAAATTAGATGACATACAGAGATAGATATACAATTAGATGACATAAATAAGACAGTTTGATGATCCGATATTGATTTATCGGATGAAGATGATGTAAATTGGGCAAAGTCTGAAGATAATTCATCATCTAGTAGCGAAATCTCCGTCTCAGATGATGAAGATGCCTCAGTATCAAACCAGCGTAAAATAGGCTGTCTTAGATTCCCGATGTCAAAAATTCAAACAGCATCTCAGTGACTTTATTTGTGTGCGTTTTTATATCCTTTTTATACCTTACTATATCACATCGTAACTCATCGATATATATTAATAAAATCTCCTTCTTTTTTTTCTTCCTGTAATAATTCGTTTAAAAACTTCAAGAATAATTTGAACGCGTTTACCTAAAAAGGATTTATAGATAGATGTATTAGAGATTTTTTTTAGAAAGAAAAAATGAAGAAAGAGAAAAATAGATCGTACAACAAAATATTAAAATTACGTAATAATTAAAAAATGGAAAGAAATAAGAAGAATATGTAAGGAGAACGATGTCATGATAACAAAAACAAAGGGAAAAAAATCTTTATTAGCAAAGAAAACTGAAAAGGATACATGGAATGCTATGGGAACTGCATATAAATTAAAATGTAGGACTTGTAATAAGGTCTACTTTGGAAATTCGAGAACAACACTAAGGAAAGAGTAAATGAACATATTGCGGCGTTCAGGAATAATAAACCTAAGGTAGCCGAATGGGCAGAATATTGCATAACTAAAGGACATAAACCCAGATCCTATTGTAGAAATTTTATTAAAAATTAATGATAAATACATGCGATATGATAGCAGCGTGTATAATCTAAATCCATGCATTAACAAAGCTATCCATGCATTAACAAAGATAAAAGTTCATTTATAAACAGATCTACGTTATTTTTCTTTCAAGACATGATGAGATGAGAGATAAAAAGTTTACGTAAACATGAATTGTTTAGACTATATTAAAGAGCATTTAATTTATAAAATTCTTATTTTTAAAGAATTGTAGATTTATGAGTTGAAAATTATTATTGCAGATTGTAAATTGAATTGTAGATTATTATAGTTATTATTAGATGCAAGGTAGAATCTGAAATGATAGATTATTATTGTGAATACGAAAGTCATTTAGCTTGAAAAAGCAGTCTGATGGAATTGTCTGCGAAATATGAAACTTTTTTATGAGTTATTATAGGAAGAATAAAGAAGGAGGTTTCATTACTATCTTACTAATTGTTTTACGCACGTTAATTCTTCTATTATGTACATGTCTCATTTATAGTTAAATCCTTTAAGAGCTAATAGTTCCTACCGGGAGTTTAGCACTTTGCCCTTTTTTATTTTTTATTCATTGTTAATGCTTTTTATATGAAGGGCCGTTGTTTTATTTACTATTTACTTATTAGATACTGGATAATTTCAATTGAGGTAGGATAATAACCCAGAAATAGACTGTCTTGGATTTCCGGTGTCAAAAATTCAAAAAGTAGCTCAGTGACTTTTATTTTTGTTCATTATATCCAATTTTTGTACTTTACTGATTGTTTTACACACGTTAATTCTTCTATTAATATAATCGGAGTTTAAGTCTTGCTTGCCTTCGGAGATTGATGTTGCCACTGTTAACATGACATAAAAAAAATGGATTCCTCTTCAATATTTCGATCAGTAGATCAATGATGATATTTATGAGCTAAATCAAATGAACCAAAGACAAATTATAGTGAAAGGACAGATCTTTGATGCTAATTCAAATGAATTAAAAAAAAATCGCTGTTTCTTTTTATGAATCATACTGCGAATTCCACGAATTAAAACGTTGTGGTCAGAAGAATTGGGTATAAAAATGGCTATGAATGTGCTTAATAAAAATAGATTCTTCGAACTTCGTTATAGTCTGACATTAACAGAAGATGCCATGGTGTCAGAAGAAGAAAACAAAAATCGTCTGTGGAAAGTGCAGCTACTTATTCAAAAGAATTTGGAAGAATGCTCAAATTTGCCAATGAGTTCAAAGGCTTCTATTGATGAAATTATGTTTTCTTTTACAGGAAGATGCTCTTTTTAGCTAATTTATAATTTCTTTTTATGAATACTTGTTTAATTGGTGATTTTTTTTGTTATATTTTTGATATTTGCTGCATTGTCGGTATTATTTGTAATTTAGCTTTCATTCTTTTTAAGTATATATTTTTTTTTTTTGCTTAACTTATTGCTTATATAATTAATTTATTGCCTTTACCTATTTATTTAACTTCTATCTCTTAATATTTAATTTTTATACATTTCTCGTTTTATAGACATTTTATTTATTTTATATGTTTTTTAGTAATTTATACTTTGCTTTTTGTTTAATTTACTGCTTAATTTTATTGATGATCCAATTTTTTTATTTATCATATTCTTATTTATTAATTATCTTAGAACTAAAAAGATTTCCTTCTACTGCAGATAAAATTTATTTCTCGGTATCACTTTTGCAAGGCTTGAAGATTTTTGGTTTATAAAATAATTAGATTAATATAAATTTTATTTAACTTTATTATAACTTTAAATTTGTATTTAAATTTTACGTAGCAGAAAAACAATTGAGGAAAAAGAAGTAATTATTTTTTCAAACTGTACAATGGTCAACATTTTGAGGCAAAGATTACAACATTTATAACTTTTGTTTATAAATTGTAGAGAAAAAATAATAATTGTGAGAAATACGAAAAGTATACTCAACACAGGGCTAAAGTTGCAGTTGAAAGCTTTATTACATGCAATAACATTAAATAAATAACAAAATTGTAAATTATAAATTAATTTTACAACAAAATTTTAGATAATAGATAACCGAAATAGCAGGAGGAATAAGGCAATTTTCCACCTGTCGTCTCCAAGAAACTGCTGTTTCATCAGTGGGCTGTAGGATTATTGCTGCGGAAAAAAAGATTCATCAAAATTAAATTTTTAACTTAAAATATTTGCACTTTTTATAAAGTTTTAAAATATATTATGAGTCATATTAATATCCTTTTTATCAGTTATTAAAAAGAAGAATATTATAAATAAACATTCCATATTTCTTCTTCAAACCTTTTCTGTAAAGTATACTATTAAGCATCACGTTTTATTCTCGAAATAAATATAGTGTTTAACATTTATTTCTGGTGTAGTGGATGATGCTTAAAAGAAGAATATTGCCAAAAACGATATTGTGACAAAGTGAGTTTTTAGCAGAGATTGAGATGAAGTGATAAAATGAATAATGAATAATTAAGAATGTAACTTAAATATAACAATTTTTTTTATTAAATTTTCACGTTTCTTGTGAAGAAAGAAATCTTTTAGAATTATTAGGCTTAAAAGTAAAGTTAGCCAGTTTTATTGTTTTTTTAAAAAAATAAGATCGGCCGTCCTAAGGTAAAAGGAAGCAACTAGCAATTTGGAAACTGATTATTTGCTGCCTTTGACCGTAGATACAAGCATATCGTGAATCATTTGCTACCTTTGATCATCGAAATAGGAGCCAAACTTAACAGCAGATCTCTACCAAATTGCTTAGGAAGATGTGTAGATACTTCCTTACGTAGAAAACACATAAAACGCAAAATCAGAAAATTTGTAGTTACTTCCTTTTACCTTAGGACACCGAGATGAGATTTTCCTTCCTATTTATATCAGTTTAAAGAAAAATTATTTCTTTGCTAAGTAATTTAAATATAAGAACTGTTTTAAACAGTCATCTGTAACCTATTGTTAAACAAATTAACTTTGTGTCTTTGGAAAAACGAACTTTATTCACGTATTTCTCAAAATCATATTGTTGTTACGTTTGCAAATCTTTTGGTTTTCAATAATAATAATAAAAAGCTTCATTTAAAATATTCCAAATTCTTAACGATGCAAAATCATTAATTATAAAACAAAATGGAAAGTAATTTGCACAGTAGCAATTTTCGATAAAGAAATTTAATATTATATTTATTTTCTGCATTCTTTTTATTAAGAAGCTTTGAAAATTTATGATTGCTATTAATTATTTATAATCACTTACTCAAAATATGAATTTCATTTGAAATTCAAATGTAAAAATTTAAAATCTTTAAAATTAAAATGTTAAAATTTTGAAGTGTTTTATCTTTAAAAAAATGATTAATTAAAGTATTTTTACCTCCATCTGCATGCAAAAAAATTGATAACTAGTTATTCTGCTAAAACAAGCCATGATGTCAAAAAATTTAAGTACAATAACTTTTATTTAAATATATAATTAAACAACAACAATGGATGAGACCAAGTTATTCACAAGTGACATCCTGGAACAGCTGTTTCACGCTCGTTGGCGATCATCAGCCAGGAGAAGTCACTGTAAATAACAAGGTCTCGCTACTGAGGCTGGTATGAATAAGACATCGGAAGCGCAGTGGTGCCTCAAGGAATAAATTACACAAAGAAAAACTCACTAATGGAAAAAACGAGTGAGAAACGGCTGTTCCAGGATGTCACTTGTGAATAAATTGGTCTCATCCCCATTGTTGCTTTTTAACGTTTCAAATACGCAGTTTTAAGTCTTATACTTTAAAAAAATTCATTGAGGCCGCTCGTCGTGGCACATGAATTTTCTCACTCGTTTTTTCCATTAGTGAGTTTTTCTTTGTGTAATTTATTCCTTGAGGCACCACTGCGCTTCCGATGTCTTATGTAATTAAACGTTTGTTTAAATTTACAGATTGAATAATGTCAATAGCCTATCATTTCAAAACTTCAGATTCTGTCTTTATTAGATATAATGAAAGCTTTTTGATAGTAATCACTTATTTAATCTTTAAATTTTAAATCATATTAATGAAAATTAAAACTTCATAACATTAGTAGTCTCACGAATTTGATACAAAATGAAGCAAAATGAACTTTCGTGTTTTTGTATTAAATAATATTCCTTCGATATGTTGAGAAATTCAGTAATTGTTTTAACGTGTGCCTAAAAAAATAGTTATATTTTTAAAATAAGTCTAACAAAACACATAAGAATATTCTTTAAAAATTGTAATAAAACTTTAAAAATACATTACAAAAGGACGAAAGCTTGCGATTGAGAAGGAAGCTATTCAAGGACTTCATCCTTTTGTAATGTATTTTTAAAGTTTTATTACAATTTTTAAAGAGCATTCTTGTGTGTTTAATCAGACTTATTTTGATAAAATGCATAAATTTGCTTGGTCGTGGTTGCTAGTGTTTTCGTAAGAAGATGTTCGTCATTCACTCTGAATTCACTTCAATTCATTTTATATCAGCAGCATTTTCTAATGCAGTGGTCGGCAACCTTTTGTTGTAAAAGGGCCAAATATGTTATGTGGGGATTACTGCGGGCCGCACTTGGGCCAAAAATTTTAATAATCAAAAAAAAAAAAACAAAAAAAAACCGGAAAAATCTTACTTTAACAACCAAAAAAAAAAAAAAACGGAAAATCTTACTTTATCAACCAAAAAAAAAAAAATTCCAACACGCCCCGCGGGCCGCACCAAAACGCTTCATGATTATGAAGCGGGTTGCCGACCGCTGCTCTAATGAGATGTAAATCAAAAAGTCAGCTTATATAGTGATTTGGCTCATAAACAGCAGCACACAACAGGTATTTTGTTTGGTTTGAAAGTAATCTAGGAAACAAAGAAATTAAACTAGGATTTTTGCGAGTTTAAAGTAACTCAACCCGCATTCTGTAAGAAATCTCCATACGGAATTATCTAATATTAATATTTTATTGAATATCTTAATTCCAAAGAAAATGCAGTTTTAAAAAGTAAAAAGAAAATAATAAATTAAAAGAAGATTTTACAGTTTAGTACTTTTCAGTTAAGGATATCACAGTAAGTAATTCAGTTAACTGAGTAATTTGAGAGATCTTTTGAAAATTAAATTGTAATTATGAAAGAACATTGAAAGGCTTTCATTTTAACAGTAATAGATAAATAAAGAATCATTACCGGCATCTATAAAAAAGAAAAAAAAAACAACAAAAAACTGTGGTTTCATAGTTGAAGAACATTTAAATTTGAGTTGAAAACTAAATGTCAATTTTACAAATTTATTATCTTAAACAATATCTTTTCAAATAAGGATGGAGTTAGTTAAACTAATAACTTACGTCCTAATTTTGTTAATTTTAGAAAGAATAAAGAGAAAGAAGTTATTTAACAAATCTGGGCAATGAATAATCAAGATACTATAAGATTAGAAGAATCTGAAATGTGAATTTGGAGAGAAACTCGAGTAACATTTGGAGAAGAGAAAACTAATGATAACATTCTGCAAGAAAAAGCTGAGAAAAGACGAGTACATAAGAGGAAGGATTGAGAGAAAATGGAAAGCCAAACTTACACAGATTGCTTACCAACACGACACTTTTTTAACAAATATATTTATAATGAAAGGAAGGGAAGCGAAGCAGGGGGCGGAAGCAGGTTTCTTGATGACTTAAAAAAAGTGAAATAAAGTGTAAAAGCTATAAACTGGGAACAGTGGATAGAGACTTATGGTTGAAGCGATAAGGCCTAACTTTCAGCGATAATCATGAAATATTTGAAATTTGCATCAACAGAATTTTTTTATTCTATTTAAAATCCCGTAGTATCTCATCTATTTTTTCCCATACTAAACGCAGTAGAAAATATTAATAAAACACAAATTTCGGAATGCGTTTGTGATTGGTTAAACTTCTAAAAAGCTATTTTAGTTATTTCTTTACCATTAGCAATATTCTTTACGATATTCTTTATCATATTTATGATATTCTTTAAATAAAGTAAAGAAAAGTTGCTTACCGGGTTCTGTAATGAAAAAACAAAACAAAACAAAACATAGTCTGTAAAAGAAGCTTATTCTTGTATCAAAATTGTATTATTAAGACCTACATTGACAAAACAATATCATCTACAAAACAGTAGTTTGAAAAACTTTAATAGCCTACTGTCATATTGGAAAATATAATAATATAATGTCGAATAATAGTAAAACAATCTAGCCAAAATGTTGAATGTGATGCTGAAATTGAGATACAGATTCCCTACTTTTTTTTAAATAGAAACTAATATGAAAACAAAACAAATTCGTGCCAAGAGCTTGTCAACGAAGTGGAGTATTGTACGGCCGTTTCATCATTGTTATAAATACTCAGCCAGACTTACTACTTCGATGACAAGCTTCGAAGGCATGAATAATACATGGAATCCATACTCGCACCCGATTGTACGTTCCGACACAAACAAACAAGAAAAGAAAAATACCTGTTTCTTTGCAGGATTTAATATCGAAGCTTGTCATTGAAGGGGTAAGTATGGCTGAGGATTCATAACAATGATGAAACGGTCGTATCATACTCCACTTCGTTGATAAGCTCTTGACAGGAATTTGTTTTGTTTTGTTTTCATTGGTGCAAGATGAGTGATTTCCCTTTTCTTTAACATTCTCATCTGCACGTTAAGCCTTGTTTCTTTAGAAAATAATGTAGTTTCATACAATCGGCAAACATCAAACAACAATAAAGAAACATTTAGCAATTACTAACTAACAATTGAGGTGTTGACATGGGAAAGATAGTAAGTCAAAAAAATCATTATGCAGATTTTTCATTTAAAAGGTAGTAAGATATATCGCCAATGGCGTGGCAATGGCAGTAAGTCAAAATTTTGAGTGATGTAGTTCCTACGAATGTTACAAGATGGCACCTGTGGTAAGTATACATGAGTTGGCAAGACTGTTTTATGCTTCCCCTGGAAAATTTGCTTTTCAGGACTTACTACCTTTCCCATGTCAACGCTTCAATTAGTTCTAATAAATAACTAACAATTTCGTAACAGTTATGATTGAAAGAGCTGCTTGAGAACGAAGTGATTTACTTAAGAATTTTTGTTTATTTCCGTTGAATCTAATGATAAAACACTTTGAAGAAATCACTTTGTGTTTAACAAATTGGCAGATAACATAACAGGCAACCAAACTAGTGGTAACATATCCATATCCATATCCATATCATATGGGTAGAAACAGTATCAGAAAAAAATAACTTTTCGGTTCCGATAGATCATTACAGATCGAAAGCAAATTTTAGTACTGTTTACTTTGTATGAAAAGTCATTGCTTACACATCCAGTAACCTTTAATTGCTCATTTATAAAATTCATCCATCCAAAATCCATAGTATTCTGTCCGGAGACAGGTCCAACTCTATGGAATTCGCATGGAATTCCCAGAAATTGCTGGGGAAAGATACTGGGGTGGTTTCCTGTTGCCTGCCCCAGGACGCCATTAAGGAATGACGTC
>JAFIDM010009631.1:294596922-294616552 GCA_023159025.1 Thereuonema tuberculata
ATGTAGATATAGATATTATTAAATAAAAGTCAATAAATCAATGAATACAATAAAAGTTTTTTTACTTACACCCTATATTTGTTTAGTGGCCACAATAAGAGAAATTTTTGAAAGTAATTGAATATTTAAGTTTACATTTAATAAATAATACAGGTCTGCAAAATTTAGGTTCATAAAATGTTTTTTAAAAATATTTATATATTTTTAGAGTGGTATTTTTTTTTTTTTTTTCTCCACCACAAACATTTTTTTCGCATCAAGAATTGTCATTTTCAGCTGGGCTTTTATCCCTATTGAAGTTAACAGCAAAAGTGATGAAATAACAACATGTTTCTTGGTAGATAGTAGATATATTTATTCATAAATAGTGTAACGAATAACATCGTTACTGAGTCGGAAGCTAAAGAATTCTTTTTCTTTTGCCTGTTGTTTTTTTTTTTTCTCTTGTGCAATACTTTTTGATTATCATGATGAAGCATCAAGCAGTGTATATATATATATATAGAAGTTATCTATATAAAAATTAAATTTAAAGTGAATATTAAATATGTAAACTTACGCCCTAAATTTTGTAGAGAGTCGAAAAAATTAATATAAGCTATTAATTCCAATGATAAAAAAAAAAAAAAAACAAAAAAAAACTTCTTAATTTTTTACTAATAGCAATTCTAAATTTTTTTGTAAAATAAATAAAATAATAAAGTAAATGAAAAATAAATAATATAAAAACTTACTCCCTATTGTTTTATTTTTTAAAAATAATGAAAAAAAGTATTAATTTGAATATTTCTTTACTTTGAAAATTTAATAAAAGTTTAAAGTATAGCAAAGCTATCACTAAAATTTAAGGGAGCAATTTAAACCTTAGAAACAACATATATTCTTTAAAACAGACTACCGTAATCGTATTTTGTTAAAATGAATAGAGCACTGCCAAAATAGCTGGGTGTTACATCTAAGGAACAAAAGCAGGCAAATGA
This sequence comes from Thereuonema tuberculata, assembly GCA_023159025.1. Lineage (NCBI taxonomy): Eukaryota > Metazoa > Arthropoda > Chilopoda > Scutigeromorpha > Scutigeridae > Thereuonema > Thereuonema tuberculata. The sequence goes on from JAFIDM010009631.1 coordinate 294,597,903, forward strand.
TCGTATACTATAACGATTTAGAAAATTCAGTTCATCGTGGACAGATAATGAGACCAATCCAGATGACAGGATATAAACAAGTATTCCACAAAAGCTTCCTTGAAGACGCAGAAAAAAAAAATACCTAAAAAAGCTGTATTTAATTCACATGGCAGTAAGTCATTACTACATCTTGTGTTATTTCAAATTAATTATATACGCCTCAATCATCACAGTAAAATCGTTTGATGATGTTTTTCAAAATATTGATATTTTAAACAAAAGTTTTCCTGCCTTTCCATATTCAGATTTCACACAATAAATTCGAATTTTTTTTTTTTGTATTTATATTATTATTTTTAAATTACTGTTACAAAATGTAAACTTATAAATTCGAATATTTTCCCGTATCTGAAACGTTTTGGCAATTTTATAGAAAGGTACAACTTATACTCCGGAAAAGTACAGAAATTTGATTAATAACGACAACTAAAAGAAATCTAACTCATTTTTGAAAACAAACATTTATTTAACTTCCTAAAAACAAATGTTACTTACAAACTATTGATCCATTAAAGTAGCATTAAAACGAAAAACAAAACACAACTTTTTAATTAAAATTTTACTGAATCTGGAAGTTTTTAATGGACGCTACAAATATTTAACAAGAGGAATATTTTTTTTTCTTATTTAATTCTGGGAAATAGATAGATCAAACCATAGCTGAGAAGTTCTTGAGAAAATCATAATTTAAACTTAACAACTAAATTTTCTTTATATCCAAAAAGTATTAGTTCAACCATATCGAAGTAGTTAAATACCCAACTTCGAAACCAGAAACTATCTATATGAAATAATGCAGAAAGTAATGTAATGAGCTATTGAATAATGTCTATCTTTGAAATAATTCACGATTCATTTAAAAAGAAAAAAAAAATCATCAAATTTAGCAAATAACGTTTAAATTCTTTCGTAAAAACTTTCCTATTCATTTGTTTTAATTTGTAAATAATGCTGTCGTCATGTGTTTTAATTTGCAAATTAAAACAGTTAATTTATAGTTAAATAAAACACTTTGCTATTGGAAATTTATAGAAAGATACTTCCTCTACTGTTGAGGTGTAAATAAAATTCTAACTTACCTTTTTCTAAAGGTTAAAATGATAAAATAATTAATTTTTAATTATCTTAATTTTGATAAAAGATAATTTCATGTAATAAAATCCCTAGACCGTTGGCATTCAAAAGAATTTTAATGTACCTTACATCTTTTAACAATGGTCTTGTTAATTAATAATAATAAGTAATAATAATACAATATTTTAATTATATTCTGTAATTTTTTTTATTAATCTTAACTATATTCATATTATTAGTGATATTGAGTTGAAAGTTGTGTTGGGTTTTTTTTTTTTTTTAACATTTACAGTAAAACCTCGATATAGCGCTCCCGCTTATAGCACTATCCCGTTCTTTACTCTCCTTTTGTAAGGTCCCTGGACGTTTTCTATATAACTCTGTATACTTTTACCCTCTTATAGCGCTTTCAAATCCCGCTTGCAGCGCTTTTTTTTTGTATTGGAAATTAGTAAAAATTTCATATAAATTGTGAAATTTGTAATGTTTTAGAAGTGTAGTGAAGAAAGTGCGGTAAGTCTGCTCCGAAAATTTATTAGTGTTGCTCCTAGTGGTGTATCAATTGATGTTAATAGTTACTTGAACCCATTGAAAATGTCATAATCCATAACAGTAGCACACACACACGGCAAACCACAATCAAAGATTTTTTCAATAGGAAATAAGTTCATATTTGCACTATATCGATTGCAGAATCAAGTATGTTTCCTGTAAAATGGTGTCTAAATCTTTCGCCGTCTTATACATCATTTCCCGTCTATAGCGCTATCCCGCTTTTTACGCTTGTAATTCATGGACCCTTGACGAGCGTAATAACGGGGTTTTACTGTATTTCTGACTTGAATTTTTGATTGTACTGTAATTGTAATTAATTACTTGTTGATTAATATGATAAGAACATTAAATTATTCTCTGTAACTTATAATCATTGATAGAGGCAACTTTCCGAGATCTTAGTTTTTTATTCCTATGCTTATCAGTATCTAAAATATAATAATAAGATTTTATTAAACATTAATTCGCGTTTGGAAAATGTTTTCTAGAATCTATATTTAAAATCATATGATGATTCAAGAAAATTTGAAATGGTTTTTTTTTCAATTAATTACTTGGACTCAATAGGGATATTAAGGGTCTGGTTTATTAATTGCTAAAATTCTTCCTTGTTAGCCAATTCTAATAAGAATGTTGTTATTGAAATTAATAAGTGAGTCTCATTAGTTATAATATTTACTTTGAGATTTTCAGTCAGGTTTTTTCCGTATTGCATTATTGATTTTACTTCATAAGACAAATTTTATTTACTATAATTTTTCAGGGCTATGGAAATAATAGAAAAGAGAACTGTAAATAAATTTTGTAAAAAGAATGGACCACTTGAGAATAGGCGGGGCTTCGTAGTTACAACATATCCCACCAGGCTACTGCTTCGCATGTGGGATAAACAAAGCCATGTGCTTTGTTTTAACCGGTGAAGATATAGAGGAAATATTATATTAAAGAAGGATATTCCAAGCGTTTTTACAAAATTATTACAATAAGGATCTGAACAGTACTGAATCATCCGTCTTGAAATATCAAAAATCGACGATTTTTTTAAAGTAATTCACATAAAATTATATGTTTGTTTATCCCACATGCTCTCGCCGCATATGCTTACACGTCATATGGGATGTCGATAGGGGCGTAAACCTCAAGTGGTCCATTGCTGGCATCAGTTTCTTTTTACTTTTCGGAACTGATCGATGATTATGTTGATAAAAGAAAAATATGGCGAAGGTGAATACTATATTTGCAGTTTGGATATTAATGTAATGATGAGTTGACGAAACCATTTACTTTTAGTATATTAGAATGAAAATAATTTTTTTTTAATTTAAAAAAAATAATTAATTTATACTATCATAGTTTTTTAACATTAATGTATTTGTAAAATAAATGTAATTAATAAAATGATATAAATAAATAATATCTGAAATTAAATAGAGTCTAAAATAACATTTATTTTGGTAGAGATCAGACCAACACAGAACTGACAATAATCAATAATATTACAAAACTTTGAGATGAAATAAAAATTGCTTTAGTCATAAAATATTGATAAAACAAGAGACAAATACACTTGTTATTTTAGTAATAAATTCATAAAGATAATTTCATTTTAATAACTTTAATAATTTGCATAATTTTTCTTTTTATTACGAGAATTAAATAATATAATCCCTTTTTTTTTTTTTTTTTTTTGTGATTGGCATAAATTTGACACTTTTAATAGCCACATCATTTCTAAATAACAATGCCGAGCTGATTTTGTACTCATTTAATTGTAAATAATTTGTCAAAGAATATTTAATGTTGGAACTTTAAAACAGATATTCCAATCAATTCACGAAGGATTACATTGAGAAAATTTTCAAAATATTTTATACTTACAAACATGTCTTTAATCTACAAAAAGGGAAAAAAGAGAAAAAAAAATTATAGAGTTTCGGATTTCTGTTGGATTACGCTGGATTAATTAATAAATAATAGTAGAATAACATCAGTGTGAGCTCATCATCAATGAACTTAGTAAACATTTGGTCTCACCCATTGATGTTTAGAATCTTTTTATGAGCTTTTTATTCTTTTAATGCGCTACGAAAATTCATTTGAGGTCGGCGAATGGCCAAAATTAATTTTTTAACCTATTTTTTTTTGTGTGTGAATTTATTTTCCTTATGTTCGTTTTGAAGGCTCCACATTAATTCCTACAATAGCGGAATAATAATTTCAAATAAAGTATTCTATAATATTTTTACTGCTGATTTCAATCAATGAAATTTTATCACAAGTTTGTAGAGTGGTTTAAAATATTATACTTTTATGTTATACTTTATAAAAGTATCATTCTTGTATACTTTTATAAAGAATATGTAAATTCAACACTGTGCCAATAAAAGTCATTTAACTTACCGATTCCTGTGATTAAGATACCATGAAGATTGCAGAAATAAAAAAGAAAAAAATATTACTTTCGTTTTATTCAGAATACGGAAAGTTACTGCGTTTTCACCATAGAAATGCAGCTAACAGTCTTGAGGACATATAAAATGTTTAATTTTTAAGACCTGCAGAAAGGATATAAAAGTAAAAAGCATATCCTTCTTAAATCTAATATATTTCTATGTTACAAATATTCCTAAAAGCTGAACATATAATGGATTAGTCAGTTAACTTTAAAAGAGTAAGAAGTTCATATCATCTTGAATAAACAAGCTTTGATGGAGCGGAGCGATCACCCCTTTTTTTATCGTTTTAATAAAACTTTTTAATTTTAAAAATATATTCAAATTCATTATTTTTTAATTTTTCGGTGCAGTTTCTGAACTAGAAAACCAATTAAGTTGAGTTGAAGAAGTTCAGAGTTGCTAAATAATTGACAAAACTGATGAACTATTTTCGAAAATCTTATCTCTTTAAAAATTCTTCTAATTATTTTTGCCGCACTATTAATTGTTTTTTTTTTGTTTTTTTTAATTTTACAGGTAACTCTCCATAGTATGCTTCTTCATTATCTGCGTTTTCGCTCATCTCTGCCACTATCCCTATAACTATCCCTGTCTGCAGGGATCCTGGAAGTTTTCACGCATCCATTCTTTTCCTACCCTGTCCGCTATGATTTTATGTCGCTTCTGTGTTTTAGACTTTTTATTATTATTATTGCTATTACTATTATTATTATTATTATTATTATATCTTTACTGCAAAAAACTTTTCTATCCTTTAAGAAAGATGTCTGGACAAGAATACAGAAAGGGATCTAGCAAAGAAAACCAAGTGAAGAAAACCAATTCTATTCTTTATTTCTATATTCTTTAATTAGCGACCCATTTGGAGCTATTTTAATAGAGACCAAAATCGATAGCTACGGTAATTATCCTGTCCGTCCGTCCGTGTCTGTCCACCCCTAACAACTCCCGAACGGAAGGTTGGATCGACAAACTGATTTCACCATCGCGTTCAGAGGCCCAAACACCGTCGGAATGGGGTATTTTCAGGAGCCAACGCCCCCCCCCCCCATGTTCGAGATATTTTGCATTGTTTCCATTGGATTTACGCTATTAGCTTAAACGTTAGAAATGCAACCATCGCATTTCGGTTGTCAGATGTAGCTTAATGCTTAAGATCTTGGGTTCAAATACTGAAAGTTGTCGATTTGAATCCGTATATCTACTTTGTTTTTGTTTTTTCCTCTTAATCTTATTTTCTCAATGTACGCGTGTTTTTTTTTTTTTTTTTTTTTTTTCTTCTTTTTTTCCTAACTTTTTTTAATTTTTTTTTCCTAACTTTTTTTTTTTTTTTTTTTTCATTATGTTAATATACTTCCTATTTTATTATTATTTCTAATTTTTTTATTATTATGGGTTACCCTTAATTTTATGCTTTAGCACAAAATTATATTCACTTGTTTTATTTCTACTTTCTGAACCCTGTTGATGCCACTTTTTTTTTTAAATTTACAAAAAAAAAAAAAAAAAAAAAAAAAAAAAGTTCAAAATAGTTCATTTCTATTGATTATAATTACTGTAATTACTGACACAAATTGAAAATTGATCTGAAAAAAAAGAAAAACTATAACATTTTAAATAGAAAACATTGTGAATAGAAAATATAATAACTTACAAACTTTTGTGTAAATATTTAGAAACAATAAAAAATATTTAAGTTACATTTACATTTTGGAACTAAAGAACTTAAGCAGGCAAATGATCGTATACTACAACGTTTTAGAAAATACAGTTCATCGTGGACAGATAATGAGACCAATCCAGATGACGGGATATAATCAAGTATTCCATAAAAGTTCAAATTTTCCTTCAAGACTCATAAAAGGTATACTTAATTCTGATGGCAACATTGAATACCTTATGCTATTATAATTTTCTATATACGCCTCAATCATCACAGTAAAAGCATTTGATGGTATTTTTCAAAATATTTTAACCAAACGCTTTCCTGACTTTCCATATTAAGATTAAATGCAAATTTTTCATTTTTAAATTATTATTTAAAATTTGATGTTATAAAATATAAACTTTATTCTAGTACTCCCCATACTCGAGATTAATATAGTATAACATCTTCAAAGAAAACATTTAATATTCCATTGTCTACAAATTTTCGAAAAACTTTATTTGTGTTTTTCATTATCAAACAAAATTCGTGGTCTATGGAGTGTTAGATGTTTTCTTTAAAAATATAAACTTATAAATCAATTAGAATGTGAAACGTTTTGATGAAAATAACTAAGATTGACAATTTTATAGAAGGGTAAAACTTATACTCTGGAAATGTACAGAAATTTGAAGTACAGAAAGTTAAAGAAATCTAACTCATTTTTGAAAACAAACATTTATTTAACTTTCTAAAAACAAATGTAACTTACAATCTATAGATCCATTAAAGTAGCATTAAAATGAAAAACAAAACACAATTTTTTAATTAAAATTTTACTGAATGAAAAGTCTAAGAAGTTTTTAATTTATTAACTAGAGCCATATTTTTTTTTATTCTAATCCTGGGAAATACATAGATCAATCCTTAGCTGAAAAGTTCTTACGAAAATTTAAACTTAACAACTAAATTTTCTTTATATCCAAAAAAGTATTAGTTCAACCATATCGAAGTAGTTAAATACCCAACTTCGAAACCAGAAACTACACGAAATAATGCAGAAAGTAATATATTGAGCCATTGAATAGTAATTGAAATAATTCACAATTTAGCAAATTAAGTTTATTCAATTTAATTTAAAAAATTTTTGTTAAGTTTAAATTCTTTCATAAAAACTTTACCATTAACATTTATTTTAATGATAAGAATCTGCAAATGATGCTGTCATCATGTATTTTAATTTACAAATTAAAACAGTTAATTTGTAGTTATTTAAAACGCTTTGCTCTTGGAAATTTACACAAAAGTACTTCCTGAACTGTTAGAGATGTAAATCAAATGCTAACTTACCTTGTTCTAAAGTTGAAAAATAATAAAATAATTAATTTTTAATTATCTTAATCTTGATAGCAGATAATTACGTCATGAAATACAACACGTTAGTATTCTGAAGAATGCTTTCAATATACTTTATGATTTTTAGCAATAGTTTTGTTAAATAATAATAATAATAATAATAATACAATATTGTTAGCAATATTATGTAAATTTTGTTAGTAATGCTAAGTACATTCTGACGAAACTATCGCAGTACACTAGAATGCTTTAAGTTGTTCTAAACTAAAAAGCACTGAATTTATATAGTCATACCATTTTAACAATAATTTATTTATAAAATAAATATAACTAATCAAATAATAGAAATTAAATAATAACATATTAAAAAAAAAAAACATTTTTATATCACAATTACTACATCAAAATGGATTATCCCACAAATAATGATTGAATAATTTTTTCACATTTCAAGTTTAATCGAATTTGAATCGAATTAGACAAGGAAATCAACTATTAGAGGAATTTAATAATAGCAAAGGTCTACTACAAGGGTGCCGTACACCTCCCCCCCCCACTCTATTTAGAATATATATTGATGTTGAGAATGGTCACGGAAATGTAATGGCACGGGATTAAGGCTGAAGGGCAATACATTTTTATATCATTGATTGTTTGCAAATGACTAAGTCATAATTGACCCGTTTATTTTGAAAGTGACCTAAGTCCATTTTTCAATTTTTTTTTGTTAACTGTAGTAAAGTGTGCAAATTCTACCTTAGCAGTCAGACTGTTAACGTGGAATTTGCACATGCTACTACAGTTAAGAAAAAAAATTGAAAAATGGACTTAAGTCACTTTCAAAATAAACGGCTCAATTGCAGAAGATAAGAAGGATATGGGTTATATGTTTCGAAACTGGTTGATGAGTATGAACACTGGTGTCTAAAAATTAATATGGAAAAAACAGAGCATCTGACCCCAGATCTTTCAACTACTATAAAAATGGAAAATGTACATATAAAAAACAACAATATATCAATTCTATTACACACCAGGATGAGACTTGTCAAAGGAAAATTGACAAAAGAATTAGAGAGGCAGAAGAACCATTTCAATGCTTAACTTAGTTCTATGAAGTAGCAATATCCTCCCAAGAAAGAAGAAATTTTTAAATCATTGGTTCAGAGTATTTTAATATATGGTGCAGAAACATCGATAATAAGTAACGTAACATCGACCTTGCGATGAGAATGACGGAAGGAAGACTCCCTAATATCATAATGTATAAATGGTTAGACCATGTAAATGCTAGCCTTACAATTTAACTGATGTCATAACCCTGGACAGAAAGCAATGGAAGGATGCTTTGGATAAAATCTAAGTTGAGGATACGAAGTTGATTAATAAGTGGAAAAATCTTAAGATGATGATGAATTAAATCGAGTCTAAAATAATTACATTAAATACTGAACCCCTGTAACATCTTATTTTATACAGAACTGACTACCCATGCTAACGAGATGACGATAATATTGGAAAAGCTGAAATGAAACACTTTCTGCTTATTATTTATTTACTTATCTAAGTATTTTTTTAATAGCTACTTATTATTATTTAGACTATAAATTCCGTTTTTTTCAGAAAGATTTTTTTTAGTTAATTAATTTATTTTCCAACTTATAATTAATTTGATTCATATTTTGTCTCCGTCTCTGTTTAATTTAGTTGTATTACGAATTGCAATACTTAAGAATCGGAAATAATCCTATTTAATTATTTGTAGTCTATTTCTTTTTAATTATTAACATAAATTTCTGTAATTCATATAACACTGATAAAACAAAGAGAGGAATGAACTTGTCATTTTAGTAATAAAATAGAAAACAAAAAACATTTAATTTTAATAACTTTAATAATTTGCTTAATTTTTTTCTTTTTATTAGGAAAATTACATAATATAATTCCTTTTTCTTCGGCGACGAGCATAAATTCAACGATTTTAATAATCATTTCACTTCATATCATTTTATAATGATATGTTTTTTTTTACTTTAAATCCTAAAAAAATTAGTCAAAGAATATACAATGTTGCAACTATAAAACAGATATTTGAATGAATTCACATTGAAGAAAATTTTCAAAATACTTTATACTTACAAAATATTTTGTACAAATTTATACTTACAATGAACTCTGTAATCTATAAAAAATGGAAAAGAGAACGCATATTTATAAAGTTAAGAAATTTCTAACAAGGGAGTAGATCATTACCACACTAAACATAAATGTTAAAACAGTTACAATCACACGTTAAATATGTTTAATGGAAATTACGTAATTTCTGGTGGATTACGCTTTATTACATTAATAACTAATAATAGAAAAACATCAATGTAAAAACTTAGTAAATATATGCTCTCAACCATGGATGTTTAGAATCTTTTATGAGCTTTGTATTCTTTTAATGCGCTACGAAACTTTATTGGAGATCTGCGGAATACTGGCAGACTAATTTTTTAACCTTTTTTTTTTTTTTGGTTCATTTATTTTGCTTATGTTAGTTTTGAAAAGTCCACATTGATTCCTACGATAGTAGAAGAATAATTTCAATAAAGTATAAAGTATTCTGTAATAAAACATTTTGACTTTTGATTTCAATCAATGACATTTTATCACAAATATGTAGAATGGTTTATACTGTTATGTAATATATACGTGATACTTTTAGAAAGGTTAGGTAAACTTCAACATTATATCAAAAATAAAAATGATTTAACTTACAGCATCCTGTGATTAAGATATCCATTAAGGTTGCATAAATCAAAAGAAAAGTGATTAAAATTATTACTTTCGTTTTATTCACCAACGTAAGGCTGCTGACAGTCTCGAGGATATCTAAAATTTTTAAAGAAGCTTAAGACCTGTGGAAAGGATATAAAAGTAAAAAGTATATCCTTCTTAAATCTAAAATACGCCTATGCTACAAACATTCCTAAAAGCTTAACATATAATGGATTAGTCAGTTAACTTTAAAAGAGTAAGAAGTTCATATCATCTTGAATAAACAAGTTTTGATGAATTAAAGCAGATCACCATTTTTTTATCTTTTTAATAAATATGTTTTAAATTTAAAAATATATACAGATTCATAATTTTTTAATTTTTCGGTAAAATTTCTGAGCTAGAAAAAGAAATAATTTGAGTAGGAAAATTCAGGGTTGATAAATAATTAAGAAAACTGAACTATAGTTTAGAAAATCTATTTGTTTAAAAAAATTCTAATTACTTTTAGCGCACTATTAATTATTTTGTAAATTTCTCTAAAACTTCCTATTCAACAGTTCTTCAATATATACCGGGTTATTCATAAAGTACTGGAAAAAACTGGTGGTTTTCACCGCCACATATCTTTTAAACTACTGCTCATAAAAATCTAAAACTTTTTATATAAAATCGTGAAACATATAAGAGTTATATTTTCATGTAATTATTTATCCATTATTATTGAAATTCATTTTATTTGCGTTCAAACACCTCCAATATATCGAAATTATTATCCCAAAAAATTATTCGACTGCCTCCCAAAAAAGTCATTTGTCAGAATGCATTTTCAAAAAAATATTTTTTTTTGATAAATTAAACAAAGGAATTAATGACAAAAGTGTTTAGATTAAATTTTCCTAATTAGGTTTCTGTATCATTTGAATATTGGATCCAGACTTGAGTTTAAACAACATCACAACAGTTATTTAAATATACGATATATTGGGGGTGTTTAAACCCAAATAAAATAAATTTTAATAATAATGAATAAATAATAACATGAAAATATAAACTCTTATCCCTGTCTATCTGTCACGACTATCCCTGTCTTCTAGAGTCGTGAAACTTTCTGCACATGCGCTTTGTTTCATATCCTGTCCGTTATGTTCAGCGTCCATTTTCTACCCCTATTGCCTTTTTGAGCTGTTATTGTCTTCAGTGTACGTTATTATCATCATTCTAAATTGGATGAAACCCATTCAATAACAAAAAAACAAACAAAAAACATTGTCTGGCATTGTGTAGTTGATGCGAGTTTCCATCGGAGACCTAGGAAGATATATGCGCAGTATATATGTTATTCCTAGCAGCGCCGTTTTTTGCAATTCTGCAGGTTTATATCAGAAAGCTGCAGTTTTTTAAAATAGTTCCTAAAGTTTTTCGAAATCATGCCAAGTGTCCCGATGACGATCTTTTGTCCTTAATCGAGTAATTCTGTGGCCAGGTCTAGCATCTTCTTGGATTGCTATATCAATTATTAAAATTTTTCTGTTTTCTATCACCGTTATATCTGATGTATTTTGCTCAAGGTATCGATCCGTTTGAATTGTAAAGTCCCATAGGATCTTGACTTGTTCGTTTTTTACCATCTTCTGTAAGTGATGTTCGCATGAATTCTTTGATGCTGGCAAATTGTACTTTTTACAGAATGACCAATGGATTAACTTTGCAATCTTGTAGTGTCTGGTCTTACAATCCTTCTGTGCTACCTTGCTACATTCGCATATTACATGGAATGCAGTTTCATTCTTTTTCTTGACAAAGTCGGCATTTAGGATTTTCACTAATATCCTGAATTTTGTATGTTACCTTCATAATAATGTTTGGTTGAAAAATTAGACCTTCTGTTTCTTTCTTGATGATATCAATCTTCAGCCAAAACTTGTTGTCACTTTTTCCTTCGATATTTTTTTTAGATGATGTCCATATAATGGCTTATTTTTCTAGCCATTTAAATCTATCGTCGTCGTATTTCTACTTCTTATATTCAGTTTTTGTTTCTTTCGTTTTTAGACTGTTCTAATTTTTTACAGCTTTCAGTAGTTTTCCCGTGTTTTATTGATACACTAAAAACTTGTTTATTCGAATTTGACGGGACTTCGCCCGTTTCGGATAAACGAAATTTCGAATAATTCAAAATTATATTAAACATGTACTGTACATGTTATTATTGTTATTAATATTAATTACTGTATATTAATGTTATTAATAGGGTTACAGTTACATAATCGCTTGTGAACGCTATTAAATATTGATTATAGCAACGGAAAAATGTTTTTGCGAATTTTTAAAACGGACCGACAAACATTCGGATAAATCAAATTTTTGGATAAATGTGATTCAGATAACCGAGATTTTAGTGTATAATCATTCAAGCCTCTTTTTTCTTCTTCAACAACCTGGTGAACCTGTATCGGTCAATCATCTAGAAAATTTGCACACTTGTTTAATACTTGCCGAACACGAGGCGATATTTTGGGACAATCAGGCCCAATTTGATTGCTGGCAACCGTTTGCCCCAATTTGATTGCCCCAACCTGAACAATATTGCCCCAATTTTATTGTCGGTACCAAAGGAACAATATTGGCCCAATATTAGTTGGCTCAAAATATTGGTGGTACGACAGCGAATCAAATGAACGGTTGACATCACGTGACAATGCTGACGTCGAAGGAGGCGGTACTTTGAACATCGGAAATTCAGTCACTCACGCCGGCCATTTTCTTTGAGAAACAAGGCTTAAAATCAGCAAAATGGGTCGGCCCAAAACAGATAATTCCAACAACAACATTTTGTCAATTGATAATGAAAGAATCGTAATTGATTTCTACAGAGGGACGGCGTTTAATACTATAGCAATTCTGTACGAAAACACGCTCTCTCTTTAGCTCTCCCTAGTGAGAGGCGCCGTAACCATAAAAATTCAGGGCAATATTGGTTCAGGAGAAACTACGTGTTCGCGCTTGATAAAGTTGTCCGCAATCAAATTGGGCCAACTTGTCCCAATCATATTGCCATAAAATCGCTCCGTGTTCGCCTAGCTTTAGTGTGATATGTATTATTGTATTGGTATATATTATTGTATTGGTATATATTATTGTATTGTCATCAATATATTGATATATTACTATATTAATATATTCCGCCAAGGCAACATGTCCTTCCGTGCGCCGTTACTATCGAGATCAGCGACTAGGCGGCGGCATATATATACACATTTAATTCTGAATTAAATGTACATAATTCTTATATATTTTAATCATTATGTAATATAGAAAGAGCGGCTTTTAAAAGTTTTTTAACATTAATTATTTATTCTAATTCGCTTTGGATCCAAACTTATTCCAGTTTCGTTATCTAATTACTAGAATTGCCCAATTATTTATGGCTCTGATCATATTTACCCCATTTAACTTTGGTTTTAAAACTTTTCGCACTCTTTTGATGCATTCCCTTTATGTCAGATCTTTAACCTTTTAACTCAGTGTATTAGGAAATTCCTAAATATTTGTAAATTTCAACTATTAATGTTATTGTTATTATACAATTACATTTTTATCTGAATTGTAACTTTTTAAATAGTTGTATTAACTTAAATTCTTCTTTTCTTTTGACTTACAATTTCTTAAATAAAAAAGTTTAATCAAAATTTAAACTACTGTATAATCTCATTTATGGAATTAGGCATAAAAGAAATTACTTACTACTAGCTATTTTAGAAATTGAATTAAAGAAAAAAAAAATCAATAACTTCATTTTTGGAATAATTGTGCAGTGTAATAATTGGCTTAACAGTCTTCTCTAAAAAATATTGATTAAAGCACTTAGATACAAAAATTAAAAAAATAGTTACAAATGGAATTACTTACTCCACCTCCACCTCCTCCCATCTGTAATTAAAAGCAATAACAAATTATCTACACATATATATATATAAAAGTCAAAGTTTGTATGTTTGTATGTATTTCTCTGTAAATTTTACACTCTTTGTCTTATCTGAACCAAATTTTGCATAGTTACTCTTTACCACCCTGCGGAATATATACGCTAATTTGGGACATCGACACACCACCCCTTTCTCTCAAAAAAAGGTGAAATTCCTGAAATAGCGCCGCTGGTGGCGACAATGGGAACTACACAAATATTGTTGTGCAACAATTAAAACGAAGATAATGTTGTGCATAACAGCGACACATAGCAATCTGGTGGCGACAATTGGAACTAAACTATTGTTGTGCATAATAGCGCCAAATAATAACTTGATGTCAAAAACCAGAACTAAAATATTTTTGAGCATATATCTCTTCCTCATCCCTTTCTTAGGGAACACGAAATTTCATATGAGTGCTCTTTGTCAAAATCGAAACGATGCGTATTAGACTAATTTTCGATATTCGGATCCTATTAGATGTAAACTGGGAGAGGCAACGTTTTTTGAAGGGTTTGCGGATCTCCAGAACCGCTTGAGGTGGAAATACGAAAGTTGGCATAAATTTTCTTTGTCAAAATTGAAAAAATTCTTTTTGGATTTTGAGCCCTAAGCGATGTCAACGGTGGAGGGACTGTGAGGGGATGGGCAAATATTGTTGAAAAATACTTCTATGGGGTTTTCGGTTCCACATTAATTTGTACTGATCACGTGATTGTTTACCAACTGGGGATGGTTTGATGTGATAGCGTTGTGGAGAAGGGTGAAAGTGGTTGGAAATCATATATTCTTGATATTAAATAATATTACTTTGTACTTATCACTTGATTTTTGTACGAATTGGGAAGTTTCGAAGTGATTTCACAATTTCAATTTCTTTCTCATCCACATCAGGACATCTGATATGATAGGGTTGTGGAGAAGGGGAAAACCAGCACTCCCCACTCTCTCATCACCCTTTTCCCACCCAACTCCCTCCCCAGGCAACGCCGGATAGTTTAAGCTAGTATACAATAAAAAACAAAACAAAAAAACAATGAAATTTTTCCCCTATAAAATCATATTTTAAAAATTTACGAAAATCTATTTTTCAGAGTCTTCAATCATTGAGTATCACAGGGTCTGATAATTACTTGAATTGTTCGACTTTGTTTCTGAATGAATGTGTGGTTGATTGATGAGGTGGTGGTACTTGGGGGTTGTATCGTAATCGTTGTTGTATGGGAGGGGTTAGTATTGCTGGGTAGGAAGTGTTATTGGTTGGTTGGTGGGAATTGGAAAAAAATAATCTTGTTCATAATAGTTATGGATACCGTTTCCAAAGAACATCACTGTGACATCAAACAGCGAAGTTGTCCAGCGAATTAAAACTGTTATTTAAATCAATAATTTCTTACAATGATAAGACATGCTTTCAAAATCAAAATTTTAAGAAAATTAGTTCAAATGAAATATCAAAATGAATAGCGTTTCAGAAAGCACTATTCTCCATGAAGCCAACATCTGTTTAAGTCTCTATGAAGATTTTCTAGGCACACAGTAGAGATAATAAAGACGGGAACTCCTCTTCCTTAAAGACATGTGTATAAGGCATATCGTATAGAAGACAAGTTGTACAGAGATGTATACAAACAGTATACCTTGGATCGAGAGAACCTTTTAGAAAAACAGAAATATTAAACCTACAACAAAACTATCTGAATAAGGCATTTTCAATGGTCCCTCGGATGTGGATGTAATCTTCTTTTAACAATTCCGTCAGAGATCTAAAGTAAATCTTTCCAATCAGAATTTGAAACCATCATTGAAAATTCTTGGATTCGTTCTTACCATCCATTTTTCAACTCTAATTCATAAATTGCAAATTTAATAAATTGTACGGAATAACCCCATCAATAGAAATCATGGAGATAGCTATAACTTACTGTATTATCTTACTGTATTTTCCTATGAGAACTATGTAGCAACTGCAAGTACCCACTAAGGCAGTGCTTTTCAACATTTCTCGCTTCACGAGACACTCTTATATTAGCAGAAATCTCCGGCACGCCAAACGTTTTCAATGCTTTTATTATTACATCTAAGATTTACCAATGTAATAGTCTATTTTTAAGCTTTTAAAGATATCATAAAATAGTTTTTTGAACTTATATGAATGTGAATTACTACTTTATTCTCCGTCGTTGCTACAGCAAATCAGAACCGAATGTAGTTCATATTTCTGTTTGCCTAGGTTATTTGATGACTAAGTTTTATTCTGATGCAAACATTTGGCAAGTGGGAAGCTAAATGTTAATTACATGCTCAGAATTTTCTAACGGCACATTGCTAAATAAATAAAAGTAAATGATAGTCTACATAGAAGTAAATTTAAGTTCCTCAAGGTAACGAATTCTAAATGTCCTTTCCTTATAAGCTGTCCAAATTCCTCTTTAACAAAAAGTCAACGTGAAGTTGCAGATCTAGAGATTATTGGCCACACTGGAGATAACGGCAGTGTAATGGTGTGGTGGATGGAACACGTTGGGTCCATTAATACCTCTGGAGGCACATCGTCGCTAAACGTCGTACCTGACCAAGTGCAACCGTACATGTTAACAGTTTAACCTCATGCAGATGGCTACTTCCAGCAGGATAATGCGCCGGTGCACAAAGCCCGCATCACTAAGGGATGGTTTGAGGAACATGATGATGACTTTTCCTTGCTGCACTGGCCCGCTCAGTCTCCGGATCTCAGCCCGATTGAAAATTTGTGGGATGAAATGGAACGGGCTGTTCGCTCCAGACTTCGATTAAATCTCCTGGAACTGCGTGACGCACTCATGTCTTCATGGTACACAATACCTCAACAATATTTTCAGCCTCTTGTGGAATCCATGCCTCGACGAATTGAGGTTGTTATGAGGGCTAAAAGAGGCCCAAACTCTACTAGGTAGGTGTACCAAATAAACTGGCCGGACAGTTTATATCATTTAATTTTAATTATGTACGTTAATGTTAATTTATTTCGTACAATTATTATCATTCACGTTAATAATTATTAGTGAATAGCTATAATTTGTAGTAATGTTCCCTATAAGAACTATGCTGCAGCTGTAAATACCGGCTACTGTAGTGCTTCTCAAACTTCTCCGCTTTAAGGAGCACTTTTGTATTAGCAGAAATCACGCAGCACGGCAAACTTTTTGAATGTTTTTCTTTGTAAAATAGAATCATTGTTAAAACACCTAGATTTAACATTTCTTTGTTTAACATTTAACGATATTCTGAAGTATTTTATTTAGGCTTATTTTAATACTGCTTAATACTTTTTTAATACTGACTTTTTGAACAAATAGGAATCTAGTTCTCATTTTTTTTAGTATTATTCCCTATTTTTAAGTATGTAGCAACTACAAATACCACTTAAGCAGTGTTTCTCTATTTTTCTCGCTTAGGGAGCACTTTTGCGTTATCAGATATCATGCGGCACACCAAACTTTTTCAATTCTTCTATTGCTGGGTAGGAATATAACTGAAAGAAAAGACATTTAATTTTACGTATCATATTATATAGAAAAAACTGTTGCTTACCGTCTATAAATGTAGCAGCCATGAGGATAACATGATATAAAATTAAAATTAATCATTTTTCTTTTTGGATGTTATAAGTATTTTTAAACGATTTATAATTTAATAATCAAAATTTATAAATAATATAATTATACATAAAGTTTTTTAGCATCTATGTAGAAAATCGGGGCAATATTTTTTTTTTAAGTTTGTTTTAAAAACTACTGATCTTTGAAATAAATCTTAAATACATAAATCCAACTTTTGATGTTTGATGTTTTATTGATCGGAATAATTTTGATGTTTGGTCGTTACTTACATCCTGTTTCTCAAAAAAAAAAAGAAAATTCCAAGAGAATACAAATTAATAAAAGTAAACATTTACTTTACTTGAATTCATTTCAAGATTTTTAAAATTTGTATGTAGTTTTTACATTTTGAAATTTAGTTTCAATTTAAAATTAGTTTTTAAATTTTTTTAGTTTAAAATTCTAAATCAAAATTCTATATAGTTTTAGTTTTATTTTAAAAGAACTTAATTTTCAAGACAACCTATGACAACCTCTGCATGTTTTTTTTTTATTGACTCTTTAAAGTCGAAGATGTTTTATTTGTTCACTAAAGAAGCTTCATTAAGAAAATTAGAATTCATTAACTTTCTTAATGAATAAATCATTTCAAATTAAATGGGTTTTTTTTTTGTTTTATTATGTTATGAAAAGAAATTTCACAAATTTATATTACGTTAGATGAAATTCGTAACATTTATCCAGAATAGAAAGCAAATAAACAATCGTACAATAAAAACTCCAAAACACTGCACCACAGACCAATATTTCGTCTTATTTTTCAAAACAGGGATAAGTATAAGAGACTAGCTGCACCCGGCATGCGTTGCAATGCCACTCAAAGAAAGAAAGGGCTCGGTTAGAAGGGGCCATAAATATAAGGTCCCGGTGTCGATCGGGGGGGGGGGGAAACACGTAGGCCCTTGTGTCGCCATCCTCCATACCCAAGAGAAGTGGACCTGCCCCCCATAGGAGAAAGAATTTTTCCCTTTTTTGCAATTGACTTGGGGGGCCCGAGAAGGGGCCCTAAATAAAAGGTCCGAGTGTCGGTCGGTTGTGGGACACTTAGGCCCTTGTGTCGCCATCCCCCCACCCAAGTGTGGTGTTCCTGACACCCACAGGAGAACGAATTTTTCCCTTTTTTGCAATTGACGTGGTGGGCCCGAGA
>JAFIDM010009631.1:294616562-294635905 GCA_023159025.1 Thereuonema tuberculata
GAGAACGAATTTTTCCCTTTTTTGCAATTGACGTGGTGGGCCCGAGAAGGGGCCCTAAATATAAGGTCCCGGTGTCGATCGGGTGTGGGACACTTTGGCCCTTGTGTCGCCATCCCCCCACCCAAGTGTGATGTTCCTGACACCCACAGGAGAACGAATTTTTCCCTTTCTTGCAATTGACGTGGTGGGCCCGAGAAGGGGCCCTAAATATAAGGTCCCGGTGTCGATCGGGGGTGGGACACTTAGGCCCTTGTGTCGCCATCCCCCCACCCAAGTGTGGTGTCCATGCCTCCCATAGGAAAGCGAATTTTTCCTTATTTGCAATTGACTTGGGGGCCCGAGAAGGGGCCCTAAATATAAGGTCCCGGTGTCGGTCGGGGTGGGACACTTCAGCCTTTGTGTTGCCTTCCTCCCACCCAAGTGTGGTGTCCCTGCCCCCCCATAGAAGAACGAATTTTTCCCTTTTTTGCAATTGACTTGGGGGGCCCGAGAAGAGGCCCTAAATAAAAGGTCCGGCTGTCGGTCGGTTGTGGGACACTTAGGCCCTTGTGTCGCCATCCCCCCACCCAAGTGTGGTGCCCCTGCCCCCCATAGGAGAGCGATTTTTTCCCTTTTTTGCAATTGATTTGGGGGGCCCGAGAAGGGGCCCTAAATATAAGGTCCCAGTGTCGATCGGGGTGGGGCACTTAGGCCCTTGTGTCGCCATCCCTCCACCCAAGTGTGGTGTCCCTGCCCCCCCATAGGCGAATTTTTCACTTTACACAATATTTGTGTAGTTCTCATTTTCACCACCAGGTGGATATTGGGTATTTCAGGGATTTTACCCCTTGGTGGAGGGGGGTCCTGGTTCTGAGGTAGCCTATCTTTTCCGCAGGGTCCTAAAGAGTAATTCTGCAAATTTTGGTCCAGATAGGTCAAAGGGCCTAGGAGTGTATAAAGGACAAAGAAAGAAAGAAAGATACATTCATTTTTATATAGAGAGATATGCATTAGAATCTTGTTTATAAATTGCTGTATATGTTTTAACAGGGATAAATCACAGAAAGTGAACAACATGTCTGAGTATTTTCAGAGAATCTTTGATAAAAAACAAAAGATTAAATAAAATTTTAAAATTTAATTAGTATTGTTTAAATAACAGTTAGTTAGTAGCATTTAATTTAATAATAAGTTTCAAATCTTTTGAATGTTTTCAAAATATTTTTGAATGTTTTATTGTTTTATGACAATAATATTATTTGGTTTACTTATTGCATAGAATTTATTTATTGATTTGTAAAGGTTTGAGAAGGTTATTTCTCTTTCCATTTTGATTTTTATTTTATTTATTTGTTTATTATGTTATCAAAAAACGATTGAGGAAGTCTTTGAAAAATAAGACGAAATATTGGTTTGTGGTGCAGTGTTTTGGAGTTTTTATAAAGATTGTGATATACATATAGAAGAATCTAAGATTTCATTAATCGTACAATAAATTTAGAGATTAGTAATTGGCTTTAGAGTCTTTCTAAAAAAATACAGGTTATCGTTTTTAGATTGAAAATTTAAGAAATCATTATATAACCAATTACTTACTCCTCCTTCCATCTATAATTAAAAGCAATAATAAATTATATACAAAACTACAAGTCAATTAATTTTTTTCCCAATGAAATTATATTTTAAAAACTTACAAAAATTTAGACATTTTACACTCATCGGTGTAAATTGCTACATAATTTCGACTGCTTGAATTTTTCGACTTCATTTATGAAACGTGACTAATAGACGGAGTTAGTGATTCTTGGTGAACCAACCATCCAAGTCTCATGTTGAGATTCGAACTCAGATTCCGACACATATGACTAGTGGAAGATAGTCACCTAAAACACAAGGCTATGCCGGAACGGCGAAGGATATTTTATTTGTTACTTAAAGACTCTTTGTTAACAAAATCAAACTTATTTACAACAAAATTCAAATTAAAAGCTTTGTATTTATTTTATTATGTAACCAAATGGAATTACACACATTTGTGATAAATTAGATGAAATTCGTAACAGTTATTGGTAATACAAATGAAACAAATAATCGTGTAATAATTCTACAGTTTAATAATTGACTTAGGGTTCTTTCTAAAACAAAATATTGCTTAAAACCAATATAGATTCCAAAACATATTTTAAAACATAGATTTTAAAAGATATTTATAAAAGCAGTTACTTACGTCGTCTCCTGTCATCTATAATTAAAAGCAATAACAGATGATACACAAAAAGATGAAAATGAATGATTTTTTTTTTGCCTATGAAATTATATTTTATAATTAGGAAAATGAAAACATGTTACGTTTAGCGTCACAGATGTTTGACAGCTACTTGAATTTTTCGATTTCATTTCTGAATGAATGTGTAATTGAAGGGGGGAGTTAATGGTTCTTGGTGGTGTTTAGGTAGTGTTGTATTCGTTGTGGTTGGTTGTTTAGGGTTGGTATTGGTTATTAAAGGAAGTTCAATTTTTCGATTTCATTTCTGAATGAACGTGTGATTGATCGGTGGAAGTAGTGGTTCTTGGTGGTGTTTAAATAATTTGTTCACATGAAATATCACCATGAATATAAAGCGTTTCAGAAAGCACTACTCCATGAAGCAGAATGTTGTATATGGTGTAATAAGGATATGCTAGACACGCACGTTAGATGTATTAAAAACATATATTAAAGACGCTACTCCGCTTCTGGGTCGACGGAACATTTTAGGAAAACTGAAAAGCTACATCAAAACCATAACATCCTAGTAACGACCTGAACATGTATAGTCAGTGGATCTTGATTCTCCTGTTCATACAATGATCTTTTGTCAACTCTGTCAGAGTTCTATAAGTCATGTTCATCAACAGAAAAAGCGAAGATCGCTCTAACTTTTTACTATTCCCTATGAGAACTATGTAACAACCGCAAATACCACTTAAGCAGTGATATTTTCTGTTTTCTCGCTTAGGGAGCACTTTTGCATTAGCAGAAATCATGCGGCACACCAAACTTTTTCAATTCTTCTATTGCTGTAATATAATCCTTTGAGAAGCACCCAAGATTTACCAAAATAACAGATTTTTTTATAAACATATAAAGACATCCTGAAGTATTTTTAAGCCAGTTTTAATGCGACTTAATATTTTATTATCCATGATTATTAGATCAAATTGTTATATAATTAAAATTTCATTTTCCCAGGTTATTTGACGTCTAGATTTTATACTAAATACAAACATTTGGCAAGAGTGAAGCTAATTGTTAATTACAGATTCATTCTCAGAATTGTTTCCCGACACACTGGTTAAGAAGCTCTGCACTAAGGGTAGGAATGTAAAAGAAAGAAAAGACATCTAATTGTATGGATCATATTATGTAGAAAAAACTGTTGCTTACCATCTATGAATGTAGAAGCCATGAGGATAACATGATATAAAAGATTAAAATTAATCATTTTACTTTTTTGATGGCTAAGTATTTTTTTACGATTTATAATTTAACTGTAAAAATTCCTAAATAATATAATTATACACTGAACAATAAAGTTGTCTCGCATAGAATGACCGTTTTTTAAATCATTATATAAGTTCCCACATTACTAAAATCTGTTTACAAAATCAATTTTTTTAAATAATTTGCTCACATGAAATATCACAATGAATATAAAGCGCTTCAGAAAGCACTAATCCATGAAGCAAAATGTTGTATATGGTCTAATAAGGATCTTCTAGTTATGCACAATAGATGTATTAAAAACATATATTAAAGAAGCTACTCCGCTTCTGGGTCGTCGGAACATTTTGGGAGAACAGAAATGCTACTGAAATACTACATCAAAACCATAACATCCTAGTAACGATCTGAACATGTATAGTCAGTGGATCTTGATTCTGCTTTTCATACAATGGTCTTTTGTCAACTCTGTCAGAGTTCTAAAAGTCATGTTCTATAATTTCATCAATAGAGAAAGCGAAGATCGCTATAACTTTTTAGTATGTTATTTCCTATGAGAACTACGGAACAACTGAAAATACCTACCAAGACAGTGCTATCCACCTTTTTTCGGTTCATGGCTCACATTTGTTTTAGTTTTTGAAAATGTTTCAATGATTTTTACGGCTATATCAGAATCCTTTTTGTAAAACATCTAAGATTTACTAATCTAATAGTCTATTTTTAAGCAATTAAATATATCCTGAAGTAGTCTGTTTAGCCTATCTCAATGAGATTTACTATTTTATTATCGTTTGTTGATATAACAAATCAGATTGCAGTTTATATTTCTGTTTGCCCAGGTTATTTGATGTCTAGGTTTTAATCTAGATACAAACATTTTGCAAATGGGAAACTAATTTTTGTTTACAGATGAATTCTCAGAATTTCCTAATGCCACATCGGCGAAGATACTCTGCACTAAGAGCAGGAATATAACTGAAAGAAATGACATGTAAATGTATATATCCTATTACATATAAAAAAAAGTTACTTACGGTCTACAAGTATAGAAATCAGGAGGATGATACGTTACAAAAGTTTGAAATTAATAACATTTTTTCTTTACAAAGATACATAGATATGCTACGTTTAATATCACAGGTACAATATCTGATAGCTACTTAAATCTTTCGACTTCATTTATATTAATGGTGATTATTATAAGAAACATCTCAGGTGTTAAAAACAACTATAATTTCGTTTTTTAATGAATGTTTATAAATTCATTTTATAAATTAAAACATGATTTTGTTACAAAATCAAGTTCTATTTTCAAGACCACTGGTTTTGTAATATGTATTTTTTTCGGAAAAAAAAGAACTTTTAACAGCTAGACCCGTAGTTAAAATATGGGTTCTGTTAAGTCACTGGTAATTAGTTCAACAGAAACATGTTTATTTCAATTCTTTTACATCTGCCATTTAATAAACCTTCAGACGAATTGCCTAAATTTGAGTACTTTCCACATCATTCGTTGAATACATTTCAGATTATTCGTTTCGACAAAACGTCTTAATGACAAACCTCTTCTGGTAGAAATATTAAGGTCCAGGTTCTCTTATCATAAAGCACTCTAAAAATACTGTGCATTTTTCCTTAAATTAAAATAGTCTGATGTATTACAATTACAGTTATTGTGTATTTATAATGCTCATTACTTTTTTTACATAGTGTATATATTTTATTTACTTATATTTACTTATATTTGGAAACGTTAATTATTAATAGCTTAGGATTTTTTTTTCCTAAAAGAATTCCATTGAACTGCATTCATATAATTTAAAATTCTTATAAAATTAGTATAGTATAGTATAGTATAGTATAGTATAGTATAGTATAGTATAGTATAGTATAGTATTGTGTAGTATAATACAGTACACTCCCTCTTCTACAATTAAAAAGAGTAGCAAATAACATAAAAAAGAACAACTGAAGAATACATCTTTAACTATCTTTTATATCAGTGATAACTTTGTTGCAAAAGCATGCTTGCAAAATCAAAATTCACTAGAATAATATTTCAAATGAAACTTCCAGTTGATGTCTTATCTATTAGGAATTCTTATTAATTTTTTTATCTCCTAGTTATTTCCTCTGTAAACTCTTCCATCACTTTCTTACTTGAAAATTTTGTTTTTCTCATATAATCTTAATTCATACTCAACCATTTAATAATGACTGTTACTATTCACCGTCCTTCGACGCCCTATCACTCTGCCTCTCGTTTGCAGGTCCAAATGGACACGATGGGCCATGACTAACAATTGACATACAGTACTGCACAATCAGTGACCAAAACTGTCACACAATTCGTCCTGTATTGTAATCCGCACTGTCACTACACAGGTGGCATTTTTGAACTTTATTTATTCAGACAGAACTGGTTCTACCATTTTTATTTTTTGTGTACGGATGGTATTGGGAAGACCTTCTTTACCCGCCAACCAAGTTTGGTTCCGACCGGACAACCAGAACAGTTCACTCTGCAAGACTCCCTTAATTTAATGACATCAGTGTGAATTAGAAACTCATTAAAATTATTTTAATTCTTGCAATAATTACTTTTCTCAAAATTAAAGGGTTGTTACTGTGCTACAACTCAAGTTATATTCTGAGGCAATAATATATATTTTTATTTGAATTGATGCAATAGCAGTGGGGCAACTAACAAACAGAAAATAATAGGTCAAATTTTCACTGTAATGTAGTTTACAGTAATATATAATAATATATTTTTATCCATATCACTCGAAAAATCTATTAATATCAACAAAATTCTTGTAAACAAAACTTAAATCTTCTTCTATCGTACATTTAATGCATAATTTCTTTCCAGTAAAATATTCCTTCTAAACGTTCATTTTTATATATTCTACTGGGTAACGACCCCGAGATTCCAATCCTTAGATTTTAAAGATTTCCCTTCTAAAGATATACAAACTGAATGTTACTACTATATGAGCCGTTTATTTTGAAAGTGACCTAAGTCTATTTTTCAAATTTTTTTTGTTAACTGTAGTAACGTGTGCAAATTCCACGTTAGCAGTCATAGACCACATTTTGCGATTGAGTATATTCAGATTAAAAGATAATTTTGGATACATAAGTCACTGCAGTAACTTCAATACTGAAAAACATTACTTTGAACGTGGCCTAAGTCCAATCCATTATTCATAATATCCGAAAGTATAGATCTTCAAATGTCCGGGAGCAGTGATGAAGGTAATTTTAGTATTAGTATTATTTACAAGGTTAACCTCACGTTTTGAACAGTTTCTCTAGTTGAATAATTACCGGTAGTATTGTTCTTCCGCATACACAAAATGTAGATGAGCAGTAAATTGTTATATAATTTTTATAGTTAAAAGATTACCTTCATTGTATAAATTGTGTTTTTGAATTATTATAAATAAATATAAAATAAACTGAATTTTGTTTTTTCAATTTGAAGCTTGCTTCGAATGGACTTGGGCGCTTACAAATTTTATAAAAAGTTATTTGTTAATTCTAAAAGTGGCCTAACTCCATTTGCGGTAAAAAAAAACACATATTATTCACATAATAATTGCTATATTTTAATAGGAATTGTAAATAGGAATTAACTCTCTTAGATGCACCTAAGCAATGTGGCACATTGGTATCCTATACGTATATTTTAAATTTTATTGAAACGCAAACTCTTCAATATCTCAATTTAAACAAAAATGGATTTTGGTCACTTTCAAAATAAACGGCTCTTATGATGATAGAATAAAGTAAGTAGGAATGAACAAAGATATTTAGTAGAAAATCTGAAATCAGAGAATAGGTGGATCAGAATAAAAGAGTTAGGTTAGGGTGTTTGAGTTTCATTAAGGTCGCCCGATAAAGCAAATATTCTTATTCGTTTTTACAGCCTTTGAAGAAGACGAACAGATTCATCGCTGGATTGGAAGCTGGATTAAACTCAGTAGTTAATGAAAAGTATTTACAAAAAATCCAACTGTATAACAAAAAAAAATTAATAACCATCTATAACTCTAATAAGTCATGAGGATAATGTTACAAGAAAATTAAAATGAATAAATTTGCATTCTTGTTCTATAAGTATTTATTACATGAACTGAAATTCAGAAATTAAAGAAAAGTATATTTAATGAATATAATTATACATAAATATTATCATCTATGTAGAAACCCGTGACGACAAAATAATATAAAAAAAAATAAAAAGTAATAAAAAGTAACATGATAAAAGTAACATTAAAAAATTGAGTCGCTATCATGTTAACTGTTCAATATAATTTATTATATTAATCTGCGAAGTTAAAAATATAATTTTTGCTTTTTAATGATTGGTTGTAACTTAATTTTAGTGTGTTTTCGTTATTTAAAACATATTATAAAATGACGTTTACATCCAAAACCACTGATTTTTGAAATAAATCATAATTAAGTAAATCCAACTTTTTTTCTTATTTACTGTCATGAATTTTAAGCGCAGTTATTGCTCACATCCTAATTATAATAAAAATATCCAAATAAAAATTAATCTTTTTTTATTTAAAATCATTTCCAGGTTTTTTTTTAATATTATATTTATTATCTAAAGTTATTTCTTGAAACTAAAGCTAAAAAAAAAATTTCCGTAAATAAAAAATATATATATATACAACTCATTTTATAAAAAAATGCTACAGAGCATTACAAACAATACATATTTCTTTTCCATAACAGCTTTAAACTTTAAACGTTTAGATATATAATTAAGACATCGATTCTTCAATTAAAGGGGTTTCTGATGCAACTGCAATAGGAATACATTTATTTCAGTTCATTTACGTTTATCTTTTAATGAGCTTTCAGAAGCATTTCTCGAATTTGAATAGTTTCTAAATTTTACATTATTGGTTTTGACTTATCTTTTTGTGTTCTGGTAAAATATTAATGTTTTAAACTCTTATTTTTAAAACGAAAAAATATAAGAATAAAGAATTCTCAATAAAATTAGTATTTTTCTTTTAACTGAAGTAGTCTGATGCATTAAAAGTACAGTTATTGACTTTAGGAGTTTTTAATAATAGTAACGTCATAGAACTCCTGAAATGCATTCATGTAATTTTAAAATTATGCATTAAAGGATTACTTACATCTCCTTCTCCTCCTCCTCCTTCCATCTATAATTAAAAGCAATTAAAAAAAAATCAATGAACTTTTATGAAATCAATATTAGAATAACTTAAGAAAACATCTTCAATCACTTTTGATATCAAACTTAAATTTGTTGTAAAAGGTTATTTGCAAAATCAAAATTCTCTAGAGTAATTACTTCAAATGAAACTTTCAGCTCACATATTTTCAATAATCACTACTCACAAACATGGTTATATTAGCTGTCATTAAAAATCTTCGATGAAGATTTACAGCGACAACAAATGCGAATCGAGGAAGGCTCATGGCGCAGGTGTTATAGTCGGCTAAACGATCTCTCCATAGAACATCCTTAAAAATGAATCTTAGTTAAAAATCTACGAGACGAATCAAGGAAATTGGCGGTTTTGCCTAAAGATACAGACCGGACAACGTTTGAGCAATGCCGACAATGAGGCGAAAATGCTTGCTGTGCGACGATGCTAGCAATGGTGTACAATGATGAAGCTTTCCTGTCGAATATTTGGTTCTCTGATGAAAGCCATATTCATTTGAATGGATTTATCAATCGACAGACAACCCGCTTTCTGGGATTTGAACGGCCAGACCTCAGTGTGGAGAAACCCCTCCATACTGAGCTTGTCACAATATGTATGGAGAGTCTCCAAACATCATCTTCGGTTCTTAATTCGTTGAGGATGACCACAGCAATCCTGAGACTGTGAATCAGGTACGGTACAAAGAAAATTTTGTGACACCATTTCTTCGGGATCTCATCATATTATGCCCTTGCACGTGCAATGGTTCCAACAGAATGGCGCGACTTGCCACACAGCGAGGGTCACACTTCAGTTGCGTCATGCGAAGTTTAGTAATCATGTTATTTCCCGTGGAACAGCCTTTCCATATCCGCCTCATTCACCTGATCTTACACCACCGGACGCTTATATTTGATGGTATACTGAAGGAAGTCATTTTCCGAGAGAACCCATCGGCAACCATTGGTGACTTACATCAAAAGATTGTGACCTGCGTCAGAGGAATGAAGCAACCTCTCTTCAGGGATATGTTTGAGAATCTATGTGAGCGTTATGAGTAGGCCTACTGCCTGCAACGCAACGGATAGCAAATCGAACACGTGCTATATATCAGAAAACGTGGAAATTGACTTCCATGTAACGCAAGCTTTCTCTATTCTTTGCATTTCTGTATGTCATATAAACCTTTTTTGTGCACAAATATTTCAGTACCGTTTGTTTGGCGCATACTGTATTTACAGCTCTTTAATCTATCCGTAATTATTAGAAAGAGGAAATGCTCTCTTTATAACTATTTAATTCTTACTAAATTTACTTTCTCCCAAATACTAAATTTAGTAAGAAATATTAGATTTAGTAAATTTAATCTGTTGTTCAGTGTTCTACAACTCATTACTTCTCAATTTTACAGTTCCCTACTTTAATTCTCAAGAAGTGAAGTAACTGTTTCTTTCAACATATCTCTTGGGTTCGGATGGATCTACCAAAGCTTTTTAAGACCGGATATAGTCATCCGCTTTATCGGGTGACTCTAATGAGCCTCAAACACTTTAACCTACCTCTTTTCTTCCATCTCGTTCTGATCCACCGATACTCTGATTTGAGATTTTCAAATAGAGTTCTTTTGTTCAATTTATCCTTACTTTATTCTGTCATTAGAAATAACAATCAGTTTGATATATCTTCAGAAAGGAAATTTTTCAAGTCGAAGGACCAGAATCTCTGGATAGTTATCAAGTAGAATATGTAAAAATGAATTTAGAAGGAATATTTTAGCTGGACAGAAACTATGCATTAAATGTATCATTTAAAGATATTCAATTCAGTTAACAAAGAGATAGAAGATTTAAACTCTAATTAGAAGAAATTTCTTTCTTGATATTAATAGATTTTAGAGAGATAGATAATGATATATTATAGAAACTACTTTGGAGTGACAATTTTGAATTATGAATAAAGAAAAGAGATTTAAAAGAAAATTTCAAATCAGGGACTATGTAGGATAGGAACTATATCCCGCATATAGCAGTCGCACATTTGCAATGGACCAAACTTAGACACAGTAGCAGCTTCGAGAAGCCCTACCTCCAAAGTCAATAAAAAACACATCTAATAAAATATATGGCAATAACAGACTGAAAAGAAATTCAGTAGGATATGGAAAGAAGTACGGTATTTGAAGAAGACGTCCAGAATCAAAGAGGATCGCTAGTGTGTTCAAGAAATCAATACGCCCGATAAAGCAGACGACTGTATCCGGTCCTAAAAAGTTGTGGTAGGGATATCCGAAAAAAGGAGAGTTTGATAGAGACGGCTACTCCATTTTTTGAGAAGTTTAAAATTGGTCCATGTAGAAAAAAATGGTCTTATACAGCAGCATATAAGGACTTAACCTTCATGAAACATTGCTCAAATAAATGGCATTATATATTGATAATCTTGTATGTAATCGTCGCAATCAGATTGGTGTACGGAATGATTGCACCAAAGAAAGGGAAAATATGCTTGTTATATTATTCCCTCTAACTGAAGGACCAAGTTTAATTCTAAAAATTGTGACTTAAAATCCACGATTGAAGAAAGCCATAATCATAATGTAAGGTAGTTGATGCAAATATGGCCAATGCTGGTAATATGGCCACATTGCGAACCTGCCGTTAATTGAAAAGGCATCCAAAAGATAACGCTCAAACTATGAAGTAGAAAGTATCACAGTTTGCAGGATAATGTAATCACAGAGCCCCGGGGAACCCCGTCATTTGAGTTTTGACAATGAATCGAGAATTTGTTATAATATTGTTATTATAATATTGTTGTTGTTGTTGTCTTTTATTTCCTTGCATGCAATTGATGATTATTGTTCATATATCACTTACTGTAGTTATTCTAAGCTAGTTCCAGACACCCAATGCTTCTTTAATTAAACTGATAATTAAGAGATTTTTTGAGACGGGCTGTAATCAGGTAAAATGGCCACAGTAGGCCATATTACCAAAACGAGGAATGTATTGGCCTCATAAAAGACGATAAATCTGTATTTATTTGCTACACATATACCATGATTGATATTTTTTATATTCTATAAGCTTTGATCATTTAATCACTTTTTTTCTAACTTTGTGGATACACACATGATCTAAATTGAAATAATTTTTGTTATAGGCCCCTGGAAGTTAATAATTATCTGTGTGAAAATTTTAATGAAGTCAAGACACATTTACTTTCAACCCAAAATTATTAATCATTAACAAAAAAATATTTTTCTAAAATAAAGAGATATTTTTGAATTTGGCCACATTACCTTCACAAGGGCATATTATTTGCACAGTGCAAGTTTTTTCAAAGATTGAAAAACAGAACCTTTGGGTTTTAAAAAAAATCTTGAAATATTTTTTTACATATGCCTAAAGAGCCAAAGTTCTTGTCTACACATTTTTTTTTTTTTTAGTGAATACCATAATCATGAAAAAAAAATATTCAAATTAAGATGGCCATATTATCTTCAGGTACCTTATAATTTTGAAGTTATATATAATGAAGTAAAAATTAAATTTTCTTTTCATATTATACAATTTTTTCTTATCTAAATTGAAACTCTAATAGTTAAAGAAAAACAAAAAAAAAAATCAAATTTTATAAAACAAAATTCTTACCATCTATTGTTGTAGAAAGCCATGACGAAAAAATAAAATAAAAATTAAAACTATAGTAAATTTCATTTTTTTTTTTGTAGGAAAGTCATTATTATATTAGCTGAAAATGAGTAGTTTTAAAAACATTATAACTTATGTTTTTTTAATTATTAATGTGTAAAGTTTAATTTAAAACTTATTGTTGTTATATTAGTTTTTACTCATTGTAAACATATAAACTCATTGTAAACATATTGTAAAGTTAAGTTTGTTGACAAAATCATTGATTCTGAATGTAGTAATTAATAGACGTAATGAAGCAAAATCAATCAAAATTTTTAATTTCTTTCTTTTTGATACGATTTTTAAGCATAGTTGTTACTCACTTCCCCCTGATCATAAAAATTAAGGAAAAATAAATCAAGACAGATAATTTTAGATGACATTAAAATCACAAAAGCCTATAAAGAGATTGATTTACGTCAAACTCGTAAATAAATGTAAAACAGTATCGTTTCACAAAGTTTCATGATATTCATGATTTCTTTTTATTCAATTTAAGTGAAGAGAGTAATTAGAATTCTTATTTAAAACGTTATTTTTTTGTCAAAATTGGAAATTAAACAGTATGCTTTCTTGTTATTAATTTTATAAATTTGTTATTTGTTTGCAAAATCAAAATAAACAAAAAATCTATATTAATTATTTCACATGAAATTTATAGCTGGTTTCTTATCTGTCAGGTGTCCTTATTAAATTTTTTTCTTTTCTTGTTATTGTCGCTGGATACTGATACTTTTTTTTTTCGATCCCAAAAATTTTACTTTTCTTAAAATCCTAATGATTCTTAACTATGCTGACAATTTTTGTTAACATTCACCGTCCTTCAAAATCTATAACTATTTTAATATGTAGGCCTATTATTTTATCCTTATAATAGTTCTCCTTATAACTATTTTAATTCTTTCAATAAGTATTTTCTCTCGAACAAGTAAATTTAGAAGTGTTGTTCACTGATCTGTAATCCAAATTATATTCGTAGGCATTGCAGTTGTAATATGCATCTTTATTTAAATTGGTCCAAGAACAGTGGAACAACTATACGAAATAACAGATCAAATTTTCATTGTAATACTGTACGTAATTTCTAAGATACATCTTCATCTCTAGCTCTCTAAAAATGCGTTAATATCAAGACAGAATATTGCTTGTAAATAGAGATTAAATCTTCTACTGCTTTAATTACTGTGTTGTATAGTCTTATTTGATAAATTTAATGCGTAATTTCAGTCCAGTTACAAATACATCTCCTAAACTGAATTTAATATTTGTATGATTCACAGACTCTATCTTCCAATACTAAAAGTTTTCTTCCAAACTGAATGTTATTTTTATATTAGATAGAATAAAGTAAATACGAATCAACAAAACAGTTTTAGAAGAAAATCTCATGGACTAATAAGGAGCAGAACCAAATGGGTTTCGTTAGCTTGTTTGAGGTTCATTAAGATCGCCGGAACTAGTCCTCTAATTCTAATATCTAGTTCTAATATCTAGTTCTAAAAAGCATTGGTAGATACAGCCGAAACTAACAGAGATGTTGAAAGAGATTGGTTATTCCACTTTTTGAGAAGTAAAAAAGGTTCGTATAGAAAACAGGTCTTGCACAGCAGTATCAAGCGCTTAACCTTCATGAAACATTGCACAACTAAAATTGGATATCATGCACCTTTAATTTTGTATGAAATCGTCCCAATCAGACTTTACACGGAATGATTGCACTAATAATAAATATGATTTTTAAAATCTTAGTTAAGAAAATAAATAAAAAATTAAAATATTTAAAAACAATTCCTGTACAGTTTCAGGGAATCATAGCTCCCCATCATCAGCAAGATTTTTTAATTACCATTGTGTGTCTCCAGTAATTTTTATAAACTTCTTGAAAAACCCAAACGTTAACAGTTTTTTAAATATGATTTTTGTTATATTGTTCTGTATCAGATCTATTCTGCAATTAAGCTACCAGCTATAAATTAACTGAAAGAACTGAGATCCTTCAAATGTTATATATAATTTTATAAAATTATATAATTCTGATGTTACAAATACTGGTGTTAAAACTAAATTAATAAATTTTCTTTTCATTTTATTCATTTTTTTGCTGATGTGAATTGAAACACGGTAGTTAACAAAAGTATAACATTTACTACAAATACTAATTGTGTATACAAAAAATATATTTCTTATTGTCTATGATTATAGAAAATCATCATCTGATAAAAAGTAAATTAGTAAGTTTTGGTTTTTGACAGGGAAGTCATTATGATATAAATTGAGACTCAGCAATTTAAAAAAAACTATAACTATTTTTTTTAAGAATAATTTTTTTGGTAAATTTTAATTTAACACTTCTTGCTATATTAGTTTTAACTATTTTACTAATTTAATTTTATTCATTCAAATCATCTTATAAAATTAAGTTTGCTGACAAAATCGCTTATCTCTGAATCAAGTAATTAATAAACATAATTAAGAAAAGTCAATCAAATTTTTCACTTTATTTTTTGCTGTGATTTTGAAGTAGGCTACATTTGTTAATCAGTCATAGAAATTGATGAGAAACGAAATGGAGATACACAACTCGGATAACTTTACAAGCTACAAAAACTTCAAAGAGATAATTTTGTATCAAATTTGTAAATATTCGTAAATAAATGTGAGACAAAAAAAACCTATCATTTTTGAAAGTTGAAAAGTTTTTCTTTTCATGCAATTGAAGTGAATGGATTAATTAGAAGATTTATTAATTATTATTTGTTAATTATAAAACTTGGAAATTAAATAGAGTTTTTATTATGTTGAGTATCTTGTTTAATAGTATTACTATCACTAAAAATTGTTAAAACATAATATTTAATAAACAAGTGAAAGATTCTTTTTTATATAATTTTACAATTTCCAAAGCATAGTTACTGAAAATTAGCCTATATTCAATTTACAAATATATATATATCTTTCAGATAAATTACTTTTATTTAGATTATAATAGATAATTCTTAAAAAAATTATATTTGAACTTGTATACATTTTCTTGATTTAATTTCATAAATATAGGTTTTTCTGTCTATTTATATACTCTAAATAACTATAAGACTACTATAAATTAATTCATCACCAACAACTTTTCACCAATAACTTCATATTTTCAGCATTTGCTTGATTTTAAATACATTTTTTTAAGAAACATCAATCATTTAATTTTACATTAAAGACATCAAAACTTAAATTAATGTCATGACTTTTGAATTATCAGTTTCTAATAGAAAATAAACTTAATTGTTAATTTTAGCTATGTATTTGAAGAACTTAATCTCTTAATTCCTGATTCAATGACTGAAGTTATTTGAACTTACTGAAGCTTGGACATCTGCAAAAAGAAATACAATGAATAGTTGGTTAATAATCAGTGAAGGATTTAAAGGTCGAGGGCCCGGGGCAACAAGAAATAAAGGGCCCAGTTTTGTGATGAGAATTTGAACAAGTACCCTGGATCTTGGTTGATATTTTAAATAATTTATTATTTATATTTATAACGCGTTTTCAATGTCATTTTTGAATCTGAAGGGTAACCCCCCCCCCCCACACAACAAATTTGCCTCTGCTAAAATATAGTTTGTGAATTGGAAAAAAAACAATAAACGTAAACTCAATTAAGTTCAGGAAAACACAAATTATTTCAATCTACAGCTGAATTTTTATTGTAGCAATAAGAAGCAGCTGTAGTATTCAGGATCCTTTTTATGATTTTACCTCTGTAATATGAAAAAAAGTGTTTCTAAATTCTAGCTTCCATTTTACAATAAAATTTGTTTGAGGAAGCATTAATCATTTTCTGATTTCTTTACATCTCAGTGATGCAAGCCCTGTCATCATTACAAAACAGATGAAAGCAACGCCCTACAAGGACAAGTGTGCTGCTCTGCTATGAGTGGAAAAAAGAGAAATAATTAAATATGGTAAAAATGCCTAAGGAAGAGCACAAACTTTTCATTTCGAACGCTTTCGGCAAAATTTCATATTGGTTTGTAATTTTTTGAATTTTATAAAGCAACAATTACCACGAAATTTCGTTCAGGGAGTTATTTATTGAGAAATGATAACTATAGTGGATACCTTAATTTGCTTAAAAATATGAAATTATTTAAATGGCTTAATAGGCTTAAAGTTTAAATGAGTCTAAAGTTTGCAAAAGTGACTTTCGACAGCTTTTTTGAATAACGAAACACTATTAAAATATTTTTTTAGTTTCAAAGGATCAGCAGTTTAGTAGTTTTCTTTATGATAATGATAAAATGTAGAACATTTCATATTATAATTGTGTTTTGTATTAATCCTTTTTTTCTCAAAGTCAAATTCCAAGATACAAGGAATATTGAACTCCTTGACCACTCTCGAGTGTAATGGATATGGAAGAAATAAAATCTTTTTATAGGCATATCAAAATATACAGAGTTATTCTTTTAAATATACAGAGTTTCACCAAAATACAGGACAAAATACTGTATCTTAAATAAATAGTTTCAGAAATTTTTGTTGTGAATATTTACTGTCTTTTGGGGATAAAATATAACGTGTGTCGATATAGTTATGGACAAATTTAAAAGCTATCACACTTGCTGAAAAAAATTTTAATTTCGTCCATTTATTTTCTTTTTATATCATCTTATTTAAAAATTATTGTACTCTTATTTATATTTGGTTAAAAGTATTCTCTTACAACTGAAATAAAGTAATTTTAGCTGAAATCTAAAGTTAGAAGATATTTTTGATAATGCTAAAATATTGAAATAAAAACTTCAATTACTTAACATAAATAATATTAAGTGTATAAGTAACATTAATCTTAAATTTACTTATTTTCAATCGTATAATATTTTTGTGAATTCGTAAAAATGTTTGTTTAAATGTAGTTTGTTTCTAAGTTACTTTTTAAATTTATTCCTGGACTTAAAATGTTTACAGTATCCTTTACATTAAATCTTTTAATTGATAAAAAAAGAAAAAAGAAAATTCATTTCACATCGTACATTTCAATTTGCAATTAATGAATCTTGATATGTTTCATAAAAAATTATCAATTTGAACAGATGGACAGAATTTAAATGAGAAATTGAATCGAAACTCTTGTTATAACCTCTTTTTCTTACTGAAATTCTGTACTACTTTCAAAAGTTGCTGAAAATGATAAATTTATTACGGAAAAGCTTATAAAAGTGTTAGTACAAACTTCAACTGTTTTTAAAAACTAATAATAATCCTTGAAGCTCAGAAAACTACTTACTGTAGACCATCACTCCGGCCAGAATCAGAATTATTATAACCTTCATTTTGGAGACTGCAAACGATGATTGATCAGAAGCAACACAGGAATACCGTTAGAATGAGACTGATGTATAGTTCGGTGGCGACATTTATAGGAAATTAAAATTACATAAGACAAGATTACATTGCCATGAGTGATTAATAGGAAACATCTGTTAATATTAATGCAAAAAAAAAAAAAAAAAGAACCACCATTTACTTTTCGAAGAATTCCAATCTGTTCGAAACAGATCCTTTTATGATCTAGGGCTGACTAACACACGTAAAGCACATTAAAAACCCACACAATTGAAGAAAAATGATATCATTCCAAACAAAAGGAACATTTGATATCTCGTGATGTCTTGCTCCATTGCAGGGAAAATGTTTAGAAAATGAAGGAATGTTTTTAATATTTTTTTAATTTATTTTTTCTTTCTCTCTGATTTAACCAAGTTATTTATATTAGAATTCTTTCAATTTATTTCAATTTTATCTCAATTCAAATCACGTCTGAATCTGTCTCCATCCCTTTTTCCTATAGTTTGTCTTTAAAGCATTTTTAATATTTTGATCTCTTTCATTCCAGAGATTTTAGGAATTTGTATTCCATTCTATTACTTGCCGCATTTTTATATTAAGATGGATTTTATTAATTTTAGGATTAATTAATGGATTCTTATTAATTTAGTTGATTAGTTTGAGTATTATTTTGTATGATTTTTTTTCCATTCTGATAATTTCTACATTCATTACGTATTATCGTATTCGGATTAATTACATAAGAAAGCTAAATCAAAGACTGCACACAAATAAGCAAGACACGCCATTGAAATTTGTGAACAGATAAAATTCTGTAATTGTCATAATCTTCTAACAGTTGCCCATTGACACTGATCAAAAAATAATTGAAAGTTTTGCCTTGGAATTATATCTTTATCGTTTTCCAAAGTAAACATGTTGGCAAACTACCTGTTTTCCGTAAATGACAGATGGGAATGTTTTTCTTCCTTTTGTTAACCGCATGATTATGAGATTAGAAATTCAGGTGAGTTAAATGTTATCTAGCAACTTTCTTGTTGGACATTTATTTTCTAAATTTCTCCTAGGTTTTCTTCTCGCAATATGAAATCTATATTACTAAAATCTTTTATTTCTCTGTCTGTCTGTCTGTGTCTCTGTCTGTCTGTCCGGCGCAGTTTTCTGTGAGAATGAAAAATAGAAAGAATTTTTTCAATGAAACATCCGCGACACGAATCGAACCTGCAACCTTCTGATCCGAAGTCAGACATCTTACCCATTAGGCCATGGGAACTTTAACTCTCTTCATATTGCTTTTTTGACTTATCTGTGACTGAAAAGTAACAATCTGTATTACTAAAATCTTTTATTTCTCTGTCTGTCTGGCGCAGTTTTCTGTGAGAATGAAAAATAGAAAGAATTTTTTCAATGAAACATCCGCGACAGAAATCGAACCTGCAACCTTCTGATCCGAAGTCAGACATCTTATCCATTAGGCCATGGGAACTACAACTCTCTTCATATTGCTTTTTTGACTTATCTGTCAAAACTGAACTGCCTTTGACTGAAAAGTAACAATCTATATTACTAAAATCTTTTATTTCTCTGTTTGTCTGTCTGTCCGGCGCAGTTTTCTGTGAGAATGAAAAATAG
>JAFIDM010009631.1:294645309-294664290 GCA_023159025.1 Thereuonema tuberculata
ACGTTACAATTTTAGCACACGTTAAGCTTTTTAATCTTTTTTTTTTTGAAGCGTAAGCTTTTTTTCTTCTTTTTTTTTTATTTATTTATTTCTAAATTTAAAATTACAGTCCTGCTAGGTTTTCAAAATGAAATCCTGTGATGCAGGTGCTGAAAGTATAAATAATTTATATTTGTAATTTAAAAAGTATTAATCATATAAAATCATATAAAAAATTATATAATTACGCAATTATACGAATTATACTTAAATTAGATTCAATTATATAATTATATAAAAATCAATATATCACAGAAATATAAAAAGAAAATCAAATACAAAAAGAAAATTATTATAAATATCATTCATTACAATCAAATTTAAGGTTCCCAAATTATTTTTTACTTATTATTCTAATTACAATTTCTTTCTTTCAATGTTTATACTGTATAACATAATGTTTATACTGTATAACATTAAAAATTTCTAAATCTAATTGTGAAAATAAAACTTTAAATAACAATCTCTCATGCCAAAATTATTCAACTAAAAAATATATAAACAAAATATCAATACACAAGACCAAAAACACACAAAATATAAATATAGTATATGTAATCAAAAATACCTAAATATTCCAGATAATTTCGCCAAATATTATTTTTTTCAGTATTTGCCTTTTTAATATACTTATTTTAGTAAATTTATTTTGTTTTAATTCATTTGTAATTTGCATAAAAATCTTTAATAGAATTCTATTTTTATTTCTTAATCCAAAGTTGTTCTTAGGATTTTCATAATATAAAATCTTTATTAATGTATTTCTAGTAATATTTTCTAAGTTATAATTTCTAATTTGATTTCTAATTTTATAAAAGTTATTTATTATTAAAGAATATAATATTTTTTCTTTTGGCATTAAAATTTTATATTTTATTCTTATCTGTATTTTTTCATTCTTTGTTAATATACAATAATCTTGTATTATGTAATTCATTATTTTATTTAATATTCTATTTATGTTATTAGTGTCTGTATTACCTAAATGTACCCAACAACATAATCCATAATTTATTAATGAATCTATAAATGATTTATATATTAACATCTTGTATCTTATAGAAAAGATACCCTTTATATGTTGAAACATATATATTAATGAATTAAGTTTATTTAATATATATAAATAATGTGTTTTCCAAGAGAATTGATCATTAATATATAAACCTAGATATCTAATTGTTTTAATAATTTCAATATTTTCACAATTACAACTTTGGAAGTTTATGTCATCATCGAATAAACAATTATAATCATGATATTTTATTACTGGATTTGTATGTAAAAATTTATTTTTTGTTTTCAATATCATTAGTTTTGTTTTTTCACTATTTATTTTCATTTTATTATTGTGTGTCCAAATAATTAATTTATTAAAGTCTTTTTGTATATTGTATTCTGCAGTTTCATAATTTTCATTTATATTTATCAATATGATGTCATCAGCATAAGCAAAAATTTTTGATGTTGATATTGTACTATATAATGTATTTAAGTATAAAATAAATAAAAGTGGTCCTAAGTTTGAACCTTGAGGAATTCCTGTTTTTAATTTATATGTTTTACCTAATTTTGAATTTAAATTAATTCTTATTTTTCTATTTTTTAAATAGTTTTTTAATATTTCTATCATATTGCCTCTTATTCCAATATGAAATAATTTTTCTATCAATATCTTATGATTAATACTATCAAATGCTTTCTCAAAATCTATAAAAATAATATATATATAATAACCGTTATTTAATGCACAATTTATGATTTTTTGGAAATCTTGAAAGAGTTTATCAGTACTTAAATTTTTTTGATATGCAAATTGTTCTTTTTTTAGTAATTTATATTTATACAGAAAGTTATATATTGAATTAGTTAAGCATGTTTCTATAATTTTTGACATATTGGAAAGAACAGAAATTGGCCTATAATTTTTTATATCATCAATTTTTCCTTTTTTATATACTGGAGTTATTTTCGCAGTTTTCCAAATACTTGGGTAAGTTCCATATTCAAACATGGCTTTTATAAGTTCATGCAATATTGCTGCAAATATATCCATATACTTTTTTATATCTTTTACAGCAATATTATCAATACCAACAGTATTTTTATTTTTCATTAATGTAATTATATTTATTATATTTTCAATACTAGGTATATTAAACACTATTGAATTTATTGAAGTTTCAATATCCGTATTATTACTTCTAGTGTTACAATTACATGTACTAACAACTTTACTAAATGTTTTACCAAATAATTCATCAGTTTGCTTATAATTATATTTTTCTATTAATTTACAAATTTTGTTTTTATCAATAGTTTTATGTTCATTATTTTTTATAATATTATTTATTATATTCCAAGTCTTTTTATTATTATTGTAAGTGTTTAGAAATTTATTTTGATAGAATCTTTGCTTTGTTTTTTGTATTAGGTTTTTTAACCAATTACTCTTTTTTCTATAAATTTCTCTATATTCTTTATTTGTTTTATTGTTTTTATGTTTTTTATATAACTTATCTTTTTCCTTAATATGACTATATATTTCATCTGTTATCCATTGATGTTTATAATTTTGTTTTTTATTATTTTTAGTTTGATAATGATATTCATGGTTTTCTCTATATTTTTCTTTATTACTTATTTGTTTTTTAGATTTATTTATAATTTTTACAAATTTATTTATTATTTTATTTGGGTCAATTATTTGCTTATTTCTTATATTATTAAGTAAGTTTTCTGATTTTTCAATAAATAATTCCTCATTTATTATATTATTGTGTCTTCTGAATTTTTTAAGATTTTGATTACTTTTACTTAATTTTTGATTAAATATTTCTAACATTATTATATAATGATCTGATATTTCTGTTTGTATAATATTACTTTTAGTATCTTTATTTTTTAAATTAATAAAACAGTGATCTAAGCATGTTGAAGTATAAGATTTTATTGTCTGTACTTCTCTAGTTGCAGTATCAATTAAATTCTCAAAGCCATAAGTATTAAAAATTTCTAAATATTTCAGTACCAAAGAATTGTTTTTTTTTTCTAGAATATTAATATTCATATCACCAATAATTATAAAATTATTAGTTTTTTCCAATTTTTTATGAGCATATTCTATAGTGTTTTCTAATTCTTTAAGAAAATAGTTTTTATTCGTTAGAGGAGGTTTATAAATTATTAATAATTTTTTTAAATTTGTACTATTATCAATTTTACTTATATTAATATCTTTATATTTAAGTACACATGTAATATTTTCAAATGTTATTGTGTCAATCTGAAAATTCATCAATGTATATTCATTTTTATAATACATTATTATCCCACCACCTCTTCTATTTTTCCTAAGATTATATATCATACTATAGCCTTCCAGGGTAAAATATTTAATTTCATTTTCATTTATGTTTATTTCTACTAAAATTATTATGTTTATTTCATTTAGAAATTTTTTTATATGACAAATGAGATAATCAAAATTCTTTTTTATACTTCGTATATTTAAGTATAATATTTTTTCAGAAGACTGATTTATTATTCTATTTATATACCATTCTTCAAAATCACAGTAAATATTTAATTTTTTCTGATCTGATGTTTCAAACATTAGTCAAACATTTTTAGATTATTTTTTTAAGATCATCTTCATTCATTATTTTTATTATAGATGAATTTTCATCTTTTCTTACTAAGATCTTATGGAACTTTGTCCAAGTGAATTTATAATTCTTCTCTTTTGCAATTATTCTTGTTTTCCAAAATAGGGTTTTTTTCCTTTTCGTTAAGTTCTCATTAAAATAGATTCTACTGGTGTCATTGCTATCAGAAATTTCATTATTTCTTAAGATTTTCTTTTCTTTCATTTTTTCCATCCAGATTAATCTACTTTTTAAGGTTGAAAACTTGATTATTATAGGCTTTATTTTGTTCTTATTAAAAGTTTGAACCCTATGCATAACCTCTACATTTTGAAGTTGATCTTTCACACCTATCTTGTTTGCAATTTTTTCTACAATGTCTTGCAATTTTTCATTTGGAAGTTGGATAACTCCATTTATTTCTAGGTTATTTTGTCTTAATTTTTCTTCATGATTGTCTATTTCTAGTTCAAAGTTTTTGATTTTCTCTTGTGTTTTATCCTTTTCTTCTTCTAATTTTAAAAGTCTTTCTTCAGTTTTCTCCTGTTTTCCTTCTATGGCTGATAATTTATCTAAAATTTCTTCATAATGTTCATGAATGTAGTTGATACTACTTCTTATTTCCTGTATTTCCGACTTGATTTCTCTTACCTCCTGTAATAATTGACGTATTTCTAGAGCTGATTCCATTTCATTTGTTTGGTAATGCGTATCTTGATTTTCTCCTTTCTTAGCTTCTTTGGTTGATTTTGTTCGTATAGTGATATTCTTAAAGTTCATATTATCTTCTTTTTTTACAGTATCTGTAATATAAGTTATTCACTTATATTTCTCGTTAATTAGGCTTATTTTGATTGAGCAGAGAATCATGTGTGCGGCCATATTGCTACACTAATCCCGCACTTCTGGGTTCTATCTAAATTGGCAGTCACCAATAAGTCAATCGTAAGGAATAATTATTTTATTATTATTTAATAGCATGAACATTTAAAAGAAATATAAGTTATTTTGTAATACAATAAAGTGATCTTGAAAGACAACTGGATTTTTTATTGAACAATGTCTCTCTTCTTTCTGCATTTTTCGGCGTAGATATAAAAATTCTGTCTAGCGAAGTCACGCTTGTATTTTTGCACAGTGGTACAATACAAAATTTGTAATACCTTTCAACTTCTGAAAGTTTCACAGACGCCATTTGAATAATATAATGCCCAAGTGCATAAAATACAATGAATGCCTGACTCACTTTCAAAGTTAGTGAACTCTGACGTCGTAACTACGTGACCATCGCTTTTTGGAGGCGTGACCAATCCGAAAGATTCAGGACAGATTTCCCCTACTTAGAAACGACGAATTAAAATAAAATTGTATCCACATTATTATTGTGCTAATTTCTCTTAGGAAATTTTAGCTCAATAAGGTAATTGTTCCCCAATGGGGAACTGTTCCCCTTGTGATGAATATCACCATTTCTTTCTTATTAGAAAGTATTATTAACTTTTAATGAAATAGGAATAAATAAAATTAATATTATTTTAGTCTATTTCGTTGATAATACTTTCTAACTTCCTTAACATTTCATTATTAAAAATTATGTGATTAAATGGCTAATTATAAATATAAATCCTTTAATATAAAATAAATAAAATATTTTTTTTTACTTTGCTGTTTAACTTTAATTTATTTGTTTCTAATTATGTTAAAAAAAGATATAAATCATAACTTTTTTTCTCCTTTCAAACTTACCACTTTTTCTATTGTTATTAACTGTTTATATCAAGTATTTATTATTGCATTTTGTCAGTTTGTCATTTTGTAATTAGTAACTCAATTTATATATTTATAAAAAAAAAATAGTAACTTTCTTTTCCTCGTCTTCAATTTCTGTGGACCGACATTATTTGATTAAAACTTGCATTTTTTTAATAATTTAATTTTTTACAGTTTAACTTATATTTATCTAATTTAAGTATCTCTGGATAGAAGGTTTATTAAACTGCTCATGGGACTTATTGAAACAATAAAAAATATTATTTGTTAATCGGATTAATTTCAAAGAACGTATTATAAGCTAATTTATTAAGCAAACAACATATTACAAGCTAATTTATTAAGCAAACAACATATTATAAGCTAATTTTAGACATGTACAACAGTTGAAATAAGTCTATTCTTAATCGACAAAAATTCATTCGAACAAACATTTTATATATATAGTTTCTAATTTTGCTTAATTAGAAAAGAGATTGTTCTCGGATTTAATTATCATTTGTTTTTGGAAGAACGAAACCGACTTTTTAAATAGTAGTTATATTAAAAAAAAAAGGTTTTAAACGACTTTAAAACTTAATTTGAAATAACCTATG
The DNA here is from genome assembly GCA_023159025.1 of Thereuonema tuberculata. Classification (NCBI taxonomy): domain Eukaryota; kingdom Metazoa; phylum Arthropoda; class Chilopoda; order Scutigeromorpha; family Scutigeridae; genus Thereuonema; species Thereuonema tuberculata. The sequence continues at coordinate 294,651,362 of JAFIDM010009631.1, forward strand.
ACACGTCAAATCACTTATAAGTTCATTATCATAGGTTTTTATAACTAATATTTTTTAATAATGAATCATGCAGAATTTTTTTTCCTGGGAAAACCAGACCATGAATTGCCAAATACTTTGAATTGATATTATTTGAAATGTAGGTTCCAGGATTTCTGCCAAATGGTACAACTCTGACGTAACTACTTATTATTACATCAGAAACTGATGAATACACAGACAGTTGAAATTTTATCTTTCTGATCTGAATGAATTTAGCCTATAATATAAGCTATAACCAAAGATAACAGATTCTTGTCCACCAGAAATTGTTATATATTTTAATTGTAACATAAAGAATAAGGAAAATTTTCTTTTATTTTATTTTTAATAAATAAGATTCAATATATTTTCTTTTATTTTTTAAAAACATATTATTTTGATAAAGTTTTGAAATAAAGACGTCCATTTGCCGAATTTTATTAGAAATAGTCAGAAATCCTGTTGAAATTTCAACTCACTTTGGTAAAATTAATTGTATACAGTCGGACCTTTTTTTAACGAAGTCGCTAAATCCCGAAAAAAAGTTCGTTATATGGAAAATTCGTCAAATAGAGATTCACCTTTTAAAATTACTTTAAACTGCATAAAACAGATTTAAAATACTTAAACAACAAATATTATTAAAAAAGTAATCATTTTAATGACATACAGCATATATTACCAGATGCGTACTTAAATTTTACTAATAAAGTCTGTTAATTTTGTCTGAGATTTTTTTTTTTTTTTTTTTGAAAAAGTGTTTTTGCTCATAGTACGTCTCGCATCTTTGCAATGCACCAAAAACCCTTTCAGGCGTATTTTCTTCAAACTAAAAAGTTTTTACGTGTGCTAATAAATATAGTTAAAAGTTCAGCCTGCATACAAGCATAAAAAGTTAAAAAACACTAAAAGCATTAAAACATAGGAGGTCCAAAGCTTTCGCCTCTCTTTAGATGAGGCTTCTTCAGTGGGAAGTGATCCAAGTAGCTCTCAATTCTTCTATTTAAGGAGAAGAGGACCAATGAACTGCTTGGAGTGTCCATTGGTGAACTGGAGGACGAATCAGGAAGGACTGACGTCCGGGTGGTGCCCGCTGGTGGAAATTAAATGAACCTAGATGGCAAGAGAACGGAGCACATGGGAAAGTTTACAAACAACGGGTAAACTAAAAGAGCTACTTGGATCACTTCCCACTGAAGAAGCCTCATTTAAAGAGAGGCGAAAGCTTTGGACCTCCTATGTTTTAATGTTTTTAGTGTTTTTTAACTTTTTATGCTTGTGTGCAGGCTGAACTTTTAACTAGCCGTATTTTCTTCAAATTGTAATCCGCGTCGGATTGTTTCAAATGATTTTAGCATTTCATCATACGAAGGTTTTTTGATTTCTGCATCATGATCATTTCCGTTTTCGTCATCTTCATCGCAATTCATTGCTGCATTGTTTTTATTTTTCACACTGTCCAAAATATCCGATTCAGTTAGTGTTTCCGAGGTCAAAACATCAAAATCAAATGAAAGATAATCATAAATCAGCACATCATCGTTAATTTCTTCTTTTTCCCTCAGCTGTATTCTCGAAAAAGTTCGTTAAATAGAAAACGCACTTCGCTATTTGGAGGTTATTTTCGAAAAAAATTGCAAAATGTTCTTGGTTCCAAAGAAAAGTTCGCAAAATAGAGAAATTCGCAAAATAGAGGTTCGTTAAATAGAGGTCCAACTGTATTCTATTTTTCTTTGTTTCATCTAATCAAAAAGAAATTTGTAATTCGAATTTTATTTCATAAAATTATGTAGGTGTAATTGCTTGCCGTCATTTAGTATACCGGTACATATATTGTAGTATACATATATTGATAGTCCAGATACGGCTTAACGTTTGAAATGTTCATTAACAAGATCGTATGGAAAATGATTAGAATATCGACATCTCAGTCTGTGACCAAAGTAAATCACATACTACAGATCTTTGTATCTGAAATTTTAGAAGCAATTTTACATTATTACAAGAATGTATCCTGTTAAAGAAATCTCATATACAGTAAACTCCCGATTATCCGCGGAATTGGGTGGCGCGGCAAAAGCGGATAAATGAAAGGACGAAAAAGGACGAAAATCAACACAAAAATGCTTTTAACATGTTTTATTTACATTAAAATGGCAATATAAACAGTTACAGTTTGTAACATAGATTATAAACAATTATTTTATTTTAGAAGTGGAAGGCTCTCCCGTAAATTAGTGTAACTTGTCGGCCTAAGCTCCGCCCACAAGATCGTTCTTTAAATTGTTTGTCTATAATTGTCTTCACTTACTTTGTTAGCTTCTTTTATTGTTTACCTTATTCTAGATTTAATTTTCTTTTTTAATTCCGTAATTTATTGTACAGTAAAAAAAAAAGGAAAACAGGAGAGGTCCGCGAATAATCCGCAAATCGGATAAACCGCCCGCGGGTAATCGGGAGTTTACTGTACTTATTGATTTTTCAAGTAAATAGGACCCGTATTGTCCAAAAGTATCAAATCCCTTCTCACAATAAATAAGCCTAATGTATTTGACGATCATTATCTTCTGCAGTTATTTTTTAATGAAAAAGTACTAGTTATAAAATACTGATTCACAAAAATAAAATAAAAAAAATAAAATAAAATACTTTTCATAATAATTATATCTGATAATATTAAAAATACTTCTTTGTTTTGTTTGTTTATTTGAAGGTCCGTAAGTTAGGTTAGTGCTTATTTAGTACGACTTTTGTCATTTTTTCAAAGATAATAAAGAAATTAAATTAGGATAAATGCTAAATTGATATTTAACATTAATAACTTTGTAAGACATGATAAATGAGCTATTAAATATGTAAATTTGGTAAAAAAACAGAATGCAAAAATACAATCTAGAAACTGTTTTATTTATGTAATCAATTTGCTAAATTATTTAAGTATTTAATCAATTAATTCTAGTTAATTTGAATTTAATGTTTAATTCCGTTAATTTTAAAAGCTTACTTTTTAACAGAGTTAACTTCAAATTTCAAAATGCTTATAATTTTATTCCATCACTAGCAGAAATACCCGTGGTTTCTTCGGGTTATAAAAAAGGAGTTGTTGTGATGTTGATGATGAAGAAATTGTAATTGTGCGATGACTTCGAAACTTTTCCAGTTGGTAAAAAAGTCCCAGGATAGTTAAAATAGTATTCTACAGTAAAGTTTTCTTCCCATCCCCGTTTACTCCCTTTAGGATCCGAAAATAGAAAATTAGTCGAATACGATATTGTCAAAGAACATATCTGTGAAATTTTGTGTTTCCAACTAAAGCGGTTTGATAGATATGACTACGGTGCGAGGGGGATGGGTGAAAGCTTGCCTCCCTGTTTACACCCTTTAGTCCGAATCCGGGTTTTCGTTGTTCTTAAATTAAGAACATTTAATTAAAAAAAGTTAAGAAGAATATTATTTATTTCAAAATAATTTTAAAAAAAAAAGGAAAGAAAATTCATTATCTATGTACATAAAAGAAAAATTGAATTTTATCTGGCCTTATCTCCTCCGAAACCATAAGACACGGAATACAAATAAGGTATAAAATGTAAAGTATAGTATTGAGAATGCTTACATTTTCATTTTTATCAACGTGCGTGAACCTGATGTCCCGGAAGGATCCGAAAAATCCTGGGTCCACCCGAGACAGTGTCTTAGACTAGCTCGCTGATTTTTGAAAGCAGTCGAGGGTTTCGAAAATCCATTTTTACCGTGTGGTTGCGAGAAAGCGGTGGCGAGTTGGGTGAGAGAATCCATTTTTATCGATTTGTCTAGTCATAAATAAAAAAGAAAGTAAAAAAAAGGAAATAAAAAAAAAAAGAAAAGAAAAAGGAAATAATGAAAAAAAAAATATTGCCGTCAAGCGGATTTGAATCCGGTAACTTGAACCTCTACTACTTGAAATCATACCTCTACTTGAAAATTATACGAAACTGTGAAGGGGATTAAATTAGGGGGAGGGGGAGATGTGTCCGGATTTCAATTGTAGCCTGTTATTTCCGGAGGTTCCTAAAGAGTAATTCTGCAAAGTTTGGTCCTGATAGATCAAAGGGCCCAGGAGTGTACAGCGAAAAAACAAACAAACGTCCTCCTTTACCCATATTTGAGACTATTTATGGGTAATTGAAATTGAACGATAAATTTAAAAATTTCCTTTAATACAACAGTGGAAGTTAAAAATTTTCTAAAACGTAATTTGTTAATTTTATAGTTCTTAGAAAATACTATCTGTACATGCGTTAAAGGAAGGTAGAATCGCCAAATTTTTGTTTCCCATGATATCGGACCCGAATAACTACTATATTTTTTTGGTGAGATATTCCATCAGTAGCGCTAGTAGTCAGTGTTCGCTCGCGAAAGTTTCAGAAGCCACGTGTGAACAAAACGTCTGCAAAAATTGTTTTTCTATATAGTGAGATGGTTGAGTTTTTTTCGCAAATATTTAAAAATCTGTTTAAATTGTTGTACATACAATATATTCAATAACTTTTATCATGTTTCAATCGTAATGGAGTGGACATGTCAGCGGATTAATATCAATTCACCAAGTTTTCAAAGTCATAGTTATCCACAAGTGTCATTGTTTAAAGGTAGGTGAACACGCAGCGATTTTATGGCAATATGATTGGGACAAGTTGGTCCAATTTGATTGCGGACAACTTTATCAAGCGCGAACACGTAGTTTCTCCTGAACCAATATTGCTTTGAATATCGGTGGTTACGGCGCTTCGTGTGTCACTAGGGAGCCCTAGTAATTACACACTAAGTGCGAACGCCTTATAAACACACCACACGAGCAGAGCATAAATGCACTGGGAACAATATTCCCAGCAATTGTACGACATCGGTTTTATTTATACAATTTATTTGCGAATAAAATGGGAGCTATCCAGTGTAAGCGTACCTGCGGTTAAGCCTAAACGTGTTACGAACGGACAGAATCGATCGAGTATTAAACGCCTTACCGCGGTAGAAATCCATTAAGATTCTTTCATTATCAATTGACAAAATATTGTTGTTTGAATTATCTTTTTTGGGCCGCCCATTTTGCTGATTTTAAGCCTTGTTTCTCAAAGAAAATGGCCGGCGTGAGTGACTGAATTTCCGATGTTCAAAGTCCCGCCTCCTTCGACGTCAGCATTGTCACGTGATGTCATCCGTTCATTTGATTCGCTTTCGTACCACCAATATTTTGAGCCAACTAATATTGGGCCAATATTGTTCCCTTGGTACCGACAATAAAATTGGGGCAATATTGTTCAGGTTGGGGCAATCAAATTGGGGCAAACGGTTGCCAGCAATCAAATTGGGCCTGATTGTCCCAAAATATCGCCTCGTGTTCGGCCAGTATTAGACGAGATTTGTCTAATATCGTTCCGGGGACGATATTAGGACATGTTAATTCCATTGTTAGATTATTGCACTCAGGCTTATGAAGCGTTGTTGTATTCTATTGCGTATTACTTTTGGTCATTTTTTCTGTTATTTTAGATGAGTCGTCGTAAATCTTGGGACCAAGATTCCATGAATGAAGCTGTTCACGTTGTTCAAAAAAAGGAAATGGGATATAAACTAGTAGCGAAATCATTTAATTTGCCCGTTCAACCTTTAAAAGATTACATAAAAAGTCAGAGAGAACTGCAGAACAGTTTAGGCAGAAAACCAACGCTAACGCCGAATTTTTAGGATTTTTTTTTAGTTGAATATTGTTTATAACTAGGCCATCTCCCGTGTACAGATTGTTCGTTATAGATATTTGAAGAAGAGATTTATTTAGATGGACGTTGGTTGATATAGATGTTAAATGAAGATCATAGCTTATATACGATACTCCTGGCGACGAATTGATTGTGACTATTCTTTCGAGTGAAGATAACCAAATTCTGATGACTTGTGAATCTAGACAAATTTTCCTCTTTGGCGGAGACTTCAGACAAATTTTACCTGTAGTCAAGAATGGCCGAGATTACGACATTATTAACAGTTCTTTGAAAAGATCTCATCCTTTCGCTCGTTGTCCATTTCGATACTAATTGATTATCGATGATAAAACGATGGTTTATATGAGATAATCCAAGAATAATCGATTCCAATGAAAGGGGTTAAAGCAACATTTTGAAGTTTTGAAGACTCTTTTCAAGCCATCTCTTTTTCAAGCATAATAAAATTGGAATAAGTACAACAAAACAAAATAGTTGGAAGCTTAAACAAATTTCAAAAACACGTGAATCATTAAGTTTAGTTATTTTTACAAAAATATATTAATAAGATACAATTCAATTATTAAAAGAAATAATAAGAAGAAAATAAAATTTAAGATAATCTAACAAAATTCGATTCCAAAGAAAGCAGTTAACGCAACATTTTGAAGTTCAATAATGCTCATTTTGAATTTGTCGACTTCCTCGTGACAATAAAAAATGAAAAACCGTTTTGCATTGTTGCACTAACATTAGGGCACAACAACAACATAACAATTGCGGAGATATAAGTCAAAAAACAATATGAAAAGAGTTGTAGTCCCTATGGCCTAATGGATAACACATTCGAGTTCGGATCAGAAGATTGCAGGTTCAATTCCCATCGCGGAAATTTCATTGTAAAAATTATTTCTATTTTCCATTCCCACAGAAAATTGCGCCACACAGACAGACAGAGAAATAAAAGATTTTAGTAATATAGATTCAGTGAATATTATGCTATGGTGGGTGTTGAAATTGGAAATGTAGCAAATATACAGCCAGTTTTTAGCCTTCAGATGTATAAAAAAGGAATAGAAGCAACGGGAATCTATTTCAGAACTAGTTTATGATTAGAAAAAAAATCTGTCTTTTAATGACCCTTCCAGTAATTCCGTAGAATGGCTTTCCAATTGGCTGTTCGTAACAACTTAAAACATCCTTTCTCACAGACGAAAAATTGTGCTAGATCTAAATGATTGAAGCTGTTTCTGAATTCGTAATAAATCTACTCCTGCCTCTGAAAGTGACCATACTTTAAAGATAAAGATCAACTTGTGAAAAACTGGATAAGGTATAACCAAAGTTGCAGTTAGGAACACGAGGATTGAAGCAATATGACAGGGAATAATTTCATCTGCACGTTTTGTTTAGATGAATAGTTACTTGTTTCTTTCCATTTTCCTAATATCGTTATCAAAAATTGAAATGTCAGATTTTATGTTATTTCAAAGAATGTGTTTTTATTTCTGTTGAGTTTAATTGAATTTGATTTTATTAAGAAAATATAATAAAGGGAAAATATATTTTTGATTACCAGTCATGACGTTTTATTCTGTAACCAAAAATAAAATATACTTCAACATAAAAAGGAAAAGACAATTGTACAGGAATTGAACAGATGACGGGAACAAAAAAAAAATACGCTTTAGGAAATAACAGGAAATTACTAAAATTAGTTGAACTCAAATATGATGATTAATCAGCTTCTGTTTTTTGTTTCTGTTTTTGTTTTAGTGTTTTTTCATCTTGCATTCAGTTAATTGGTTTAATTGGGTCAATTTAACTATTTAACAGTTGAAAAATTAGCTGTTCATAATATGGATTCCAAAGATTACTATTCATTATGTAATTATCCAACTTAAACCTAAATTAAATTTTTGCAATTAATAGAAATATGAAATGCTGTAAAGTTTTAAGTTATTATTAAGAAGGAAATTCTTTATTTCAAAAGAATGGGCATCACTAAGCATACCAATGTAATTCCAGTTAAATAAATTTTGAAATGATTAATTTCAAAAACATTCATTTACGAATAAGTCATTCATTAATATTCAATATTTATTCTGTATCGCTCAGCGGGCACTGACTAAGGAGCTTGGAACAGGGGTTGTATGGTACAGGAGAGCCAAAATGATCTTCCTCATATTTTAAATTGGATCTTAAATAAACATCGAATCAAATTTTAAAGAAATCCGTCTATTCGTTTTAATGTGATTCATAACAAAGATAAAGGACAAAGAAGAAGACACAAATAATCATGTGGAATCATGAGACTTTTCCATTTTCAGTGATTAAATTCAGAAAACAATGGTGATCTTAGATGTTGAAATTAAAAATTTTGAACTGATAATGGTAGCTTATAATTTGCAGGTATATTTCCACTTGAACAGTTTTCTTCTCTTCTTATCCGTTTCTTTGCTTGTTTTTATGTATGAGCATCATACTGAAAAGGCTGAAAAGGATTTCATAAAATTTAGTAAGTAGATTATTTATGGCCAAAATCGAAATAAGGCTCAATTTTTTTTCCTCTCCATCTCTTCCTTCCCGAAATTATTCGCTAAAATGGCTGGGGTGATTTATTTAAACTTGGTATTATTCTTATTTGTAGTTCAACGTGAAGCACTCAGTTATCCATCGCATAATCGAGTTAAGATTGTAAACATGGGAGGATGGTTCTATTTTAAGAACTGGATGGGAGTGGAACTTAAAATGCAAGCATTGTATCATGTTTTAACAGAAATCAGCTCAGCTAATTAAGTAAGGGATTTCGGGAATTATTTCCAAGGATGATAGGGATGGAGACTAAAATAAAGTGCTTATGTTTTTATGGTCTAATTTAATAAAATTTTTAAGTTTGACCTAAAATTTTAAGTGATCCGTTACAGCGGTTTTCATGTGATGCGGTACAAAAAGATAAAGGGACATACAAACAAATAAATGTATAAACAGAGAAGACGAGAGAATGCTCAATGGTATACTTTGATGCAGGTCCCCACATCAAATTCAGGGCCCAGATACCAAATGCAGTAACGGGCCTCTCCCATGTTACGGTCAAAATCGTAGATTCTTAGCCCTAAAACATCGCGAAAACACCACACGATTTTATATACATTTACACACACATATTTCTCCCACACATCGTTATTAGCATTATTTTTAGAAAATTAATTTAACACCAACTTCTACTTTTTCCAGCTCTAACCTAATGTTCAGAAAATAAAATTTAGAAAAAAGTTTAGAAAAAAAAAAATCGCTCTATGCAAACATTTTAATGCAGAATAGCTCTATGCAGACAGTTAAAGCAGAAAAGTAGTTTATCTAAAATGTAGACTTAATTATAAAAAAAAGTCTAGACGTGATAGGCTATTTTTTCGGTTAAGACCTCAGTCCGGGCCCCTTTGACCTCCGGGCCCCGGTGCTAAGGAACCAACTGACCCCTCCCTTGTGGTGGCCCTTTTTCAACAAACCAAATTCAAAATACCAAATTTTTTCTTGAATTAAATTTAATTTTATTAAATATAAGTAAATCAAATCCAGTTTAACTGTGAATAAACTTACTAGTTAAAGTAGTTGAGCTGTAAATAAAGAAAATTGAAATAATAATAAATAAACCAACCTGTACATCTGAAGATAGTTTCAAACATTAATTTAATCAAATTTACAAAAATTTTACAACTGTAGTTTCCATTACATAGAGCCTGGCTTGAAAATGATTACTCTATATAATGGAAACTACAGTTGTAAAGTTTTTGTAAATTTGATTAATGTTTGACACTATCTTCAGGTGTACCGACTTTAATTTCTGCCTATTAATTAACAACAGTACATGTAAAACTCCGTTCAATCTATGATTTAAAATATTGTCTTCTCCTTTATTATTTAAATTACCGTAATTACCGAAAATACTTTTTTCTTCCAAATAGGGATTTCTAGAACACATTAATAGAGCAATGCACCTGAATATATGAGAAATAACTTTATACATGCAATGGTAATATACACACGACCGTTTCGCCGCCGAGAGAAAGTCTTTTCAAGTGAAGATAATATGAACAAAAGCCAATTTATACATAATATTAAACGAAAATTTAAGTAGTGATTTGCGCATGTCTTCCGGCAAAACGTCATCAGAATCTGCTCGGCAGCGAAACGATCGTGTGTATATTACCATTGCATATATAAAGTTTTTTCTCATATATTCAGGTGTATGGCTCTATTAATATGTTCGATAATCCGCAGTACACGTAAATTGCTACTTCTAGGGATTTTCTTTTTGTTGAATTTCTTTTGTTCTTGTGATGACATGGAAGAGCAAGTATAGACAATATTTATAAATTAGATTGAAATCAACTTAAATATGACATAGTCATTAAAAACACTCAAATGACTATCAAATAATACAAAGTTTCGTAGATAATAAAATCAAATGATAAGAAACCAAAAAAACTGGTATCTATCAACAATAATTAAATTAAAAGTTTTCTTACAAAACAAACAAGTGTATATAATTACAAATTTAAAAAAATTAAAAATTTGTCAGGACAATTTGTAACAAAAGCTATTTTAATGTGATGTGCTTACAAACAAATAAGAAGACAAGTGGGCGAACAGAAAACAAACAACTGGAAAATAAAGCAGAATTGTTCAAGTAGAATAAATGAAATTTTGTATTCTTCCCATTTTCAGTCAATTATAAATTTTTGATTTTAGTTTTAATTATTGTGACTGTGCAACAATATTTGTTCTCTATCGGCGATACTATTGATTTTGAGAGAACGCAAGGCAACTGCGTTCAGACAGTGATATACGACTGATATTTTTTTAAATCAAAAACTGTGAAAAAATTTCCTGTAATTTGCATATGATAATATTCATCTTTTTTTCTTTTTCAACAAAATAAAACTTTATTCTAAAGGGTGTCAGGAATTATAAATATTTTTTTCTTGTCTCAGAATATCAGTTTCCATTGGTTCAAAGCGCATTACATATTTAATAGTCTTTTACTGGATTTTAGTTTGGATATTTAATTTACAATTATAGTTTGTAAATTTCAAAATGAGTTCGAAAGAGAACAAACCAATCTTATCACAATCAAAGCTCATATTCCCTTATTTTAGTGCTCTTTAATGTTAATTTATTTTATTTATGATTTTTTTTTTCAAATATCGTGTTCCATATTCTTTTAATTTAAAGTTCTTTACTTGAAGTTCTTTCCTCGTTTCTTTAAGTTCTTGTTTCTTTAACTATAATTTCTCCTTACAGATCTTTTATTATTATAATTTTCAAAGAAGGCTTCTGAACTTTTTTTTTACAAATAACTTGAAGCCCCAAGGAACATTCCTGTGAAAAAGAAGCGCCTACGTTAAGTGTATTTACGTAAGTATTCAAGATTATGTTCGTTTTATGATTTCATTCACGTGTTTTAGTTGACAATATACTTTTTAGTATATATAGTCCAAGAAACAAAAAAACAAAAAAACTAACAGCAGGCAGGACCCTGAAAGAATATAAAACAATTGCTATTGTTTGAAAATTGAGAAAAAGTTTTTTTATTCGGGAGGAGGTGGAGAAATCCGACTTCTGACAACGAAAATAATACGACAGCTTTAAAATTTAGAGAAGATATTTAAATGGCCACCAAAACAAAGTAGGTCTGTTCTGTAAATTTCAAAATTTCTCCATGGGGGGGGGGGGGGGGGGCTATCTGTATAAGCTCATAGTTGAGAAGCACTTAAAAAGGGACCTTTACATTAGAGAATGGCAATATGTAATTGCGAATGATAGATTCTAGATTTTCTCTTTAGGTGATCGTAGTTTAATTGATATTTCGAAAAGCTGCTCTTGGAAAAGTGTAGATTTAAGCGATTTTAAGAACACAAGTTGACATTGATGTAATAATTTTAAATATTTAATTTATGAATTTCAACATTTCATTCATTATTTAAAATAAAGTTGTTGAGAGAGATAGAATCAAAACTAATTTCATTGTAAAAATTTAGATTTTTTAAATCTATCTATTTTTCTTACATTAATAATTATTTTGTTCGAATATGTATTGTTTATAAGAAATTTAATTGGACAATAAGCTTTAAAATAACAATTTCATAACTTACTAAGAATATTAGGACGAGGTTCGGTTCTCATGTGGGTTTAGTGATGATGGATGATCCGCGCTGGGCAGGTTTTCTCGGGGTTCTCCCATTTCCATTGTACTTCTCTCACCATACTTTTTCAGTCTTTCACTCCATCTGTGAATAATAGACACAATAAAAGCACAATAGCCCAACGATTGCGGTGCTCGGCTTTCCTGCCACCCACATTCACCACCTAACTTAACTTAAAAATAATAGGATATGGGAAACAATTATTGTAATTTGGAAGTTATTTTTATATTAAAATATTGAAAGAATTTATTTAATTTTTTTGTAAATCTATCTATATTTTTGATTTATTAATTATTTTGTTTTCATTTATACAGCTTTACATCTAGATACGACCATTCGACCCATGACTGTTGTAAAGTCCTTTACAAACCTTTCAACTTCTATTGGACAACAGTCGTAGGCGTAAGACTCTTTCGCGGAATAAAAAAAAAAATATTTGTGCTACTACGATATAATGACGCTTGTAATACTGTTCACAACACTACTTTATAGTTACAATAAACGGCTAAAAGAATGAATGGTACAGATGTATATATATGTACTCTTTGTTGTTATAAGTTATTGTCAACAGTCTCTCCTTACTTCAAACTTATATAATGTATCTGTGTGGATGGCAGGGATATCGAGCATCACGACCATTGGTCTATTATATTATAAAAGAAAGAGGGAAAGATTGAGAAAGAATGGTAGTTAGTTGAAAGTTGGGGCCGCGCGGTTGGCGTTGTCGAGGTTTGGTTCCGAGGTTTGGTTCCGGTCTGAGTACCGAGGTTTGGTTCTCATGTGGGTTTCGTGATGGTGGACCATCCGGGCTGGGCTGGTTTTCTTAGGGTTCTCCCGTTTCCCCAGCACTTCTCCCACCATAATTTCTCAGTCTTTCTCTCCGTCTATCCTTATTTCCGTGGGATATTACAATAGACCTACGGTCGCGGTGCTCGGCTTTCCTACCACACCACATAACATAATA
>JAFIDM010009631.1:294673857-294689777 GCA_023159025.1 Thereuonema tuberculata
TCGGATCCGGGTTTTCGTTGTTCTTAAATTAAGAATATTTAATTAAATGTAAGAAGAATGTTATTTATTTCATTATTATTTATGTGTAAACAGAGAAGATGAATGTTCAAGCGATATAGTTTGAAGTCGTATGCTCAGTCATTTATAGTTTTTTTTCCTAATTATTATCTTTGGTTTATTTATTATTATTTCAATATCAATTTTCTTTATATACTATTTAACTATTTTAAATTGTAAGATTATATTCAGTTAAAGCAATATTTGATTTAGTTACATTTAATAAATTACATTTAAGGTTGCTCTCTCCTGGTGTTTTTGAAAAGACACAAGTTCAGATGAATTACGACACATTTGATAATTTCATAACAAACACATTCAGGTTTCAGGGAAATCTGCTGAGAGACGACTGATCTTTGGAGTTGAGAATGTCCTTTAAATTTTACAGTTTTACAGTTAAATGTCCTTTAAATTTCAATTTTTTTATATTGAAAATAGGTAATAATTAGTTAAAAAATTTAGTTAAAGAAAGTTTAAGTTTCAATAAGTTAGAGAAGTAGTTGATTTTACATAGATGCATTAGAAACCGTTCTAATTTCCCATCATTATTTAAAATAGCTGAAGTTAAGTGGAAATATTTTTTTTTTCTCCCAAGTAGCATTTCTTTTTTTTTTTGCTGTATTACTTTCATTTAATGCATATTTGATGTATTAGATCAAATACCCACAATATTTATTTATAAATTAGATCGAAATCAACTTAAAATGTGATATTGTCGTTAAGCATACTCAACTTTAAAATGTCGATCAAATAATCGAGAAAACTTAAAACAAGTAATTAACAAATTAACTAAAAAAATTTCTTAGAAAACAAACATGTGTATATATTTTTTTTTCTTCCCACGCCAGGGCTCTTGGCAACGATAAGCGTCTATTTTGTGAGTCTTTGGCCAGAGTCTTTGCCCAGAGTACAGTATAGGAGGCAGGTCACATTGTACCCCCAGTCACATATGAAAACACAGAAGGAAAAAGTAAACATTCATGTACATGACGGGATTCGAACCGGTTTCAACACATCTGCCTCACGGAAGGGCCTCTGCCTTGACCACAAGGCTATGCTGGAACAGCGAATGTGTATAATTACAAATTGAAGTAATAAAAAAATTTAGTGAATCACATCAGCGCAAATGTATTTGATTTAATCACTAACAATATATGAAAATTAATTATATAAACATTAAGCACGAAAATATTATTGTAAAATAAGTATATGTTTAGCAGTTTATCTCGTAGCACTACTCAGAACGCAGCACTAGCATTGAGTTCTCCCCGAAAAAAACAAGACAGGGGAGGAAGCACAGAGAACCAAACTACCGTGCTCGTATTTTTAGTTGGGTCACAAATAAACTATGTAACAAATTATGAAGAATTTAAGTCCATCCATTTAAGCGAGCTATATCAGGAGTTGGTTTTGAAGGATTGAAGACCAAAATAAATGGGCCTATGTTTCAATTTCGACCATAAATAAGCTCTTTAACAAATATTACAGACATAAGAGCTATTTTAATGTCATCCACTTATAAACAAATAAACATACAAATAGACAAACGGATAATTCGATAGACAAGTAGAAAAACAATAAAAAGAGAAATAGACAAGTGGAAAAAAAATGAGATTTTGAAAAAAATGATTCGTTAAAAAAAAAAAATAGTTTGCTCCGTTAATTACAAATTTTTGATTTTAGTTTATTTGTCAACAATTTTTTTTCTCTCTCGGTGATGGTATTGAGTTTGAGTGAAAGCAAGCAGTAATGAATATAGTTATATTTATAATATTTATAATTAAAAACTGATCTTTTCGCTGTTTATTCATTAAAGAAATATTAATCTCAAAGGGTCATATAATATAATGCTGAAAATCCGAATACATCTTAAGAAAGAACCTTGTTACTTTACTTCGTCTTGTTAGCAATTTAATTCAACGCTAATAGGGATTGCTGTTCGGACAAAAAGTTCTAAGAATTGTTTTTTTTTTCTTTTCTTGCTTGTTTTTTTATTCTATTTGATTATTTGTATCGCCAGATATCCTTCACTGTGAATCATCTTAAAGAATAGACAACATAGGCGACATAAAGTAGAGAAAGAATGAACCAGACAAACAAAGAAAAGAACGGAAACCTCCGGTATGGTTCCTGAGACGAGCTTTACTTCAGCCTTATCATCCTTATGTTTGGCCATCGGCTTGCTGTGAATGTTGAGAAATGTTGTTTTACTGTTTTGAACTGATTAGTAGTTTTTACATCTCAGTTTCATTTAAGATTTATTTTCAAGCTCATCTTCTTATTTCAACATAAGTCCGAATAAAGATGGAATTCTTCAGTTCGAACTAAATGGCCTGTCTCTCATTATCGATATTATACAGGAAAAAATTATACAGAAAAAGTACATTTTGTAAATAAAATTAGCAGCAGATGTTGAAGTAGCTTGTGTAAGAGGCTCACTGAGCTAACAACAGCAGTTCTGTGGAATTCAATGTGAACGCTTTTGTCGACATTTATAGAAACGTCCTTAAGATTGACTTAAAACAAAAGACACATCAATGATGAAAAAAAAAAAAGATCTTGTTGTCATTCGATATTTCTACTTTTCCTTTTATACGATATCTATTTGTTTACTTAATTATTACCTTCATTCCTGATTATTATAAATTGACCTTATGCAATTTAAATTTAGTCATTATGAATGTTTGTCGTGATGGTTACTCATATTGTTGGTGGGAACAAAAAAGCTAGAAACAGCTGTCCTGGAATCCTTTTTATAAAACTCAAATTGTCTTTAATAAAGAAAAATAAAATAAAAATAGAGGATAAAAAGATAATATCAAAGAGTTTTTATTTTTATGTGTTTTTTTTTTTCTGTATTCGTTTCATATTGATTTACCGACTTTATTTGCTGAAATTCGATCCGTCACTGTCTTCATTCATTTACATAAAGATTATTTTCTGGAAAAAAACGAAAACAAAATGACAACTTAATTTGCTTTTAGGAATCTCTGTACACGAAAAGTGTAGAGGTCGAGCTGTGCTATCTTTCTATGCGTCTCTCTCCGTCCTTTGGTCACCTACTCTACAGCCCAAATTAAGTTGAGTATATTTGAGTCATATTTGAGTTCTGATTTGTAGAGAACTTCTGATTTATAGAGGTGAGGAAAAACACTAGCTCCGTCTGCAGTCACTTCCAGTTTCGTGACAATACTTGAGAAAGCCGTGATCGTCTAGATGCTAGTTGATTGCTGTGTGGGCCAATAGCCCAATTTGAACCTTGTTCACGGTAATGCTTGTTTTTTTTTATTTTTTCATCGTATTATTTTTTTTATTCTTCTATTTTTATTCACAAGTAAATTTTATATTAAGTTATTATTATTATTATTATATCGAAAAAGGTTCAAACCTTGGGTTTCCCCAGCAAAAACAATATGGCGGGTCAAGGACCAAAGCACAT
Source organism: Thereuonema tuberculata (assembly GCA_023159025.1). Classification (NCBI taxonomy): domain Eukaryota; kingdom Metazoa; phylum Arthropoda; class Chilopoda; order Scutigeromorpha; family Scutigeridae; genus Thereuonema; species Thereuonema tuberculata. Next base: position 294,677,354 of record JAFIDM010009631.1, read on the forward strand.
ATTGCCAAGTGTAAAGACGGTTGAATTACACTTCAACATTACACTTCAATCATTATTATTATTATTATTATTATTATTATTATTATTATTATTATTATATAATTATATTAAAAAATCTTAATTAGTGGTCGCTATGTTTTCATTTATAGGCCTACTATGAACCAGGGTTTTGCCTTATTTCATTTCTGAAATTAATTTAAATAAGTTTAGTCATTTCAGTAAATTCGATCTCCATACAAGAGTCTTGGTGTTCTCTGGGTTTTCTAGTTCTCTCTTATTTCCCTAGACAACTAGGAAAGATTGATAAATATAATTATGGATGCTAATCTATGAACACTAATGAGATATCTTGACATCCGAATCTCTACTTGATTTGTTCCTCTTTACGGTGGACAGCTTTATTTGAGATTCAGTAATTTCCTAATTTACTGTTAATAAAAATTCAATGAATTTCAATGTTTATGTTCAATGAAATGAAAATCTAAAATTTTCCTGTTTGCTTCTACTTTCTAAAAGAAGTTGAGGTTATTCTTTATATACATTTCTACCCACATGTCCTAATTCAACCACTGACGTTAGGTTGTTAAGTCTATTGCGTTATCACAAGACCGGGATATGAACAGGTGTCGACAGAATACATATCCGAATATATGAATAGCGACGCACATGTTTGAGGGTTGAGACTATCGAACTTCACATGGCCCAATTAACAGACGAAAATGGAACAATACCAGATACGTCAGTTCGCAAACCAATTTTAAAAAAACCACATTGTTTTGTGTAAATGATAGAATCAATACCTGTTACAAGTAATTGAAAAAATTAATTTTCTTTTGAAAGACATAATTGCTCTTGATTTTCTGATATAAAATAATAAAAAAATCAATTTAGAACATTTTACTTAATTTTTTTTTTTAGAAATCGAAACCGCATGTTCCACTCTGTGTATGTCCACCGAATGTTGTTACGATTCGTCCAATACATACCTCTCTAGAGGGCTCTGAACACCTCACGTTATTTTATGCCCATCCGGTACTTAAGTTTCACCTAAAATTCAAGAAAAAATTAAGTATTTTGAATTTGGTATTTGAATTTGAAAAAGGCACTAGTTTGGATAACACCAACAGCTACGAATTACGACAGCCACATGAGAAAACTTCATAACATTGATGTTTTAGGAATCTGTTGAGGGACAACAGACCTTTTAGAGCTGAGAATACGCTTTCAATTTAACACTTTAAATTTATTTAGTTAAAAATTTTCGTTCGAAAAATGTAAGTTTAGATAATAAATTTCTTTGGAGAGATGCAAGAAAAACTGTGCTAATTTTATCAATCATGATTTCAAATATTGTCTTCTCCTTTATTATTTAAATTAAGTGAAAATATTTTTTTCTTCCAAATAGGGGTTTTCTTTTTGTTTTATTTCTTTCGTTCTTGTCATGATGTAGAAGAGCAAGTGCAGACAATATTTATAAATTAGATGTAGAAGAGCAAGTGCAGACAATATTTATAAATTAGATTGAAATCAACTTCAATGTGACATAGTCATTAAAAACACTCAAATGACTATCAAATAATACAAAGCGAAGATAATAAACTCACGAATAAATTCAATGAAAAGCAAAATTTAACGTCAGTAATAATTCATAAATAGAGAAAAAATCAGCTCAGTGTGCGAAGGCATATTTACTGCCAAGTTGTGATTTTTTTCTCTATGAATTATTACGGATGTTAAATTTTGCTTTTTTTCTGTTTGTCTATTTTTTATCAGCGGATATCTTTCCTGGCGCAACTCCACAATGTGAATCATCTTAAAGAATATGCCATAGACGATATTAAGTAGAGAAAGAAAGGAAGCAGATAAACACTAGAAAGAACGGAAACATCCATGCCGGGTCAGGATTCAAACAGAATTACAGCCAAATCATCCTCATTGAAAAGAGATTTCCTAGAAAATCAGTTATATATTTATAACTTTATTTTCCAAAATTTTAATTTAAAAACGTTATATAAAAATTTAAAAAAAATTAAAAACCAGACAGGGCGATTCCGATGTACGCTGCATTGTCTGGTTTTTAAGTACCGGTAATGGATTTTTCTTTTTTTTTAATTTTAATCGAACTTTTTTAATTTAAAATTTTGGATAATATAGTGTTTAAATGTTGAACTGACTTTTTACAAAATCTTTTTACAATAGTTAATTTAAACTTTTTTAACTTGCAGGTTTAACGTGTGATTGAATATTAATAACAAGGATGAAATTAAGGCCACCACACATTGATGATTAAAAAAAAAAAAAACTGTATACAAATTAAGTCCACCCCAAAAGTACTAGGGTAATTTTTCATTTGCTCATAAACTTATTTATTTTAATCATCAATGTGCGGTGGCCTTAATTTCATCCTTTATTATTAACTTTTTTTACACGTTAAATTTTTAATTTTTATGTCGTTCTCATGACAAATCGTCATTTTGTGGTTCTGCATGAAAGTGAAAAAGCTTGCTATTCTACTTGGGTTTCTTAGATAATCATTATTTTACTGTTTTAAATCTAAGTAGCTTTTACATCTTGGATAATTTTATTTAGGACAGTGCTACCATTGAAATTTGTTTTTTAAAGAAAGCATATTTTCAAGCAAATCTTCAACATATGTCTGAATGTAGAGAACGATATGGAATTCTACAATTCGAACTAAATGGCCAATCTCTCATTATCAACATTACACAGGAAATGATATATTTTATAAATAAAACTGGCAGCAGATGTTGAAGTAGCTTGTGTAAGAGCCTCACTGAGCAGACAACAGCAGTTCTGTGGAATTCAATGTGAAAGGTTTTATGAACTTTTATAAAAATTGCTTTAAAACAAAACGCACATCAATGATGAAAAAAATTAATATTTCTACTTTTCCTTTTTTGTGGCTTCGATTTATTTACTTAATTATTACTTTAATTTTTGATTTTCATAAAATCACATTAAATAATTTAAATTTAATCATTATGAATGTTTGTCGTGATGGTTACTCATATTGTAGGTGGGAACAAGAAAGCTAGAAACAGCTGTCCCGGAATCGTTTTTGTAAAACTCAGATTGTCTCTAATAAAGAAGGAAAAAGAATGTTATTATTTTTTTTTTTTTTTTTTTTTTTTTAATCAAGGAGGTTTTGTTTGTTTCTTTTTTTTTTAATTTTGATATTGACTGATACGATGTAATTCGATCCGTCACTATCTTCCAAACATTTTCACAAAGTTTATCTTCTGTAAATAAATAAATAAATAAAAAAAAACTTTATTTGCTTTTAGCAACCCTTGCCCACGAAAAATGAGAGGGGAGGAGCTCTTACGTTTATTCTATACTTTTGTCCATCTGTCAGTCACTTCATCTTTAGGCCACACTGTAAGTTGGGCAAATTTGAGTCACGCCTTATTGCCATCTAACTTGTAGAGATGAGAAAAAATATGATTCCTGTCTGCCGTCACTTGCAGTCTCGCGAAATACTTACGAAAGTCCTGGTTGTGTAGTGGCTAGTTACAGCTTGGCTACAATTCGAATCCTGTTCACGGTAATGCTTGTGTGTGTATGTGTGTTTATTTTTACCTCAGCGATAAGTTAAATACCTTTTTTATTTATTAAGATATCAACTTGAAATAAAAGTCATCTTATTCTAAATGAAACTATGTACAAATCATTTTATGACCAAAAATGTGTTAAGTTCTAAGGAAGTAACCTAAAACGTAACTAGAAAAATGGGTTTTCGATTAGAATAAATTGAAGAATTTAGGGAATTTTTTTCAAAGAAGGGATTAAAACACAACTTTAATGTTTTTTTCCCCTTAAAAATATAATAGAGGACAAGACTTAAAAAGAAAAATTGATACCTTTTAAATGCCACCTTTAGGTTTTACAGGCCTTCAAATATCGCAATTTGTCCAAAATTGCCAATTTTCAAACAGGCATATCTCCAAAGGGACTGAATCAAAAAATATGAAATTTTCAAAAAATACTCTTCTGGTACCTAGTAATAAACACACGAAATTTCATCATTGTGTTTTAATCAGAAGTATTTTTTTTTAATTAAAGAAAAAAGCAAAAATACACAGTATGACGCAGACTCCTAAAGTGTTAAAACGCTTAAAAAAACACACCTAATAAACTAACCTATTCTAGGTCTATATGTACAAAATGTGTAAACTGTAAATGAAGAGTACCCATGAATATGTTTAAATAATAATACACACACATATAAAAAATATTAAAAATACATTAAAATAACTGAAAAACATATGCCTACTTACACTTCACAGGATATTCAATCCTTTTTGTGCATTGAAACCTTAAAAAAGTACTGGAATTTACCTTGCACCCTTTTGTTTATTATTACCTGCATGATGGTGAAATGTGCCACAGAAGCCTTTGTGTTATAAGTGACTGTTTGGACCAAAATACCGCGACTGTGCACTGCTTTCAAAAACATTTTTATCATCTATGGGCCTCAAACATCATTTACAATTTCAAACACTGACAGAGTGTGGTTACCAGTGACAAATGTTTCGAGGAAACTATCACCATTGGAGTTTACAATCATGACGGGCCGGGGCTACAACATAACTGAAAAATTATGTCAAGAAATTTCTCAACTGCTCAATACAGTGATGACCTTTGGACAACTAGAGTAAAGTAAATAAAATGACGTGATCATGCCCAAAGACAAGTATAGTTTATCAGTTACAAGAGTTTAAAAATTGCAGTATTTTTTAAAGGTTTCAATGCACAAAAAGGATTGAATATACCGTAAAGTAGACATATGTTCTGTTTTTCAGTTATTTTAATGTATTTTTTAATGTTTTATATACATGTGTCTGTATTATTATTTAAACATGTTCATGGGTACTCTTCATTTACAGTTTACACATTTTATACATATAGAGCTAGAATAGGTTAGTTTATTAGGTGTATTTTTTTAAGCGTTTTAACACTTTAGGAGTCTGCGTCATACTGTGTTTTTTTTGCTTTTTTCTTTAATTAAAAAAAAATACTTCTGATTAAAACACAATGATGAAATTTCATGCGTTTATTACTTGGTACTAGAAGAGTAATTTTTGAAAGTTTCAGATTTTTTGATTCAGTCCCTTTGGAGATATGTCTGTTTGAAAATCGACAATTTAGGACAAATTGCGATATTTGAAGGCCTGTAAAACCTAAAGGTAGCATTTAAAAGGTATCAATTTTTCTTTTTAAGTCTTGTCCTCTATTATATTTTTAAGGGGAAAAAAACATTAAAGTTGTGTTTTAATCCCTTCTTTGAAAAAAATTCCCTAAATTCTTCAATTTATTCTAATCGAAAACCCATTTTTCTAGTTACGTTTTAGGTTACTTCCTTAGAACTTAACACATTTTTGGTCATAAAATGATTTGTACATAGTTTCATTTAGAATAAGATGACTTTTATTTCAAGTTGATATCTTAATAAACAAAAAAGGTATTTAACTTATCGCTTACCTCTGAAAACGCCACAAACGGCCTACACTATAAACAAAATGGCCGCTAAAAGCCAAAGTAGTTTTGTTTTTTGTTTTTTTTTGTCTCTCAGACCTATTAGGTGTACTTATAAGCTGTACACCTGTGATACAGGTACTGAGAGCTTAATCTATAAAGATAATATTCCACCCAAAAGAAACATGTAATATAAAAAGTAATGATTAAATGATTAATTTTATATTTTTATCAATTATATCAGAAATTAATATTTTTTTATATCTTTTATAATTTAACTCTTGTAGTTATCCCACTTGATTTGATTAAAAAGTTTAAGTGTACTATAACCATTTAGACGGTAAACATAGTTATTTTTTATTGTTTTATCGTTAATCATAGTAAGCTAATTGTTTCTAGTTTTTGTATTTTTATTATCATTTTTTTCATTTTTAATTTAAATTTTTTTTTTTATGGGGGCTTTATAAATAAGTTTCTCCTCAATAATTAAAATTTTGATTTTTTTCTTTATATCATTCTTCTCATTTTAACTTTTTATTAAAATTATGAAAGATATTATTTATTATTTTAAAACAAGTTGCTAAGTTTTGTTTATATTTTCAATTTATTTTTTATTAATAAAAATCCAACTATCTAGACCATAATCTAAGATAGAATCTACAAGGGATTTAAAAATTAATATTTTTTGTTTTAAAGGAATAAGCTATTTAATATGATAGAACAAATAGGTTAATGAACTCAGTTTTTTAATGACATGTTCATAATGTGATGACAATAGAAATTCTCATCAATAAATACTCCTAGGTACTTTTGTTGTGTGACAAAATGTATTTTCTCGCAGAATACACTATTTACTTTTTGAGTATTTCCAAAATTTCTGCAATTTTTTTTAAGTAAAAAACAATATAAATTTTTATCAATAATTTTATTTTTATTAACATTACTTTCGTCTTTTTAATATTGATTATCATTTGATTATTCATAGCCCAACTATTTATATTATTTATATCTATTTGTAATCTAGTATATTCATTCAATTGATTTCTATCACTATTGAAAATTAAAATATCATCAGCATATAAATAAATATTGGAATAAATTATACTACTATTTATGGAATTTATAAAGAAGTTAAACAATAACGGACCTAGATTGGATCCTTGAGGAACACCAGATCTGATGTTATATGATTTACTCACATAATTGTGTATTTCAATTTTAATTTTTCTGTTTTTTAACTAAGTCTTTGTTAAATTATAAATTTTACCTCTGATGCCGATGTTGTCTAGTTTTTTTAACAGTAAGTTGTGATTTATGCTGTCAAAAGCTCTACTAAAATCTATAAAGGCAAAATATATAATTTTTCCATTGTTAAGTTCATTGTTTATTTCACTAAGATTTTGTAGTAGAGTACCAGTGCTTTTATTTGGTTGATATGCATATTGATTACAATTTAATAAATGTTTTGCTTTTATGTAATTGTAAATAATTTTATATAAATAACTCTCGAATATTTTTTATATATTAGAGAGTAGGGGTATAGGTCTATAGTTTTCAAAGTTGCAATAATTCCTAGTATTTCCATCTTTATATATCGAAATAACAAATGCTATTTTCCAAAGATTTGGATAGTTTCAGTTCTGATATTTTTAAAAAATATTTCCACAAATTGTGCAAATATTTCCTTATGTCTTTTAATTTCCTTTACTTTGATTAAATCGCATCCATTAGAATTATGATGTTTTAGATTAGATATGATTTTTATAATTTCATTTAGATTTGGAGGAAATAATACCATAGTATCATTTTGAGAATTATTTTCATAATTTATAAGATTTTCATTAGAATTTTTTTTCTTCATTATTATTTATTCTCTTTTTTACAATTACATTTTTAAACTCTTTAAAGATAATATTCACATCATAATTTTTTAATAAATTTACAACTGCAAAGTTTCCAAAATTTTTTTGTTTATAATTTATTTGTTTATTTAAGAGATTCCAGATGTTAACATTAACATTGGGATCATTTCCAATCAAATTTCTATAATAATTATTTTTCTTTTTACTAGCAATAGTAAAGATTTTTTAGCCAATTTCTTTTTTGTTTGTAATTGTTTTGTAACTTTATGGTTTTTTTTATTTTTTTGAAATTTTTTGAACAATTTATCTTTTTTGCTTATAATTATTAATTTGATTATTATTAGAACTGTCCGGCTTTTTATTTATATTGTTAAATTTTTTTCCAATTTATTATTTTAGCTTTTTTTATTATTCTTTGTAATTTACTTATTATTAGTAATAATAAATAATAATAATAAATAAATAATAAAAATTAGTAATAATAATAATAATAAAATTAAAAAAAAATTGTTTTATACTCCCAGATGTATATATGAACAGAAAATGTACTATCAAAAATAAAATAAAATATGTCAGCAGCACCCATTAGTTGATTTCATATGGATTGATCCTTTAGTAAATTCGATCTCCATACAACAGTTTTGGTGTTCTCTGGCTTTTCTTTGAATTCCCTCTTATTTCAGTAGTACTTCCTACACCTCAATATTTCCCTATCTAAACTACGAACATTAATGTGATATCTTGACATTCTAATCTCTCTCATTCCGGTGTTCCTCATTCCGGTATTGGACAGCTGTACTTAAAATTCACTAATTTCCTAATTTTTTATTAATAAAAATATATTATCTTTTAGCTAATACGAAATTAAAATCTAAAATTTTCCTCTTTGCTTCCATTTTTAGCGGCCCCTAGTTTACAGCTTGCCTGTAAAACCGCTAGGGTACGCTCTTGTTTTTATCATGTCTGGATGTCACACTCGGTAGCGGCCAAACGGTTAGAGATATTAGAATGAAACCTTCACCATTGTGTTCAGCATCAAAACGTAGGTGACCACGTCAAAAAATGAGACCTCTAGGACCACTCTGTGACCCCCCCCCCCTCCCAAGGCGTTTCCTGTCTTTTAAAGGCGTTTCTAAAAGAAAGAAAACGCCTTGGGAAAGGGGGGGGGGTCAGGGAGTGGTCATAGACGTCTGATTTTTTTTGCATGTGGTCACCAACTTTTTGATGTAGAACACAATGGTGAAGGTTTCATTTGAATATCTCTAACTGTTTGGCCGCTACAGAGCGTGCCATCCAGACAGCATAAAAGCAATGTTAGTGGTCCCTAGTTTACAGCTTGCCTGTAAAACATAGGGGACCGAAACCTTTACCATTGTGTTCAACATCAAAAAGTAGGTGACCACGTCCAAAAAAATCAGACCTCTAGGACCACTGCCTGCCCGGAAGTTGAGGGTTAAAAGTGGTAGCTTCCGATAAAGTTTTGTTTATAAAATTGTGCATATTATGGGGCCGCTTTGCTTTTGACACTGTCTAAAAGCATTAATTATCTTGTTTGTAAGGAGTTGAGGTTATTCTTGTAAGCAGTCGTCTCCACATGTTTTGATTCAAGTACTGACGTTGGTTATAATAATTGTATTGCCTTTTCGTGAGACAAGGATATGAGCAGGTGTCGACAGAATACATATCCGAATACATGAATAGCGATGCACATGTTTTAGGGTTGAGACTATCGAACTTCACATGGCCCAATTAACAGACGAAAATGGAATAATACCAGATACGTTAGTTCGCAAACCAATTTTTTTTTAAAAATCACATTGTTTTGTGTAAATGATAGAATCAATACCTGTTACAAGTAATTGAAAAAATTAAGTTTTGTTTGGAAAGACATAATTCTTCTTGGTTTTCTGATATAAATAAAAAAAATGAATTTAGAACATTTTACTTATTAAAAGCCAATTTGAATCAAAATCCTATTTTCCAATCACTGTTTAATCCTTGTAAAACTATTTTTCTCAAATAAATATAAGAAACAGAATTTATATTAGAAACAATTCAGGAACACTCATAAATGAACTAACTTTTCTAAAATTATAAATGACTATTAGTTCATTTACGATTGTTTCTGAATTGCATATATTTACTTAGGGAGCTCCTAAGGAAGAAAGGACCAATGTGATGTCTCTATTGTAATTAAAACGAAGTACCGTAGAATTGATTTATAAATTCTTCGGAATAAGTGAATGATAGAATTTGTCTTATCGTAATATTCACATCCTTGTAATCATACAGCAGTGCACGTCCCTAATGATGACTCGCTGACAACAAAAAACTGTTAAAATTAGTAATCACAAAGAGATCAACTCGGTGACTTAAATGGTGGAGTAGGATGGAAATTAAATGATCCAGTATTTCGGAGCTATTAAGAAAATGGAATAATTATAATGGATTATAATAATCTTTATTATAATCTTTTTTTCCTTGTTCAACAAAATAAAATTTCATTTTAAAGGGTTTCAGAAATATTTTTTCTTATCTCATTATATCAGTTTCCATTGCTTCATAGTACTGTGCATTACATATTTAATAGTCTTTTGTTGCATTTAAATTTCGAAATAAGTTCGAAAGAGATCAAACAGCTCTTGGAGCAATCAAAGCTCATGTTCTCTTACTTCAGTGCTGTTTATTGATAATTTTTTTTAATGTTGTGTTCCATATTCGTTTACTTTCAAGTTAATTGCTTGAAGTTCTTTGCTTGTTTCCGAAGTTTTGCCTTTTAAAAATTTAGAAAACTTTTAACAACCTGTCTTCTTAAATATAGAAAATGAATACAATTTTACTCAATTAAAATATAGTGGAAGTAACGAAATAGACTAATAAAATTGGACTTATTTGATTACATTAAATATTTTTGTTGCATTTATATATAATAATATATTTTTATTATATTATATTATATATAATAACATTTATATTATGTATAATATATTTTTTCCTTTCATTTTAAAAGAAGGATTCCGATTTCTGACAATCAAATTAAAATGTCATCTTTAAAATTCTCAAACGGCCACCCAAACAAAATAGGTTTATTCTATTTTGAAATTTCAGCACGGGGTGGTGATGGTGGAAGACTGTAGGGAACCTTCTCGGACATTACCCTGTATAGGCTCATAGTCGAGAAGCATTGGAGTAGGCAACTTTTACATTAGAGAATGGCAATACGTAATAAGAATGGAAGATTTCCTTAGTTCCAGATTTTCTCACTAGGTGATCACTAGTTCAATTGACATTTCGAAAACCTGCTCTTGCAAACATGTAGATTTAAGCGATTTTAAGAACACAAGTTGACATTGATGTAATAATTTTAAATATTTAATTTTTGATAATCAGGAAATTAGCGTGTGTAAGCTATTAATTATCAAACATAAAAATCAATACACTTAAATTAATATAAACTACATTAAATTTCAACAAACCCGTTATATTTTTCGGCCAAACCTTACAAAGGCTTCCTAGGACGAAGAATGAAAGAGCAATAATAATACCGTTATTATAAGAACATTGTGAATAATAAACAGCTAAACAATTAACTTAACCATTAACATACCAATTAAATAAAAACATTAAGTCGATAGACACTCAAGAGGAAAAAATATAACATAGCAAAACATATTGCAGTACATTATCAATAGATAACTTAGTATTAAGTTACTTATTTTTCAAGATCCAATTTGATTCTATAAATTTCTTAAGTAAACATCCCTGTGTTGTCCTAATATTCTAGTTTCATCAAAGACCAAGTAATGCCTAAGCATGACAAAATTAAAAGGGAAAAGGGAAATTTACGATGTAAGAGTTACAGTAGAAGAGTATAAAACTAATAATAAGTTTTCATTTATTTTAAGTGTGTTGAATTTTATGCTTGATATTTAGTTTATGAATTCCGACATTTCATTCATTATTTAAAAGAAAGGTGTTCAGAGAAATGGAAACAATACGAATTTCATTTTAATATTTACATTTTTTAAATCTAACTTTATTTTTTGCATTATTAATTATTTTGTTCGGATATGTTTTTTTTTTCTTTTTTTTTTAAAAATTTAATCTATACATATAAAACGAAAAACCCACTGACTTACTGACTGACTCACTTATCAACGCACATCAAAACCGCTGAACCTAGAAACTTGAAATTTTCGGGAAGGGTTCCCTTTATGATGTTATGCATATCTCGGAAATGGTTTGAGCTAGAAACACAAAATTTCACAGACCCGTATTCGACAAATTTTCGATATTGGCGTTTAAGGGACATCCTTTGGGGGGGGGGGGGGGGGGGGGCACACTTTCTGTAAATCCACTTATATACTTTATTGGAATTAAGCTATTGTCGTGCATAATAGCGCCACTTATTAACCTGGAGGCAAAAAGTATAACTATGGGATGGAAACAGGAGAGCGGTGAGGGGATGGTCAAATTTTGTTGAAGGATACTTCTACGGGGTTTTCGGGATAGATATAGATTTTTAATGGTTATATGATTTTTAACGAATCGGGGAAGGTTTGAAATGATGGTGTGGAGAAGGGAAGAAAGGTGAGAATTTAGGGATCTCAAGTTACAAAATTCAAATATAATACAGTGCAACTTGGATAATTCGAACGTCTTTAATTCGAAATCGTGGTTAATTCGAAGAGTCCTCTTAGTCCCTTGAATTTCTTATTAAATCAATGTTAAAAAATCGTGGATAATTCGAAGTTCAACTTCCTTAATTCGAAGTTTTTAATAAAAAATTTCGAACCATTACGACTTTTCCGCGTTTCATTGCTAAGAAATTCGACACGTGACAATTGAAATCCCCTTCCCGCCACCGTTCGACACGTGACGCCAGTCGACACGTGACGCTTCAGACGCCATTCGAGCTTCCTGCTGTCAGCATCACCATGTCTTTAGTAAACCACGCGTGTACAAGAATTTAACGGTCGCTGAAAAGGTCGCAGTCATTCGCGAGGTGCAAAAGGGTGTTGAAGAAGAAATGCCAAATCGCCAACGAGTACGGGATAACGCCGAAT
>JAFIDM010009631.1:294704777-294718427 GCA_023159025.1 Thereuonema tuberculata
TATGTAAAATGAGGTGAGACAATATGGCTGTGCTCAGTTATTCCACATCCTTCTTAGTTTAAAATGTATCTGAAACGAAGCACTACTTCTTTTTCTTTTATCTTTCCGAGGCATTTATTGCAATGTAAAATTATCGTATATGGTTATAACTGTTGCAAATATTACATTCATAACTAAATTCGATACAGTAGGTGTTGTCTTAAGAAAAAGTGTGAGCTTAGCTTTAACGTCGTTTGATTTTCTTACTAGAGCTGGCGCATGCGAAGTGGAAAAAAAGTATTGTTGAAACGGTAAAAGAGAAAGCGTACCTTATATGTGTGAAATTGTTTTCAGTTTTTGATCGCATCGAAACCAGTGTGTAAATTAGAATTTACTTAGAAGTAACCAATATACATATTCACTGAGGCCCAGGCTAATCACGCTCATGTAAAATACTATATGTGCTGTACTGACAACTTTACGACTTTTAGTATCTGTTATTATTCAATATATTTATTATTTAATTAGACGAATACTGTAAAATATAAGTTACTGAATCACTTAATCAAAACAAAAATATAGAGAAGTGAAACATATTAGAAGTCAATCTGACCGCAAGGAAAACAATACATACTGTACGGAATTTTGTAATTCGAAACTAATTTAGCGATGGCGGCATGCCAATAAGCGTCCATTCTTAAAACGCCAGCGTACGTTAACAATGCTACTATAAATATCTTCAAACTCACAAGCATTCGTAAAGTAAAGGTCGTATTGCATCCATATCTTTAAAAATATATTTATCATTTTCAATTATATTTACAGTTGGAAATATTCTTATTGCCTAATAACCAGGATATCACTTATCTTAAATCTTACACAATTTAGAAAATTGCTGAATGATTAATAAAATAGCAACAAAGTCATAAAAATTATATCGAAAATTGTCATCGTGGTTTTTTATTTACATTCAGCGTATTTTCTCTTCAATACTAACTTTTCTTCAACTTCAACTTCTCTCCCACTTCTCTTCAACTTTCCACTACCCTCTTTTGAATATTTGTTAGGAAAGAACCTTCTTTTAGAATGTTCTGTTTAAACATTATTAACTATTAGTGACGGGACTTTAATTCTTCAATCGAGGATTGTAAATTCAAAAGCTAAAGCTTTACATTACAGACAATATGATTACATTTTTGACACCGAATGGTCAATTATTATTTTAAAGATTAGTGAAAGTTTTTATCAACAATACTTATTCGAACGAAATAACCAGTAATGCAAAAAATAAAGATAGATTTAAAAATGTAAATATTAAAATGAAATTCGTTTTTAGTTTCCATTTATATGACTAACTTAATTAAAGAATCAATGAAATGTCGGAATTCATAAATTATATATTTAAAATTATTACATTAAAGGAACTAGGCCTAACGATCTCCTAGCGAGAAAATGTGGAACTTCATTGTCAGTCACTTCTATAAGGATCCCTACTTAAGTGCTGCTCAACTATGATCCTACACAGCAGTGTAAGGGCCACTGTTTTGCGCTCCCTACTCCTTTAGAGAAATTTTGAAATTTCTAGAAGAAGCTAATTTTGTTTGGGTTTTATCGTTTGAGTGTGTTTTTCTAAATTTTAAAATGACGTTTTATTTTGGTTGTCTGAAATTGAAACTCCCAATAAAAACCTATTCTCAACCAAAACACATCACATGAATTCGAGCATGAAATCACAAGAATGTTGGAGAAAGGGGGAAAGCTATACCAGGGAGTGAGACACCTGATATGGGATAAGAAAGTCCCAAGGAAGGCAAAAGAAATAATCTATAAAATGTATTACGTGCCTATAGTCACCTATGCAGCGGAGACATGGGTGATGAACGCTAGAGACTGGAGTAGACTTCAAGCTGGGGAGATGAAATTTCTTAGAGGTATAGTAGGAAAGACTCGATTAGACAGAATGAGAAATGAGGATATCCGGGAGGAGTTGGGGGTAAAAAGTTTGAGGAAAAAGGTGGAAGAGGGAAGGCTGAGGTGGTTCGGGCACGTGAAAAGAATGGAAGATGGTAGGACTCCTAAGGTCTGGCATGAGTTAAAAGAAGGAGGGAAGAGACCACGAGGGAGACCGCGTAAGCGATGGCTGGATGATGTGAAGCACAGCCTGGAAGAGAGAGGCATCCCATGGGAAAGAATATGTAGAGAAGAGGCTTGGAAGAACAGGGAGAGGTGGAGAGGCTTAGTTAATTCCTAGACCCACAGTTGGTGGAACAGGAAAGGATATGTATGTATGTATTTTCACTTTTGTTTGTCACAGGAAAGAAATGTTACCAAACTTCACCGTTTTCCGGTGGACAGTTGGCTGTCGTTGCGCGGCAAATCACCCTCCAACGCTCCTTAGGAGAAGATTACGTCAAGTTTGGGAATTTTTTGCTCGACACGTTCAATGTCCGCATAGATTTTATTGGGTCGCTCTTAATTTTATGCTTTAGCACATCTTTCTTTTGTTGCTGTTTGTATTAATCTATTTCTTTAATTCCACTGTATTTTAATTGACTAAAATTGTATTGGTTTTTGTATTTAAGCTGATGTATGTCTTTGAAATTTCCCAAATTTTTAAAAGACGAATCTTCGGAAATGACGAAAGAACTTCAAATAAAGAACTTGAAAGTAAACGAATGAATGCAACGGAACATTAAAAAAAGTATTTATCAACAATATAGAGCAATATCATTAGAATTTACGTGCATTGATTCCGTCAAGATCGTTTTGGTCCCTTTCGAACTTTTTCAAAATTTACAAACTATAATTGTTCAAACTAAAATTCAGCAAAAGACTATCAAATATGTAATGTAAAGGCTACTTTGAAGCAATGGAAACTGATGCATTGAGACAAGATAGAAATGTGTATAATTCGTAACATGCTTTAAAGTGAAGTTTTATTATGATGTTGAAGAAGAATAAAATAATTAGATTAAAATTTGAAAGATACAAGAAATAGTAATTATGTACTTTCATTTTGTTTATAAGTAAATAATTCTACGATTCTTCGAATTCTTCCATGAATATAATTTTGTTGAAGACTAGAAAAGTAATTACTGTAGTTTGCAAATACACTCACTTCCAAAAGTTAAGCACGGAGAAGAAAAATGTTAATTTCCGTAAGAGATCTGAATTAAAGAAGCTGAAATTTGCTGCAAAGGTAGAAGGAAGTATGCAAATTATATAGGTAACAGCCAATCACGGTTTCGCGTCGAGAAATATGCAAAACGGGCAGTCATATAAGAAGCCGGCATTGTGAAGGGTTACAGGAGTTGCATGTAAGTGCTGATGAAAGGTGTTCAGAACATTTATACGATTTGTTTTCAGGCTAGACGTGTTTCTATGGCTTCCAGAAGACGAATGGAAGATTCTGAGTGCTGGCGGGCTGTCGGACGCATTGAAGCAGTACAGTCTATATCAGATGTTGCTCGTTTCTTCGGCGTTCATCATTCCGTCATTTCACGATTATGAAACAATTCCAAACCAGCCAAACAGTTGCCCGAAGACCTGTAGCCGATCGTCCAAGGCAAGGGCGAATATAAAGGAGGGGGGGGGGGGGGGCCCGGGCCCCCCCCCGAAAAAAAAAATATTAAGAAAAAATATGAATTATACATTTTAATGAATCATGCATTTATACAATAATGAATTCAGCATTCAGGCATTCAGCGCAAATTACCCTCTGAATATGAGCAGCAAATATAAAGTATCATGGAGTGTCTACTTAAAATTACTTAACCTAACCTTACATTAATCTTGTCCCCCCCCCCAAAAAAAAATATATTCTATATTCGCCACCACTTCAAGGGTTATGACCCCCCCCCCCCGGAAGATCGATATATTGCTGTTGTAGCCAAGCGGAATCGAAGCTCGACCTCCACACGTGTGACATCTATGGTTGCAGCGGCCATTGGTAAGACGATATCTGCACTACTGTTCGTCGAAGGTTACACATGAATGGTCTGTACACCCGGGTACCACGAGTTTGTGTTCCTTTATCCGTCCAATCCAGAGGGGTCCGATTACAGTGGTGCCGCCAGCATGTGAATTGGACTATGTCTGATTGGGGTAATGTTATGTTCACAGATGAGTCCAGATTTGCCCTACAACCTGATGATAAGCGTGTAAGGGTCTGGAGGGAACAAGGCACACGCAATCTGCCCCAGAAAATCACCGAACATCACGCATTCCGCGGTGGAAGCATCATGGTCTGGGCAGGGATTTCATTGGGATATCGCACCGACCTGCAGATCTACAGGTGAGGTTCTGTGACGGCTGTACGGTATCGAGATGAAGTCCTAGACCCCATTGTCGCTGCAGCGGTTGGTCCTTCTTTCGTTTTAATGGACGATAATGCGCGTCCCCATAGAGCTGCCATCGTTGACGACTTTCTGGAGAGTGAGGAGATTGCGCGTATGGAGTGGCCGGCTTACTCGCCGGACCTTAATCCAATTGAAAATGGGATGCCAATTTGGGATGCCCTCGGCCGTGCTGTACGTCGACGTTTCCAACCTCCAGTCACTCTCAGAGATTTGGAAACTACCCTACAGGAGGAATGGCGATTACTGGACTCTGCGGTGGTTTATCACCTCATAACAAGCATGATCACACGCTGTAAACTTTGTATGCAGGCGAGGAGTGCTCACATACCTTATTAATGTCGGTTTTTATTGTTTGTTTTGAATTTAAACATCATTTTGTTAATGACGCAAATATGACATCATCTTATAATTAATGAAAATTCAAAATTTTCAATTTATCTCTGTATATAATTCTTTGTTTTGTTTCATGAATAAACAGAGCTACTTACTTGCAGCATTTCATGTCAATCAAAGCAGTACTTGTCGATTTTTTCGCATTTTACCGCTCCGTGCGGTAAAATGGATTTTGGTAAATTAAGAGCAGATAGAAAAGGATCTTTGGACAAAACTATCAAAATGCATTTTCCTTCATTTCAAGTCAAAAAAATCTAAACAATTTTATATGTAAGAGTAGGAATTTACAAGGAAAATTCCTAATGAATTTGGAAAAATCGGACTATTTAATAAGGAGCTGATCGAAAGTTGACCGGCAACTACATCTATTTACACTCATTTCCAAACAAATGCGTCGTTGAGACGACCTGAGGACTCAAGACCTGCACTCAAACCCACACTGATAATAAAGCTAATGGTGTCATATGACGGTCGTTCATTTGACTACAGTCTCAGCGATACTGACGCCGCTGTTGGGTTTTCAGTTGGCAATAGCTTTTGCCAAGGCGCATCCAGGATTTTTCAAAAGGGTGGGGGGACTAACTTTTCTAAAGGGCTGACTATACTTGTGAGTCTGTAGCGCATGCGAGTCACCGGCTTTTAATAGCAACTTCAATCGGAAATAAGTTATTGAAATAATCATCATGGTAATATTAATGTCTGTCAGGCAGCAGCCTTTGGAAACTTCATTTTATCCAATCTATATTGTAACGGTACCGCGTGATAATTTTAGTCCTTCAGGGGTTGTTCGGGTATTTTGTTGGGCGCCAACCGAAAAGTCCGTTCGGTGAATTTTCTATCTACCCCCTCCAAAGTCGTTACATGGTATGCCCTGACTAATCCAATCCATTCGGAGCGTGGGGGAGCCACACTTCACGTTCACGCACAAAGAAGCACAACGCATTCACCACATTAATTAAACTTAACCATTTTTATTCGACACTGCGAAATAATAATATGACACAACACTGCAAGAATAATACTTTCGGCGAAGCTATGGCTTATAACTTCTTGAAGCATAAAGTTAAATTACGACGCACTGAAATTTCACTTACGAAGCACTAAATAACTAAATTACGAAGCACAAATTTTACTTACGAAGCACTAAGTAACTTGTGGAATCCTGCACGGGTGTACACGTGCATTGAACACAAAATTTGCAAGCTTTATTTTGCAAATTAATTTCAGTAATGTTTCGCTCAAATAAATTGTAGAAATTGTAGGCTATCCACGGGTTGCCTATTCTAACTAACGATAACTTGATTTAACACGCCCTATTTCTAACAAACGCATCGAGAATTTGAGGCGCGGCTGCCAATACATCGTCCGCGGCGGTCGACGAGGCCGGGTGCATTGTAGCAAAGGTTAAAAGAGCAAAACTGCGGCGAGAGAGAGAAATCTTCCTCGAACACCCCGTTTTATAAACTTTAAGAGCGCCGCTGTGTGACGTCACGCGTCGCACAGACCATACGGATGGCAGGATTGCATATCTGCCCAAATAAGGGAGATTACCTCATTATTACCTCACATGGAGTGATAATGCTAATTAACCAATAGAATTACTATGCTTACAACAATTCCAAATATGGAATGATGGCCACAAGGAAATTCCTAAGAATAGGAAATTTCCAAACTCAAATAAACTCAGCTTAATTAAAGCAAAAAGAAAATTAATTCCTTATTAAAATCCTTAAATTCAACTAATCTTAAATTACACAACTACTTAAAACACCTAAATTTCTAACACTAAATTGCATTAAATCCTAATAAGTTACATTTAAAAGATTTATCTCCTAAAATCCTAAATTAAAATAAATTAAAGCCTAAACTAAAATAAAAATCACTGACAATAACTAAAAACTGTCCCTAACGAAGTCTTTCGCCATTAGCTTTTACAAAATAATTACTTTGAAATTATTTTCCTTAATTGACATTTCTTTTGTCTTTACAATGATAATAATATTAATATTCTAATATTTTAATAGTTATAATAAATCGACATATGAGTATTGTCACAATATTCAAAGATGAAGGAAGGTAGGGCTGTAGCCCCACTAGCCCCCCTCCCGATCCGACTAACGACGGCTCCATACACCTTCATCTGTACACCAGCTCCTTATTAAATGATCCGATTTTTTCCAAAATCATTAGGAATTTTCTAAGTATATCCCACTCTTACCTATAAAATTGCACATTAGTGGAATTTTTAGTTTTTCTTTTACTCGTAATGAAGGAAACTGTATTTTGATAGAGAAGGATCTTTGGACAAAACTATTATCAAAAATAGAGTTTTGTTCCATATTTACCAAAATTAATGAAATCATCCGAGTTACGAACGACACTTCTTTTACACTTCAAATTTTCTGTAATGTTTGCTGCGAATGAGTGCAGAACGCATAGAAATAAGCTGAGATGCAACAAGAAAATTAGGGGAAGCAAATGTAAAATCATGAAATGATTTATTTTACAAATCATTTAAAAATATTTCCTTGCAATAAATATTTACAAGTGACATATATATATGTACAATAGACTAATCTGATGTAGTCTGTAACAGTTCTTGAAATCACTGCTCACAATATAATAATGAATCCCTTATGTGTATCAACTCGATACTCATCACTTATTATCCTAATCGAAATTACTGAGGAGAATAAACTAAAACAAGTTCTCAAAGTAATTCTTTGAATACTACTAATATTATTATCTGCACACTACTCTTTAATAATTATTACTGGAAATAATATATTTAGAGATTGTTTTAAACAATATCTACAAAGTTCACGCATACGCGAGAGTTCACATCATACCCACTACAATTCAATATCAAGTATGAATGGCTTTTCCCAATTTCACCTGTATGTATATATTCAGGCTTTCTCTTCCCTTGTGCTAATATAAATTATTCAATAAGGTAATTCACCTTTCTTGTGTGATATTTCACTACCTTTAATAAATGGTTTCTTTCACCCTTGGAGGAATGTAATTTATCTTTATAATCTCTGTAAAGATGTTTAATAATAATTATTCTTGGGCTTTTCTGTATTAGTAATACCCTTGTATGAATAAAGATACTTTCATAATTGTTCTTTCTAATAAACAATCAATGTCCGATGTACTCAGTCGGTATCAGTGTTGCTTCGCAATTATTTCTTCTTCGTCTAAGGAACGGCGTTGCACCCTCCAAAATGGAAGTAAGAAAATATTTAATTACTTACAGTTTGTCGACACTGCTGGGTTTTTCACCTTGGCGAAGTCGCTGCGTTGACAACTATTCGTTGGGATTCCGCCTATCTGTTTCGATGCACACTTGAGCTTAGCTATCGATGAACACTTCACTTTCTGTTGAATTTCAAATATGGCGCTTAATTGTACACATCTGATTTCTTCTTCCCATAATGCTTTCTGGAAAAGTTCATCTGCTCTGGAACTAATGACGCTTGTTATCCATATATCCAAAGGAATTCTTCTCAATCCATATTTGTAAATAATTATTAGAAAACTTCAGCTTGAAATAAATACACTTTTGTATTCACATTTCAATGAAGTTATAATTCAATTTAATTGAATTAATTTAATATAATGACCTGGGTTACTATTCAGTGGATTGTCCCTGCTCAGATCTATATTAACAATCAGTTCTAAACTGATTCTTAAAACTGTTATCGATTCTCAACCGAACCTATTAACTTCTCGTTCACTAATCATACTTTTCTTTCGTCTCTCAAAGAGCAAGACTCTTCCTCTGTTTTATGACGTTTCTTTGCGTTACGTAGTTTCTTCATTTCCATATTCAAATTAGGACTACTCACATTCATATGAAGGAAGGGAGATATAAGGAAAAAAAAATAATCTTAAAAAAAAAATTTCTTTTCAAGCATTTTAAAACTTCTTTTACTTTTCCTCTTACTATAACTAATTAAATTATTCTAATAGAAATAATTTAATATCCTAGCAATGTTTTCTATAATTTTCTATTCTTCAGATAAAATTTCAAAATAAAAGTTGTTATTTTTTTTTTTACAATTTTTCTTCTTTTATTTGTAAGAAGCAATTTTTGCAATTATTTCATTATGATGAAAGAAATCTTATATTTTAAAATTCCGAATTATAAAAATAAGTTCAAAGATTTTATTTATTTTGATTTGAAACACATAAATTTGTAGCACACTAAGATATCATTTTACTAACTACACCACACATCTTTCATAAATCACAGCAAATTTTGGATTTGTCATTAAATCATAAGCTTTAAAAACCAGAAAAGTTATAGTTGGTCACTCACATTATAACCATAACCATCATTATCATCATCACTATTAACAAATATCTCATTTTGATCTACTGTAGAATCTAATATTCCCTTCTCCTCCTCAACTTCCTTTGGCACAGCAATGTTTGGTTCTTTAAAAGCTGCCGCACTTCCAAGAAGTTTATTCTTCGGGGACAACGGACTGATACCTGAGAAAAAAAGGATCAGAAGAAACTCGGAGACTTTTCACATGTTGCTTTGTTTAAAAGTTCTTTCTTGAAATTGAACGAGTATGAACTATCTCGCGGAATTTTCCAAGTTGTATGTACATTGTCTTTTGGGTTCCAACAAAACCATATTAATGAATTGATATTCAATAATTTCGTGTCAGTATAATTCTAGCATTTTGTGTAAACTAACAGGCAGATAAAGCCACGGATGTAATTTCAAGTATAGTTATTTTCGAGTTTAGTTCAAATCGACCAAAATTTCTTTATGCTCGCTGCATATAATTTCTCATCACCCCCGAAATCTCGAAAATGTACAGAAGATCGATTTTGTTTCAGTGACCGTTTCAGGATGTGCTGCTAAATTTTGAAGATGAAATTTTATTTCCAATCTCACAAGTCGGATCCCTAACTTACCTCTCGCCATTTATAAAATTTTCAATCCGTTTCTATTCTTTAACTTCCAGCAACCACGGAAAGAAATATGAAATTTTTTCCACTGTCCTTCCTATTTCTAATTTTTATTCTTAAGGTTTATACACTAAAAATTCTCAACAAAAAAAGATGTCAACCGCCAATCGTAAGACAAACAAATAGAATACTATGAATATTACTAAAAATATTCTTAAGATAGAATTTTATTTAAACATTTGTTTGTTTGTAACAAAAATGTCACCTTACGACTTCAAATCACATAGTAAAGACTGTTCAGAGATGTTGCTCAGGTGTTTCTCTTTCTAGGCGATGGCTTTCCATGAACTTCATATGTCTGAACCTGGGTTCGAATACCTGCGCCAGCATGATTGTGTCTATCTTTCTTTGTTTTTACACTATAATGTGAACTGTTTGCTACGCAACTTTTTTTCTCCTTAATAGTTCACAGTTTCCGTCCATTGTTGAGACTAGAGATGTAAAATACTAAGCACTGAAGGAAAAAAAAATGTTCTTAAACTGCCTTATAAAATTGTAATAAAAGAAATAAATGGGAAAAGTTTATTAATAGTAAAAAATATTTAGAGAAGTAATTTCAAATTTCTCCAGTTTTATTGTTCTATTTGATTAGATTAGATTAGATTAATTGAAAGTGGGTGGCATGACTGCCGAGCAGGTCAACCTGAAAGATCTTTTGTACTATCCTTCTACTTGATTAACTCCACTGGATTTCAATTGAATAACATTGCATTTGTATTTTTTTTACATCAAATGAAGATATATCTTTTTTACAGAACTTAAAAAGTATTGAATATAATAGAAAATTACCTTAAAAAAGAAAAAGAAAAAGCATATTAAGAGTAAAGAGCACTGAAATAAGAAGAGTGCTGATTCAATAAAGATCGGTTTTATCTCAGTCGAATTTGTTTTAGATGTTAAAACTGTAATTATAATTTTAAGTTTTCAAAATATAAGGGGCATTCAAAAAGAAACGAGCTGGAGGCCTACGAACAGAAACCAGTACCGGTATGTCAGAAGTATTGGCCCTGGCTGTTAAGGCACTTGTCCCCCTGCAACACAAGGCAGTGAATGGCTGTCTCGTAAAATTCCGGGGGCTGCATTGTGAATCATTTCCGCAAGTACTGCATGACATCGTCGTCCGAAATGAATCGTTTGCCCCACAGGTGAGCTTGCCTGTGGAGCAGAATGACCTCACAGGTGAGCTTGCCTGGGAGGTCATTCTGCTCCACGACAATGCAAAGCCCCATATCACGATACTCTTGCAGAAATTCAAGTGGGAGGTTCTCGATCACCCTCCATACAGTCCATACCTCTCTCCCTGTGATTACGCCATTTTTTTGGTCCCCTACAAAAGGCTATGAGGGGCAAACCTTCACCTCGGACGACGATGTCATGCAGTACTTGCGGAACTGATTCACAATGAAGCCCCGGGAATTTTACGAGACAGCCATTCACCGCCTTGTATTGCAGGGGGACAAGTGCCTTAACAGCCAGGGCCAATACTTCTGACATACCGGTACTGGTTTCTGTTCCTAGGCCTCCAGCTCGTTTCTTTTTGAATGCCCCTTATACAATCCAGCAACAGATTATTAAATGACATAGTACAGTGAAACTTGGATAATTCGAACTTGTTTAATTCGAAATTCTGGATAATTCGAATTTTTTGCTCGGTCCCTAGAATTCTATATTAAAATAATATTAAAAAATCGTGAATAATTCGAATTTTATTTTGGATAATTCGAATTTTTCGTTCGATTGTCCTTAAAATATTACGGTAAAAATTGTTCCTGAGACTTTTCTCAGTCAATATACATTATTTATTTTAACGGTGTTTCTAATGAAAACAAAAGCGAGGGTTGGAATGTCAATATATGGAGATTTCCGAGGATTTTTCTGTCCACCCTCTGTTGTTACCCTCCCCCCCCCCCCCCCCCCTCCGTCTTATAACTCTCTATTTTTATCTAATCACATGCGCTTCATAGAGTCACGTGCGCTTCCTGTGAATGATTAAATGCGGTTATATACATTTATAGTTTTTATGCTTTTGCTTTAAGTATTGTTTATAAGCTTATGCTCTTACTATGCCATTGTCAAAAGCTAAAGCTCCTTATAAGTCATTAACATTAGCTGAAAAGGTAGCGGTGATTAATGGAGTGGAAAAAGGCCTTAAAAAGAAATCGGAAATCGCCAAGGAATTTGGAATTCCATCCAACACGTTATCGACATATTTGAAGAACAAAGATAAAATCTTGAGCAGCAAAAATGGCAATGGAAAAAAATAAAAAAAGAACAAGAGGACCTGGCAACCCAGAGTTTGGAATCATATGCCATGACTCAAAGATTGCATTCAATGAAGCACCTAAAAATATCTGCCTTTTTTTTTTTTTTGAAAGTGATGAATACTTAAAGTAGTAAAAAATGCTTGATTTAATGAAAAAAAAAATGTAGCAGTATTCTTAGATAAAGTTTATGTGTTAAATCTTTAATCGTGGAGTTAATCCTTTTTATTTATCTCTTCTGTTTGAGAGAATATATGTAATTCGAATTTTTGGATAATTCGAACTTTTTCTCTGGTCCCTTCAGCTTCGAATTATCCAAGTTTCACTGTACTTTGATGCAATGAAAATTAATGCAATGAGAATGTGAAAAAAAAAACATTCAAATTTCGTAACATTCTTTGTACGAGTAATAAAATTTTGTCTAGATGAAAAAGAAAAAAAAAATTGTGAATAAAATTGTAAGGAAATATAAGAATAGTAGTAATATATAATATATAATTATTTTGAGCAATTGACGTCATAGACAAATAATTCTAAAAAATTAATCCATGACTTTACATTTCTATGAAAACAGTAAAAGCTTTGTTTTGAACAAAATTTAAATTCTAATACTCGAACAATTTTGAAAAGTAATCACTCCAAATAACAGTATATAACGTTTCATATTATAAAGTTTAGTGATTACGTTTTGTTAAAGTTAAAAGTAAGTATTATAATGTAAAATGTCGAATAATGCTACATAATTCTATAAAGTCGCAGTTGTAATACAGTTTTATAGTGTAAAGAAAAACTATAGAAGATTCAGTACGTATACAATATATATTGGACAAGAAGACCGTGAAATCATCTACTTAAAATGTATTGTTTTCATGTGTGTGTGTGTGTGTGTGTGTTTGTATGTTTTTTTTGTTTGTTTGTTTGTTTGGTTTTTTTTGTTTGTTAACTTTAGATACATATTTTTATTTCTATTCTATTTTCATAAAATCGTATTAAAGTGACTTTTAACACGAACAGGAAAACTGCGAAATAGTTTTGTAAGCTGCTGCCATCTTGCGGATAAATAAAGAAGCTTCAACTTTTTTGAACATGTACGGGATTAGTTTTAATACCTATTCGCAATCATAAATTAATTTATTTCTGATTGCGAATATGTATTAAAATTTGTTTCCTAAAAAATGTACTTTAACAAGAACTAACCTTGATTGAAACTAATAGTTGGAAAGGGAACAAACAAATAGGTACTATTAAAGGATCCTCTCCAGAATCGAAATACTAGTTAACCTTTTGATGCGAATGTTACTATTTTAACATGTGTTTCATAAGGAGCAAAATATTTGATTGCCATATTTGTTTCATATCGACTACATTCAGAGGCAATAGAAATAATTCCCACCTTATTAACATTGTATTTTAAATATATATAATGAGTTTCTCATTCTTGAAGAACTACACAATTACTGACAACAGCCTTATAATCATCCAAATCTGTCCTATAATATTAAACAAAAACTTTAAAGGCTATATAAAACTTATAGGACTAAAGAAGTTATTGTAAGGTGCTATAGTTTCATTGCACAACAATTTTTATAAAATTCCTCGATCCTAGCAAGTTTTAAAAGGGTCTATGTAAAATGAGGTGAGACAATATGGCTGTGCTCAGTTATTCCACA
>JAFIDM010009631.1:294729619-294746773 GCA_023159025.1 Thereuonema tuberculata
ATGAACTTTCTGCTCCGAAGTTAGACGTCTTAGCCATTAGACCACGAGGACTACTTTCTAATCTATAAAAATTAAAAATATATCATAGATATATGATTCACACGCTGGTTCTAAAAGCAGTCGTGGATTGAGAGAATATAGACATCAAAAATAAAATAAAAAAAAAAAAAACTTTTTAAAAATTTTAGTTTCAGTTTACTTGATGTAATTTCTGTGTGTGTTTTTTTTAATAAATAAAAAGTTGTTTTCCGTTACATAAGCGAGGCTTCCGGAGCGAAGCGACGGGTAGCCGACTAGTTTACAAAAATAGAAATAATTTTTACAAGTTATCTACTGGAATCCAACATGCAACCTTCTGCTCCGAAGTTAGACGTCTTAGGCATTAGACCACAAGGATTACGTTCTAATCTCTATAAAAAATAAAAATATATCACAGATATATGATTCACACGCTGATTCTAAAAGCAGTCGTGAATTGAGAGAATATATACATCAAAAATTAAAATAAAAAAAAACTTTAAAAAATTTTTAGTTTTATTTTACTTGATGTAATTTGTGTGTGTGTGTTTTTTTAATAAATAACAAATTGTTTTCCGTTACATACGCGAGGCTTCCGGAGCGAAGCGACGGGCAGCCGACTAGTTGAGAATAAGATTGATACTTCTGATAATCCACAACACGAACATCTCTATCTGCCTGAATATCTGAACTCATTGAATCTCAGCGGGTATTCCTCAACATCGTTTGTCATTGAAGATTGGATCTCCAATAATGTTGTTGCAAAAAATCAATTCCAAGTTTGGACACTGCTGCGGAACTCAACTTAAATGCCGTTCATTCGATAATGATCTCACTGAAGCCGAAATTTTAACAGGAACTCACAAAGGAGATTTTGTTTTCATCCATAGGATGTGTATGAAACCAAACGATAATCTACTTCTATTCACTTTCACAAGAAAGCAATTTCCGATCAGGCCTTCTTACACGATTTTTAGCAATAAAGCTCAAGGACAGACTCCAATAAAATTGCCATGTATTTGGAGAACGTTGTCTTCACTCACGCACAACTTTATGCCTGTGAGTCACAAATCGTCAGAATTTGGTTATCTTCACTCGAAAGAATAGTCACAATCAATTCGTCGCCAAGAATTTCGTGTACAAGGTACGATCTTCACTCATCATCTATATTAACAAACATCCATCTCAACATATCTCTTCGTCAAATATTTATATCAATCAATTTGCACACTGGTAATGGTTGTAATTAAGAAAAGAGATTCAAGAAAGAAAGAAGCACTATTTCTATAAGATAGAATACTGACAAATCACTATTTGTAACTTAAAAACCAATGTTCTTTGTAACTCAAAAACTACTGAAAGTATATCTATATTACTAAAAGCTTTTATTTCTCTGTCTGTCTGGTGCAATTGTTGTAATTTGTGAAAATAGAAATAATTTCTACAAATTCACTACGGTAATCGAACATGCAACCATCTGCTCCGAAGTTAGACGTCTTAGCCATTAGACCATGAGGACTACATTCTCATCTTCATAAAAAATAAAAATATATCATAGATATATGATTCACACGCTGGTTCTAAAAGCAGTCGTGGATTGACAGAATATAAACATCAGAAATTAAATTTTAAAAAAAATTAGAAAGAATTTTAGTTTTAGTTTACTTGATATAATTTGTGTGTGTGTGTTTTTAATAAATAAAAATTTGTTTTCCGTTACATATGCGGAGGCTTCCGGAGCGAAGCGATGGGTAGCAGACTAGTTTTATTTAAAAATTTATTAGTTTAGCTTTTTTTCTTATCTTGTATCTTAAAATAAACATTAGCAATGATTTTGAAAACGAAAATCTTTTTAAAATCTCCTAATGTAATTTTAATTTTTGAATACAGTAGATTCCCTCTTTACAGTTCAGCGTGGGACCGAACGATAGACCGGTTGGCACAATGGCCGGTTGAACCGAAAATACATTTATGGCCAAGTGCACCAAACTTCAATTAACTTTGATGGCTGCAGTGTGGACGTAGTTAAAATTAGTGGGGGATGCTCCAGGAAAATTTTAGCCTTTGCTTTAAAATTGTGTGAAAGGAAACAAACATGTAGTAGTCATGAATGAAACAAACATATATAAAAAGAAAATTTATTCAGAAACTTGATAAATTTCTTTTTATACATGTTTGTTTCCTTTCACCCCAATTTTAAAACAAAGGCTAAAATTTTTCTGCAGCAGCACCCCACACTAATTTTAGCTACGTCCACAATGCAGCTGTCAAAGTTAATTGAAGTTTGGAGCACTTGGCCATAAAACTATTAACTGAATTAAAGTATTTCTACTGTTTAATTCTATGAAAACGATCAAAAAAAAAAGAGACAAAGATTATATAATTTTACAAAATAAAAATTTATATACTTACAGTAAATACAAATTACAGTATACACTTTTACACTTGTCACAAGCTCATATCACAATAACTAAAAATAAAACTTTCTTTCGTCCTAGATAGAAATTTACGAAACAAACACAAACAAAAGAAATTTTATTGCTAAAGAAATAAAAGGAAACGGTAAAGTGCTGTACATTTAAGGAAAAACAATTACTTAGAAAATATATGATTGAAACACAGATTTTATAGTGAGTCACAGTGCAACAGATGAGCGGCGATTAAAATGACGAGGTTAAAATGTCGGAAGACGGTAAAGAGGGAGACTTCTGTATTTACTTTCCTATGCTAAAATAATGCTGAATTATGAAATACATTCATATCTCCAATAAGCGTTTTATGAAATATACAGTACAAAGTGATCATAATTAAACTTGGCTTATTCAGAGCCTGATCTCAGCGGTTGTATAGAGATAATTCAAAGGATGCAGTAAAGGATTATACAATAGGCAGTGCTTTATAGCAAAATACACATAAACACACACACACAAAAAAACAAAAACAAATAAAAACAAAATAAACAATTATCAACAAAGGCACAATCAAAAATCCTTTATTCGTTCCGTACGGGACATATCTGCTGCACAGACTGTTTAGCAATATAAGGAATATTGCTCAATGCGTTCCCATCGTAAAGTTGTAAAATATGCAAGTAATGAATGTTCAATGGCTGACCGTAACTGATCCCCGTGATGCTTCGCATAAGTAGCTTAACACGATCCTGTAAGTCTAGAAATTTGCAACACTTCCACGATAAACCAAATTCTTTAAATGACCCCACACAAAAAAATCACATGGATTCAGATCCTGATAACGTGATGGCAAGGCAATAGGAAATGATTGACTAATCACCAGACAATTGGTGAAATATTGGCGCAAACAGTTCTGTATAGTGAATCCAATATGTGGGTCCGCACCATCTTGCATAAAAGTATTAGTTGCAAGACATTGTCGCTGTTAAAGTTTGGATATGACAAAATTCTGGAGCATGTCACGATATCTCAAGGCTGTCACAGAACATGTCACAGAGTCATTTCTTCGAAGAAGAATGGTCCGACGGTAAATGTGAAAGTGAATCCATAGCATTTTAGGAGAGTGCAGGGGAATCTCCTGGAAAAATACATTTTCTGTGGCCGAAATGCAACAATTCTGGTATTAACTGTTCCACTAAGATAAAAATGTGCCTCGTCGCTGTTCCCCGACCACGACCCATCAACTTCCATTCTGGCAAGAGCAGTGAATGCAAAGGTGAGTCGATGGCTGGAAGCAGCTGGTGGTTCTGGCGGATCTTATATGGAATAAAAAGCGCTACCTGTCGTAGTATCTTTCACACTGTGTCATAAAATACGTCTAACTGCCTTGATACTAAACTTACACTAAGGGCTCTTTCCTACGAAGCGACCATGGTCGCGCGGCCAGTAAATTTTGGCCGCAACGAAAATCGCGTCTCGTGTGAAATGCTCCTTTGAAATCTATAGAATGACGGTTGCCGCATGAAAAATCACGTCATGTCACGACCAGAATTCTGGCCGCGCGGCGAGAAGCGACCAAGCGGCCACGTGTGAAAGGCTCCACTGAATCTGTAGAACGGCGTGGCCGCGCAGCCATAGTCGCGTCGTGTGAGAAGGATCTAAGGCCTCTATTACACTAGGCCGCCAGGCGCCGCAGCCAGCTCTGCCACCGGTGACTCAGTCGGCGACACGTGCAGGGCAACCGATGGCGCAGCCAATCACTCGTTGTTCGGTCCTACGGTAATTCGGTAGTTCTCGCCAGCCGAGCAGTCTGTTTTCTGTGTTGGCTGCCAACGTGGTCGCGGGGAACGGCAGCCAGTCAGCAGCCAGTTTGTGGCGACGCCACAGGCTGCCCTAATCTAATAGGCTCCATAACAATCAATGCCCAATGACGAGCAGCGTCACCAGTGTCGCGGCTGGCTGCGCCGCCTGGCGGCTTAGTGTAATAGGGGCCTAATGGTGCCAGAAACATGAGTCATTGACTGTCCCACTCGCAACATCATCAACGACTTCTTCAGTGACCTCGGCCAGGTTGAACAACAGGTTGAGAAATATCAAGGTTTCTCGAATTGATTTATCATATTCCTCAAAGTTTGTGCAGACATTGGTCCAAGGCGTAAGCTCTTACAATGGCTCTACAATTCACAATTAAAGCACGTTCCGGTAAAGTGATAGCCATCTAGCTAAATGAATTTATTAATTGTAATCATTTTTACATCCAGATCTCTACTGCAATGCGGGTGCTTCGTGGAAATGAGATTGCGTTTTCGTTGATTGCAGCGCCGAAGTGCTATTGTTTTCACTAAGTTTATCCATAATGCTGATAAATGCAAAATTAAAAGTTTAAATATCAGTTTAGAATGGTCTTAGTTCTTTATCGTGCTTTTTTTCGAATATTTTGAATCATCCTTTTCCGCATCTTTTGAATAGTGTGTTTACAAATTTTGGTATCAATCCGCTCATTGATTACAACAACAGAGTGCTCTGAATGGACTAAGTTTAATTACGATCACCTTGTATTAAATACCGGTACCAATTATATTTACAGTTCTTCGGGTATTGTATTTAATATATCTTTCTGAATAGTTCAAAGATGAAGCCTGCACATCTGATTAAGCCTTTTTTTTGGATACAAAGTTTAATGATCTTTAACAGGCCGAAGCAAATCATTAATATAACACTTTCTAATAGATCTTTTGGAAGATCAGGCATTTGTATCCATTGATTATCATTCCGATCTCTTTCCGGCTCTACATAAGCTTTGTCGTGAGTTCAACATTGTTGTTACATCTCCTTGCAGACATTCCATTGGCTCATTGCTAACGATTAGAAGGAAAAGGAAGAATCATGTACCAAAAGGAATAGTGCATGCCCTCCACTGTAAGGACAATCCATGTTTTTATCTGGGAGAGACTCGTAGGGCGTCCCTGGCCGTGCTGCTGAGCATCGTTGGCCCTTGGTTAACCACAACAATGACTTATTTGACCTTTCGTCATTCCTTCCAGCACCATCACCACATTAACTTCGATGAGCTCACAGTGTTAGCAGTTTGTCAACATCACTTCAGAAGAAAATGCTTGGAGACAGTTTTTATTCTCATTTCACTTACAAGTCACTTATGAGATTTTTATTCATTCAGAATTTTTTCTTCATTTTAAGTTTGAAAACTTTGCGTTTGGAAGAATTATTATCCAGTTGTCCAAATTATCTCCGAAAAAACCAAATACTTTTAGATATGAAATTCTGCACAAAAAAACCTGAACAATTGCTTAATAATATCCAAAGGTAATTTTTTTTTATAATAATTTTTAGCATTGTATATGGCACAAAGATCTTAACATTAATAATGAAAAAAAAATTACTGCTGTAAGATCTTTTTGTCGTATATAATGTTAAAAATTATAGAAAAAAGTACTTAAAAAGAAATTTATAAACATATGATATTTTGTTCAAAGTAACTTATTCCTTCATCTTTGAACTATTACTGTTAGTAACTACAGAAACAACTGTTTCTGTTAGTAACATACCTTTCTGTTTTAAATATGCCTTTTAATACAAAAGATGATCATTTCTCAAAATAATTCAAGAATTGAGGCGTCGAGTTCCAAAACCAACGTTATTCCTCCAAAAAAGGAGTGAATGTTCAGATGGAAGACTTGAATCATGTTGTGATATTATTTTCTTCCTAAAAAGATCCTGTCCCTTTAAAACCTACCATTAAAATAAAATTGTTTGTGTAGTATTATGACAGCATCATAATCTATCAAAAACCACTTATAAGAATAAGATTAGTTGTGAAACTCAATGCCTCAATTCTTGAACTATTTTGAGAAATGATCTTCATTTTTTATTTAAAAGCCATATTTAAAACAGAAAGATATATTAAATATATTTACAGTTCTTCAGATATTACAATTCATTTAATACAAGATGATCATAATTCAATACCAATTTTAAAATAAAAACAAAAATGTTTTTGGCTATTATCATAATTATTTATAAAAATAAAATTAAAAGAATCCACATACGGGAAATTTTCATGAGTAATAAGTGAAATTCCTAATGATTTTTTAATTATTGATAGTTATTTGTTAATACAGTATACCAATAATAGTTCTTAAAATCGTTTGAATGTGACCTTTTGGAAGAGCAGTTGCTTGAGTGAACTCATCATGCCATAGTAGAAAAATTAAAATTTTCGCTATTCGGATGACCAAATTTAAGGAAAATAAATTTTCGTGTATAAAATACCACAGTTCCAACCACAACCGATTTCACAATGCATTATAAATATTATATCATGCAACTACAGTAGA
The DNA here is from genome assembly GCA_023159025.1 of Thereuonema tuberculata. Lineage (NCBI taxonomy): Eukaryota > Metazoa > Arthropoda > Chilopoda > Scutigeromorpha > Scutigeridae > Thereuonema > Thereuonema tuberculata. The sequence goes on from JAFIDM010009631.1 coordinate 294,736,404, forward strand.
GCATCGATTATCCGAAGCAATGCTGCACGGGGAATGTTCGGATAACTGATATTTCGGTAGCCGATCATTTAGGAAAAAATTGTACCAGTGTCATAAAAGCAATATGAAGCACAGAAACAGTGATATATATTAAACACAAAACCTTACATTGTATTTTAAACATTGCTAATTATGGTCCAAGTCACGTTTTAGATAATAAATTACCTTATTTGAAATCAGTCCTGTGACTTCGTTGCGCTGTTTTTTGTCGTTACGCGTTTTGGGAACTATGTCCCATCCTCAGACCTATCACTCGGAAAGAAATTAAATTTTTAATTTTAATTCGCAAATTATTTTTTAAAATTTTTGTCTACTGAAACGCCTTCGGTTAACCGATGTTTCGCTTGATTGATAATCGGATAATCGATGCTCTACTGTATTAAACAAGTTTAGCATCTAATTTCAAGTCAAGAAGTTGATGGGGAAAAAAGTCACCACATTATCTGGATAATTGGATATTCATAAAACAAAAAATATACTGATTGATGATACTGAGAGGTCAGTGTTTCCATATCATTTATTTTTTTACTATTTATTATTTATTTAAGGATGCCACGACAGGCCTATGCAGGCCCAAGGGCTCGCGGGAGGTAAGGCTCCCGGCGTTACTTGACCAACGGGACTAGGTTGAGGTCGGGAGGATAGCCCGACGCCCGCCCACCTTTATTTTTTTACTACAGGCATAGAACTTCAGCAGAAATATCTGTGAAATGCAATTTTTTCTTATTTAATTTCAATCTTGCTAATTCATTTGAATTAAAGTTTTTATTTAAAGGTAGTATATGCTAAGTTATATTCTAACACCTTCAAATATACTCTTTTAACAGATTTCACGACATTCAATAAACTATTTTTTCAATAACTTTTGAATATTACAACATTGTGAAACCATTTAAGTTTTTGTCGTCAAATGGATACTTTAAATGGATATCCTGAACAAATTGATATTTGTTCAAGTTATATTTTCCGATTCTTCTTTTGATATACTTGTTTCTCTTGGCAGTCACTATATTTAGTACTGTATTACCGTAGATCTTAGAAAACAGTCATTATCAATATTATTAAAATTTTACAATTTGTAAAGCAATTTACAGTATTTTCTTGAAAATTTTTATTTCAATTAATTTTTTAGACTAGTTGACCCGTGCGAATAATTCGCAACAAAAAACTACCTTCGAGAAATAAGTTGTTTCAATATATTTTCAATAGATGGCGCCTTCTCCATTTAAAATACAGTTTTTTAACGAAAACATTAGTTTACAACAATTTGTTTATTTTTCGTCATTAGCGGTGAACGTAATCTTCAAAATGATATCTCCATCATTGCTTTTGATGAAGTATTAAGGGAGATTTAAGGTACCGACACAAAAATACCTTTGAGAAATAATAATATGGATGATATTGTTACCTGCCGTTTTGGACCACTCCCCTTCAACGAAGTCGACTCGATCCACCCAACCTACCTCTATCGAGTCGACCGTTCCAGAGCCAAGAGCGAGGCAGTCTGCGCCCATAAAACGGGGAGCAGAGCGCCTGAACTTCAGTTCGTTTGTGGGCAGCCGCCCAGCCAGTAGGTCTTCACTGGAAGGAGAGTATTCGAGTTGGTCTTCGGGCAGCAGCCCAGCAACAAGATCTCTATTGGGAAGAGAGCATTCCAGTTCGTCTGTGGGCAGCAGCCCAACCAGGAAGGTCTCCAATTGGAGCAGAGGGTTCGAGAACGGTCTTGGGCAGGAGCCCAGAAGGAAGGTCTCTACTCGAAGCCAGTAAAGAAGAGATAGTTTTGTGGTTCCCAGCCACTAGAGGGTCTCCGGCCAGGAGATAGAGTGTAGCAGAAGAAGTTTGTTGGGCAGCCGCCCAGAGAGAAGTCAATTAATAGCCGAGCCAGATGTTTTCGTTAGACGGAAGACTGTGAAGAAACGACGCCGAGACGACAGCACCCATTACCGGTAGAAACCTGAGAAGACCGCTAGCCGTTACGTTGAACGGCATCGGAGAAGACGACCGTTAGCCGTTGGTAGGCATCGGAGAAGACAACCGACGCCGAGATTACAGCACCCGTCCCCGGTAGAACCCTGAGACGACCGCTAGCCGTTAGAAGACTGTGGAGAAGTCAGCCTAACCGTAGAACTCTTTCGTTATTTCAGTTAACTGTATTTGATCACTAATCTTAAATAATAAAGTCCTCTGAGGTTTTTAATTACCTGGCTCCCGTCACATTCTGTTCCCCTCCGCCATCAAACCTATACAAAAGCTCGGTAGCAATATTACTGGATGTAAAAATATTTCTCTTCTATTAAAAACATCTGGACTAAAGAAAACGTACTTGGTAAGCTTCATTGTTGATGATCAATTATGATCTGGACCATACTGAAAGTGATTTGAAAGCTTTCAATGAATTAATTCGATTAATTGCAAATGGATATTTACAAATTTTGATACAACTACAGACTAAGTTGATAATTCATTGATTATTTTTTAATCAGCATTCACAAACCTTTGTTAGCCATTAAATATTTGGTTTAACAGTGAAAGGATTTTCTTCTTAAATTTTCACATAACAGTCTATGGATACGTGGATTGGTCACAAATGACCATCCTAGAGTATTCTTAATCTCTCATTCCATATTTTAAGTTTTTATTTTTTATGGAACAGATGATTTTTGTTCTGAACAAACCCACTCCCTATACAAACGACTTCCTTTGTCCGTTTAATTTCTTCCTATTAGGGGTGGGGGAGGTTAACTTTTACGTGAAGTTAGCCTCAATGATTTCAGTTAGATATTTTCGGTATAATTTTTCTGTAATAAACCATAACAAACCTATCACAATCGAATTACATTGTCCATTTTTATATTTGGTGCTACGACCTACTGATTGGAAGGTCCAAAAATCTGCACCCAAGAAAACATGGCTCACACATGTGACAGAGGATCTGGCTAAGCATAGACTAGATCTGAAGGATGGAAAAGAACTGACATTTGACAGAGTAAAGTGGAAAAAGGTAACACAAGGTGTTGGCCAAGCCATAACACGTACAACAGCGTACTGGCTACGTGGCAATCCGGATCCAGGCGCTTGTTAAACGACTTAAAGAAGAAGAAGAAGAAGAATCGAGAGGGCAGGGGGAAGTCAAAATCACAAACATTAAAGTTGGGTTCATGAGAAAGAATTGATTGACAGAAAGAAACAATGGGTGAAGGTTTGGGTGATTGAAAGCTGTCTGGAGGTTCTCTCCACTGGGAATTGAATCTGATCCTCTAGTCCACAGATCACTATCTTGTTGGTGCAGTGCTCCATCGTTGAATTAGCACAATAATAGAAAATAAGTATAAGCATATTGTCAATGACAATAAATGAAAATATTGATTATTATCAAAAGATCTTATGTATACTTTTCTTAATAACCTTATAAAAATAAAAAGCAGTCTATCCAAACCCACATTATTTTTTGGTATATCATAATGATAATCGCTTATAAATACCTGTGAAATTTACAATTACTGACATTTAACAGCAATAAAGTATTGTGTATTTTCGATGGAAAATCCAAGTTTTCACAAAGGAGATTATGAAAATAACAATCCGTGAAATGTTTCGTCAAAATTGATTCTTAAATATGTTTTCTTTTGTGTAAGTTTGATATATTTGTAATGTGCTTGAAAAAAAAAATAAAAATAAAATAAACGTTGTCAGCAGCGAGATTCGATCCGGGGACTCCGAGCTTATGAAGCAGAGAACTTTTCCACTGCCTCACGGGTTGCTTGGAAACTGCATAATAAAGTTTTCAAACTCGACTTTCTGGGAATTGGCTGCGAGGTGTAACCTACAACTTGCACCTGTTGCAATCGTTGTCATGGCCAACACGTGCAATGAAAATGGATCGAATCGGTAGGGGTACGTTCAAACTCTCCCCTTATTAGTGTAATCGCAAAGATTTCGTGTTTTGTAGAAAAGACAGAAATAAAATCGAATCTTGCATTTTCATGAAAGTTGAAGAATCTTTCAAGTAACATAAAACATTCTAAATCTGATTAGAAAATAATATGTAATATCTTCAATCTTTAACATCAATACTTTTTCAAATTCGTCAATTTGCAAAAATGTCTGGTTGCTTCTGCACCAGTTATCAATCGATTAAGTTCTAAATGTTTTTCCTAATTACTGTATTTAATCTTACATGTGATAACTATGAATAAATACATTATATAATAGCTAAATAATGTATTTATTAAGATAATATATATCTTCGTTGCTCAGCTACATATCAGTTGTCCTTAAAGATTCTGTCTGCATTTATAAAGCGACAGAAGTTAAATGTAGAAGATATTTAAAGAAATTTCAGCAAATAATTAATAAATAAAAAACATAAAGAAGGACGGAAATTCTTGAAATCTTGTATTGAAGGTTTCGCAAGAAAATACAAATACAAATTAAACAACATATTCCATTCAGCGCAGAAAGTAATAGAATGAAGCAAAAAAAAAAACAAAAAAACTTTAATTTTAGATAATAATAAAAATTAAGCTCAAAAGGAATTATAAAATTAAAAATAAATTATTATTTAACGTTGAACTTAAGCAAAATACTTTCTTCAAATATAATAGTTGTAATAGCAATGTCGTCGGTCTTAAAATAAATTAAACGAAAGTTCCCTTCAAATACAGAGACATTTCATCTGTTTTTAAATACTTGCACGTTTCTTAAAAACATTACTTAATTACTATATTTTATTTCGCAGTCTATCCTGCTACAAAAGAAATATTGTTCAAAGATAATTCTACATTATACTAAATCTTCTGTTCCGTTATCATTCAAATGGTCTTTTCTGTTTTATCCAAAATAATTAGATCGTCTAAAGTCGGCAGGACGTGTTGTGGAAATCAGACATTTTATTAACAAATCAAAATGATATAAAACTAATTAGGAATTTAAATAATACTAATTCTATTGGTACAGATAATATTGTTACAAGAATACTGAAAAAAAAAAAAAAAAAACAAAGAAATTTTTTCACTTTTTTTGATTGAACTTTTTAAAAATATTTTTCAAACAAAAACTTACTCTAATCTATGGAAAATGGAAAATAGCATATATAACACCTGTTGATAAAGGAGGGAACAATGAAGAATATTTGAACTACAGACCTATATCTATATTATCTAACATTTCAAAGATAATTGAAAGTTATTTAACTAATTCCATACTATACTATAAACTACGGTTTATAGAAAAGATACTAATGCTGGTATTACTCTAAATTTTTTATCAGCAGTTTCCAGATTATTACTATTCCTAATAATCAATATATCTAAGAATGGGGTTTTAGATTTTAAATATTGAAGAAAATTTTATTTATAAAATTATTCTGAAAATATTTATAAATATAAAAGAAAATGATATTTCAAATAGTTCTACTAGATCAAATTGGTTAAAAGTTTTTGAAATATCTAAAATTAAAAATAATTTTGGTTTTAAAATAAATGAATATATTTATTCTAAACTTTTTGTTCAGCTAAATTGGGATAATTATGATAGTGGTAGCATAAAAGCAATTAAAAATCAACTGGTTTAAGATGTAATCTATATTACTAAAATCTTTTATTTCTCTGTCTATCTGTCCGGCGCAATTTCCTGTGAGAAGGGAAAATAAAATAATTTTTCAACAAAACGCCTGCGACTGGTATCGAACCTGAAACCTTCTGATCCGAAGTCAGACGTCTTATACATTAGGCCACCGGGACTACAACTCACTTTAAATTGTTTTTTGACTTACGTGTCCTTCCCCTTCCTCCCATCAATAATGAATGTATTCAACCTTTCTTTTGAATCTCAAGATTATTTATTTATTTCCGATCCGTCTGTTTATTTTTAATTCGAAAATGACAATTAGAACTACAATTGCCGAAACGTTGCAATATTTTAAATATAATATTTTAACTTAATCAAATTCTATGGGATATTGAAAAACAAGCGCGTGTACACGGGAGATGTTGGAATAAAAAAACGTCAAGAAAGAAAGAAGCAGCATTTCTATTAGGTAGATTACTGAAAAATCACTATTTGTCACTTGATATTCCTCAATCTACATTTGATTATTTGTCCATTATTTAAAAATATTTTTTGCTCTTCATTTTCCTTATTGTTGTTGTGATGTTATTTTTCTAATACGAAATGAAATATATTACATGAAAATTCTTATTATTTACTTCTTTTATTACAATAGTAATTAAATGATAACTAATTAATCTTTTAATTAAATAAAAATTAAATGATATAATTATTTAATTTTTGTTTTTTTAAAAGCTTAAATAATATCTATTTTAAGATATGATGTTAAAAATTATGTGAGAAAGAAGGAACGACAATATTCACGTTCTAAATCCTGTTCCTTTTTTTTTAAGGGTAAAGTAACGAAATTTATATTTTCCTGTACTTAATATAAGAGATAACTTATCTAACAAAATAAGACACTCGAACAAAAGCAATTGAATGTTTTATTCATTTTACTGAGCATTTTATTTTATTCATTCATTTTAAATTCATTAAAATATAAAATCAGAATATAAACCTTTCGGAATGTTCTCAATCGTCGGCTGTCCTTGTATATATTGATCATCTGGTTAGGAAATCCCAAATTAATTGATTTGAAGCTCAAAGTTTCAAAAGTCATTTTAATAACAAATTCAAATGATAGCAAAATGCTTAATAGAAATATCACAGAAAGAGGTCTGAATAACCCTCCATTTTCAACATCACAAATTTAAATTTAAATGTAAAAAAAACTACATTTAATACTTAAAAGCAAATTTCAAAAAGATTACGTCTTTTCTTTTTCTAGCAATAACAATAAGTTGAAGAACAATTAAATTCCTCGAGAAAATGGAACCCTCCATTTGTTTAATTAAAAACTCAAAAGAAAATCAAAGTTTTTTAACCCCCTTTCAGGGAAATGGACAGCACCATAGTGAATGCAAGCGACATTGAAACGGAAAAGTTTTAAAAAAGTAAAAATTATTAAGTAAATTATTATTATTAGTAGTAGTCAATTATTATTAAGTAATAAAATAAATAATAAATTTATTTTATTACAGATAAAATAAATTTATTATTTTATTAGATGTAAAAACGCACAGAACACGAATTTATTAAGGAAAAAAAACGAAAATAAGAACACTATTGGCAATAACCTGGTAGCCATGTCCCAGGTCAATCATTTACCCACAAAATGAGTTTTCCCGAACTCGAAACCTAGCTAAATCGCTTTCTCGCACCGAAAATGGTAGATTCACCCCATTTCATTAAAATCCTTAGACCCGTTTTCAAGATAAAATTTATACGAATTGCTCGATCTATAGTATTTGATTAGGCTCAAATCAAATTAAAAGTATTATAATACAGTAAATCTTTAGACAAATTATTGAACAAAATAATTATTAAATTCTTATTTACTTTTTTTTCTCTAATTATTGAAACTTGAGTAATCGTTAATTTAAATATTAATAATTTATTATTACTGATAATTATTTGTTTATATATAAATAACAGTTCTTACAATTGTTTGAATTTGACCTTTTGGAAGATGTTCAGCTCATCATACCATAGTGGAAAAATTGAAATAGGTCACTAGTTCAATTATTCATGTGATCCAAATAAAGAAAACATACCTGTATTTAACGTACAATAGTTCCAATTATCATATTTTTAATAGTTGTATTATGAATTATGCCAATCATCTGTTATGTCATATGTCGATTGGGAATAAACCTTCACAACATCATCTGGATAATTCGAACAAATATTTCGATTGCAGATTTCACATTTATAACAGATGTCAGTGTTTCTCTATTATTATATTCATTTATTTTTTAATTATTTGCTTTAGTATTTCAACTTAAATATCTGTCTTAATCAATTTCAATCTATCTTATTCATTTGAATTTAAGTTTTATATCACATTCTAAATTATTTATCTATTTCTCTGATATCTGTTAAGATATTTTTTAATTACTCTCACATTGAATAGGTTTCCTTTTTCTACTTTTTTGAATATTATAGCAGTGAGTTGTTATTTCTGTTGTTCAATTTTCCAATTCTTATTCCGAAATCCTTATTTCACTTCACTACGTTTATTACTGAATTACAGTAGATCATTGCAAAAAGTCTAAAAATTTTAAAATTAAATGTTTTAAAATTTTACATTCTATAAACAACTTACAATAGATCTATTTCCTTTAATTAGTTATTTGTCTGAATATTACTTGAAATAAAAATATTTCGCTACACTGAGAATTACTACACTTACTCTATTTTCATAATTAATTTACATTTTCAGGCAATAATAAAACGAAATTAGATAAACAATAACGCACGAGATAATGCGAGATCTCGCGCGACTATTCGAATAATTCGTGGAAGAGGGATGGCCGATTTTGAATCGAGAAGTTAGAATTGAAGCTGATCGCAGATAATTTATCGTAATATATATTTGGTAAGAAGAATTGATGGTTTTGTGTTCTTAATTTGCCTGTTATTCTTAGATTTTTATTATTAATTTTATCATTGAATAGTTATTTTTTCCTCTTTGGTTTACTGAATTAAATATTGCTTATAACTAATTATTTTCAGTTCAGTAACGATTAGTTTTAAATTAATTCAGTTTACAATAAACTGTTAGATTACAAACGAAAAATCACAAATCAATTGAAATCATTTTGCTTTGAATGATATCAATTTATTAAAATCAGTGTTATTGAAATTTAGTTTTTGAAAATCTATATTTCATAAAATTCTGTCAGGCAACTTTCAATCTATATTTTATCATATAAAACAAACTTTTTCTTTTAAATACAAACGGATGATTTTTAAATCTTTGGTTAATCCCGTTTTGGACTACGGATTAAACAGCTGGATTTTCTTAACAAAATACCAAATTAATAACTTTAATAACTTAATTTTTAAAATTATTTAATTTTTAAAATATTTGATAACATTTACATTAATTTTAAAAATAAATCTTCCGAAGAAAAATTAAAAAAAACGAATTACCCACAAAATTTGGAAAATTAAAGAAAAAAAAATATATAAAGTGATTCTAAAAAGTATTTTTCATTATAGAAATAAAAAACAATAAATTAATACTAGAATTTTAATGAAAAATAACTGGTTAAGAATTTGTAATAATCCCAAACCAAATAATTTTGGTTTATGAAATTAAAATTACGGGAATTTTAAAATTATTTAATCGATGAAATTGTAATAACTATAATGGTACAATTAACAAATTTAAAAAAAAATTGACATCTTTAAAAAAAAAAAAAAATCATCATCTTAAAATATCAACCAATTTTCTAAAATTCTTTCAACTGAAAGCATTTTTTTTCAATAAATCTTACTTTATTTTGAAAAACAGGTCCTATTGACAAAATGATGGAAATTTTGAAGGATTGTTTTTTGAACTGTTCACAGATAAACGTCATAGCAGAATGCATTCATTGTTATCATTAACTTAATTTTTGTCCAAAATGGACTTAACACCACTTTCAAAGAAAACGACTCAATTCCTTAAACAGCGCAAATGTAGTAAAAAAACAACAGAGGTAGACTTAAAAAATATATGTAATAAACAAAAAAGAAAAAAATATAAAAAAAAAACAAAATTTAACAATATTACATAATTAACAAATTTTAAAAAAAATTGACAACTTTAAAAAAAAAAAAAATCTTTAAAATTTCAACCCATTTTTAAAATTCTTTCAACTGAAAGCATCGTAGGGTCTTTTTTCAATAAATCTTACTTTATTTTGAAAAACAGGTCCTACAATACAATGCTTCCTATTGAAACAATTTTAGAATAAGGGTTGAAGTTTTAAGAAGATGATTTTTAAGTTAATTTTTTTGAAAATTTGTTAATTATTTTATATTTTTTAAATTTTGTATTTTTTATTTTAGTTTTCATTTTTATTATATATACTTTTTAAGTTTTGAGTACCGTAAAACAGGGTTACTTGGACCCTTAAGGGTCACTTGAACCCAAATTACAAATATGTTTAAATCCACTATCGCAACTCAACAATAGATTTTGTTGTAAATAAAATGTTTATTTCGCTAGGTACCAGCATATACAAAGCCAGGTGCGTTTGAACTGGTTCTAAATTAAATAATGGGTATTTAAATTTATGTTCAAATGACACTGCAGGGTCCAAGTAAACCTGTTTTACGGTGTGTCTACTTTTGCTTTTTTTTTTTGTGTGTGTGGTTTGTTTTTACTATGCTTGCGCTGTTTGTTTAAGGAATTGTGGGATTAGCTGTCGTCATCTCTTTAGAGGTTGATT